>JAVLUX010000009.1:10795000-11200000 GCA_032164185.1 Moxostoma hubbsi | reverse complement strand
TGCAAATCAGTTTACATGTGCAGAATGTGCTTGTGCAGAGGTGATAACAACACTTCCCTTCTCTCATTCTAAGTGCCAGACTCTTTCTTTAGTATAATGATGGCTCTAGCTCATCTCATCCCCGGGGGAAAAACATTGAAATGTCTTTACAAATGTTTTCAGCTTATAACAAGGCCGTAAATGCAAAGTACTACAAAAACTGGTGGATTCATCCAGGTTTGTTTTGCATCTAAAATGGTGTTCATTATTTGATCTTTCTTTGAGGAGTGTTTCTGCATCATTGGCTGTTGTGCTGCAATATGTGGTTGATTATTTAAGTGCACGCTACTTTGTAGTCCCAGTAGACGCTATTTAAACTTGGTTTTGCAGATAATCTACGTTTGGGTTTTTGTAAACATACTTTTTCAATTTGAAATGTGAAAAGTCTCTTTGACTTACATGAATAAAATGTTCGCCATTCAAAATCTAGCCGAGAGAGAAGATGCAATTGTACACTGTACTGTGTTTTGCTCAATTGTGATTGGTCTTGTCTTCCATGCATATATTTGACCATTTATACAGTAGCTGAATTAACACTGGCTCTGCTCGGAATAACATACTACCATTCCACAGTATGTACTCTGTACTGCGCACACGATATGTGAATTTTCTGTACAAATGGAACATGGCCTACTTCATATAACAGCACACTGCATGGAATACTGTATACGACAATGCTATGTGCTTAACTTGACCTTTAATTTCCAGTGTGACTAACGCATGATTATTATCATGTCTTTCTTGACTAGTTAAATTAACTCTTTTTTTTTTTTCCACAAAATTGGATTAAAAATGCACAATAACTGTAAAGTAAACATGCAGCTGCTTGACACTGCATAATATCAATGCATATTTGTGTTTCAAATAGTATTTCCAAGAATAATAAGTAGTATATAGTGTATACTGTGCAGAATTCAGTAAGCAGTAAGCTAGTATTCCATTCTGAATACTATTTGCTTATTGTATATGTTGAGTCTTGTGTGCAGTTTACGGTAACCAGCAAAGCGGATCTGATGACACAAATTATTTATGCAGAACCAAATCCTAAAACTTAAGCTTACTTAATAACTTAACACTATACTTTGCTGCCTTGCAAGCACTGGCATTTTACATTTTTGTTTACATGTATTCTCTTTCTCTTTCCTTCTGTAGAGGAGTTGTTCGTGTAGATGTTAATCTACAGGATGTGGACATTGACCAGTGCTCAAGCAGTGGCTGGTTTGCTGGCACTCACCGCTGTAACTTGACATCTATGGAGGTGAGTGAATGTGCACTCTCTTCATTGATGAAGCTTTCATCACTTCAACACATAATGACTGTTGCCATGAATAATTGAGACTAAAAATCACACTGGGACGTACAGCATTCCATTGCAACCCACTGTGGACAATACCCCATCATATTAGTTTTCGTATTCATAAAAGACACACTTGGATTGCTTGCTTGTTATGAACCCAAGGTTTATTCCACCCCCATCCCCCTGCTGGGGTCTTTTCACACCACAGTATGATTGCTTTGCCGAAGTGAGTACCACTGCGAGAGCGGCAGTTGCTGTGGTAACTCATCAAAACTTTAAACGCACTGTATGGCATTTGCGTTTGTCAGTGGCGGTTGCATAGCAAAGTAAGGCTATTGACCAATCAGCATCCAGAACCAGAACTATTTGTTTTATAACCTGTAGACTGAGCCAGTTTGACAGTGTCATCTCAACACTAAATGCATCCTATGCTTATATCCTCATATTTCATTTTTATTTTCTAAAGCATTCTATAGAAGCTTCACTTTCCCTCCAGATTGGTTCATTATCTTTGTTTGTATTTTAAATTAATTAAATTGAGGATTTATCATCTCCTGTTTGACTGGTGTAAGCTGTGTTGGAAGTTGCTCTGCAAGAGCTAATTATACCATCCGAGCTGTTCTGCTTCGGTGCCAGTGAGATTTTGGGTTGGCTTGGATGTTTCTGTAAGGTATAGAATGCTAAATCACATCACTGTGTGGGTTTATCTGTTATGTCATTGCTCAAGTGCTGAACTGCTCAAAATAGTGTGAAAAAAATCTTGAAGCAAGCATGGCACAAACATTTGTGTTAACTACAATAAGAAAAAAGCCCAGCAGCTGATATAGCATTTAATTATGTTGAAATTACTCATATTAAACAGCAATAATATTGCAGTGTAATATGCAAGGTGTGATGAGGAAGACGAGGAATGGGGATCTAAATGCAGCTTTTAATGAAACAAAAGATAAACAAAGTAACTCAGAATAAAAAGAAACAAAAACACAGGGAACCAGGCACAGAACATGACAACACGTGTGAAGACTGACCTGAGGAGACAAGGTCTTAAATACACAAGGGTAAACAAGGAGCACCTGGGGAAAACCAATCATGAACGAAAAATACAAAAGGACTACAAAACTAACAGGAAACCGGAACAGGGGAACTAAACTAGAATTTCAACATAAGTCAAGGCAAACAACAGGGAATACATGAAAGAACCCCCCCCCCCCCCCCCCCCTTTAAGGAGTGGATTGTAGACGCTCCAAAAATAAATGTCAATAGGGTGTCCACTGTGTAATCCACTGTGTAAAGGAATCCGCAGAGTTCCAGAGCCTTCTCCAAATGTTCACAGAGTGAGGATCAGCCGGCAGTATCAGTTCCTTCAGTGCACTATTCAGACCGGTCCGGAAGAAAACCACCAGGGAACGGTCTGGATTGTGCACTAAATTTGCTAGCTCTAAAAACTCACGGATGTGATCCTCAACTGGACGGTCCCCTTGCTTCAGAAGCAGAATTCTGACAGCCGCTATATCAATTTTAGTCTTTCTGTGATGAGCCAGAAAAATATTGAAACAATTAATTGCAGCTTTTAATGAAACAAAAGATAAACAAGGTAACTCAGAATAAAAGGGAAAAAAAAACACAGGAACCAGGCACAGAACATGACAACACATGTGAAGACTGACCTGAGGAGAAAAGGTCTTAAATACACAAGGGCAAACAAAGGAACGGAGATGAATGCTTATTATATTAACTCTACCCCCAAAACGAAAAAAGGAACAGCTGAATCACGCTTGTCACTGGTTTCAACGAGGAATAAGAAGCCGGGTATCCCACACTGCTGACACATCACGCTATTAGTCACGTTACAGGAGAATGTAAACACATTTGAACCGATGCAAAAATGTTGGCTGGGAGATGGCTCTTGTGAATAACTCGACATAATTGGGCCAATATCAGAGTACTGGAACATTTGGAAGCAACATGCCAAATTGTTACATTTACTATTTATGACACTATCTGATGGGTTTAGGGTTAAGGTTTGGGGGAGGGGTAGGTTTTGTTGATTTAAAACTCAGTAGAGCATTATCAGCAACCATATCACCATGAAGCTCCAGACTGGTTACCCAATGAAGCTAAGCAGGGTTGAGCCTGGTTAGTAGTACATGGATGGGAGTCATCCTGGGGAGAAATATGGTTGCTGCTGGTAGAGGTGTTAGTGAGGCCAGCAGGGGGTCTCACCCTGTAGTCTGAGTGGGTCCTTACAACATACATGTAACCGAAATATAGTGACTGGGAGACAATACTGTATTTAAAAAAAAATCACCGTCCTTTGGCTGAGACATCAACAACTAAGATCCTGCCACTCTGTGGTCATTAAAAATCCAAGAGCACTTCTCACATAGAGTAGGGGTGCAACCCGGGTGTCCTGGCCAAATTCCCACATTGGCCAATGATAGCCTCCTAATAATCCCCATCCCTGATTTGGCTACATCACTATACTCTCTCCCCTTCACCAACGGCTGATGTGTGGCTGCCGTTGCATCATCCAGGTGGATGCTGCACAGTGGTGGTAGGTGAGGAGAGTCCCCTGTTCAGTATGTAAAGTGTTTTGAGTGATGTGTCAGAAAAGCACTATATAAATATAATGTTCATTCATCCATTCATTTATTATCCTTAAAACCTCATCAAATTTAACTAGCTTTTAGTTAGCTAAAACTGCCGCGTGTAAGGAACTACTTTATTTTTTTATTTTGCAAAAATGTTACCAAAGCAGGGATATCATAAAATATTGATATATCGATATATTAATGATTGGCGCGTTATTATATCAAAGCATTTTTGAGGCATCAATATATTAACATTAGCCGACCTTTAAAATTAGAATTCTAATTTGTGTGCTTTCCAATTCACTGCCAGTTGTCTTCTGTTTAATGTAGTCTAAAATAATAGCTTTAAGACACCAAAAGAGGGTGATATAACATTTGCTCAAGCTGGTGGCGGGTAGGAAAGGCACAGGTATTACACACACAGGATGAGCTGATGTGGCGCAGTAGATGGCTGTCCAAAGTTACGAAGGTTTTGTATTACTTCAAGAATGAATAAAGAGACATTGATGTGTTTGCAGGTTAGTGAATGAAGCTGGTGTAACGGCGCAAACTGAACGATTAGAAATGGCGACGTTTATTATGCAATTTCTCTTTATGTAGCCTTAAATAGGTCTTTTAATCAAGATGTCAAACCACAAAACAACATACTTGTAACTGAAAATACATTGTGTATGCTATATGAAAGATACATATACACAATATATCGTTCAGTGATGGCTAGAGTAAATAATCTATGTCCAGCCTACAGAGTCGTAGCTTAACATCTGTGGGCGGTGGTGTGCATACCTTCATATAATATCATTGTTTCAAATTTTAGAGCATGCCACATCATCCACCAGATGCGTCAGGTCTGCGACCATCTCTAATTTACCCTGTCGCTTCCACTTTACCAAATTTCTGTTGAGAAATATGCTTGAAAGGATTTGTCCAATGACTATTGTGCAATGAGCAGCACTAATTACATGAAATAAATCCTGATATATATCAATAATCTTTGGGAATTATCTTTGATTTTGGGGATTATCGATGCGTGAAACAGGCATAGTAGTGATGGAAAGATCAGATCATTTTACTGACTTGGATCTTTGAGTCTCGTTCAACAAAATGATCTAATCTTTATCCAAGTCATTTCGTTCATTTGAGCAGAATTAAATTAAAATGTTAAATGTTCAATAGCCAAATCCAACCACGAGTCTACTTACGTAAAATTTGCATATAGTCCCAATAAGAAAAAAATTATTATGCAGCCAAGGACAAATTATGAGAAACAGAAAAGATTAGTTCACCTCTGGAATGTTCTTGTCTGAGTTGTTCATTCTTTGTCACGTGACAGCTGTATATGCTATGCAGTGCAGTATATAGCGTATACAACTGTCACTTGACAAAAGAATGAATGACTTGGACAAGAAGACTCGAGAAGTGAACTAATAATTTCTGTTTCCTGAGTTAACAATGCATAGCATATACAGCTGTCACATGACAAAAGAACGAACAACTCAAAAGAGTTGAAAGGTGAGCTAATAATTTCTATTTCTGTACAGCGTCTATGCGGTTTTCACATAACAAATTAACGGAGGTTGCGCAATGCGCATGCGCGGCCAACACAAAATTAAAACATCACTCTCTGAGACTACTCATTCTTCCGAGTCACATAAAAGATTTGTTCAAAATGAACAAATCTTTCATGAACGACCCATCACTAAGGCATAGATCCCAAGCCCACAATCACATTATTTTCTTGAGATCAGGCTGATATATGTAGATTTTTGACAGCAATCACTAACATGTATATCGACACAACATAGCATACCAGTGCTGTTATTCTAAATATCAGCACTCTTGGAACCCACTCATATTAGAGGACCAGAACTTTTCTATAAACCCTTATATCATCCTATTATAGTCCTAGATTATCCCTCTGTCATCTATATGATGAGTCTTAATGACAAGTGGCCTGGTCTAGTCTTTTCAAGGAAAAGTTGTTGCCTTGTGTAGAGAACTTGCCAGTAAGTTATGATCCATTATAAATGCAGTATAATGGATTGCAGCGGACTTACTGAATTATTGAGTGTTCCCCATGTCTGTTTGGTCCACCCCATGGGAACACTGGAAGAAAAGCAGATAGGAAAATCATGCCAGCCTTCACAAGCGGAAGGTTTGCTTCCAGCCACAGCAACTGAAGCAAAACACTGTTTGGGAGGGTTCTCTGTGTTTGTGAGAGAGATACAGAGGAATTACTTGGGTGTTTCCATCTGAGAAAAAGGGGAGTGTGTGTGTGTGTGTGTCTGTATGTATCACTCCCACAGAGCTGCAATCTATTTATAGCCTCATCCCTACCTAAGGCATCAGGACTGTGCCTCTTAAAATCTCTCCTGTCATTGAAGATAAGCCAAGAGAACATCAGCCCAAAGGTTGACACTGAGTACATCCCCGAATCGTATGCAATAAATGTCCTGCAATGTCTTTGTTCATGAGGTGGATTTGCAAGAATAATGGTTTGACTGGACGTCAGGCTTGATTTTGTCTCTCTGTTTCAGCTGGAGAAATAAAACTCTGCAGACTTGAGGGAAATATCCAAGGCCCACCATATTATCAGAGCTTTGCCACATCCAAGCAGTGTTTTTCTTGCAGTTTTCCCAAAGGGCAAAAGTCCTTTCTTAAGCTGTGCCATTTCTTCTAGTTCATTAGTTTTAATGGTAATGTTGTGCTATGGAGGGATAGTGTATCTCATTGACTGTCCGCAGAAAGCTATTGTCTCTGAATATAATGAGAGAGCCGATTTCATAAATTCTCACGCTTCATTACTGTTTGTTATCACTCTAGAACTGAAGATTTAAAGTGTTAAGTTATGGTGTTTATAGAGTATTGTAAATGAGTCATATCATGAGGAATCAATTTGTCTTTGTTCTTTGTACTGTGAAAACATACTTTAACTTTCTGAACTCAAAACTCATTCTGCAGCTAAAGAAAATATTCAATTTGTTTTATTGAAACAATAAACAAAATGATCAAATGGGATGTCAACATGTTGCTATTGAATGTTCCAGTACCTTGACATCAACACCCTTCTGCCAAATTATTGACAAGTGGCATCTGCCAACAATTTTACATCAGTTCAAATGTGTTTACCTTCATCTGTGGTGAAACTGATAGTTTGTTGTGTCAGCAGCACTAGAGACCTGGGTTCACTTCCCATTTTGAAACCAGAAAGTAATGGTTCCAGTTTCCCTCTTAAGGTTTTTTTTCTCCACTTTTCTTCCCAATTTGGAATGCTCAATTCCCAATGTGTTCTAAGTCCTAGTGGTGGCGTTTTGACTCGCCTCAATCCGGGTGGTGGAGGATGAATCTCAGTTGCCTCCACGTCTGAGACCGTCAATCCACGCATCTTATCATGTGGCTTGTTTTATTTATTTTTTGCTATTTGCACCCGTAATGAAATACTAACATACAATATAGGGGCATTACTGCCGCATGTACATGGTGTTTATTTAGAGTCCCACAGACACCCTACAATAACCCCTACCCCTAAACCTACACTGTACACTTTGGTTCTACAGTGCAGTCTGAAAGTGCTTTATAAATAAATGAGGCATGAGAATTGAGAATTGAACCATGGTTTTAATACAGTACCCATAGTATCACCGTGATATTTTGTAGTGAAATCATAGTGACCAAAAAATAAAAACATGGTTAATATATTAATACCATATAACTGTAGTAATGCCATGGTTAATTGCATAAAAACGATGGATTCGGTCAAAAAAACATGATTTCTACAATATTAATACAGTAAAACAATGGTTAATTTTACCTGGATCAAACCATTCTCTCAACACCCGACCTTCACCATGACCAAATTACTGCAAGAAAAATCAACCTTTTTATTCATTTTCATTTATTATAAGTAGTATTAAAGGAATTATTAAGAGTGGAGAAAGAAAACAGGATGGGAAAATGTGTGTCAAAGGCAGATAAGAACCCGGGTCGTCCGCAGAAAAAAAAGGCATTTCCGCACTGTTGTTACACCCCAGACCACTGCAAGGACCCCAATCGTTTCTGTATGATATTGACCAAATATATATATTTTTTGTGAATCTGTCACAGTGTGTCACAGCCTGATTTTGGGGTAAGGCAGTTACAAAATATATTGGACAATGTGTGCATAGTGTTGTATCTCATTTCACATGCAACAAGGGCATTTGCATAATAGCAAAAATATTGTTGTGTTGCTGTATCCTCTGGATGTATCCATGTTTCTGTCAGTGTGAGGATGCTGAGGGTGGACTGAATGGCGAAGGCTGGAATTAAGTCAGCTTTATTCACAGCTGACTGGCAGTTCCAGAGTCCATCCTAAAAAGAAAGCGGAGCAGGTGCTGATGTTCAGATTGGCCATAGGTTGTGTGGGTTGCATTGTGTCTTGCATCTATATCATGTAAACTGTCTGTAACAGATAACAGGGATGAGCTTGAGGGCACATGTTATGCTTGGAATAGACATAAGGGAATATATAAGGAAATATTAAAACAAATAGTAAAAAATTTAAAAAAGATACTTAAGTGCTATGGTGAGTAGCATCTTACCGGTGTCCTTGCTCGGTGGACTTGCACAGGTAGACTTGCAGGTCTTCACACAAGGGCTGCCACTTCCACGTCAGTATTCCCATCAAATATATACAATGTGCTATTGCGTCGTTAAGTGAAAAAGGCTGGACACGCCTTAATGCTGCAAAGCTAGTCACGTGGGTAACTGTGCAAGATGACAAATGCGGGATCAAACGCAGCTTCAGTACACCGTAAACAAACAAAACTAAACTTAGCAATAAATGCATGACTTCAAAACGAATAACGGATTTAACCGAATAATATATATGAAAAAAAAGTATTTGTTTGACTGATAATCCAAGAAACACAATCAGAGGGCTTGAGGGTTAGAGCCACAGGAGACATGCCGCAGGAGAAGGAGCCTGAAGTGGAAGGGCCTCCATTGAATGGTCTCCGAAGCCACCGGAACTTGGAAGAGAGTGGTCTCCGATGAAGGGATCTCTGAGAACACTGGAGCCAGGACCAGAGTAGTGAGTGGAGGAGCCTCTAATGCTAGAGTTACTAGAGGGTTAACCTCACATTTCCCTCCATGTCTAGTCTCCAATCTCAGGCAATTCCCTCCACCTGTGATATAATAATCCAGTCTTTATATTGATTTGAGATGGGAGTCCTAAAAACCAATGAGGCTGGCAATGATGCAGAAGGGAGTATTCCCATATGGATAAATCCGCCCAGCTCAACTGAATGAACAAAGCTGCTAGATACATTTTGTAAGGTTGATTCTTCTGTCAGGGGTTTGTGTAGGGATGAGGTGAGAGAGAGGAACCAAATGCAGCTCTTTTAATGATCAACAAACAGAAGAAGGTTGTAACTCAATGAAGAATGTAAACATATGCAAAAGTCATTTTAGCAAACTCTCGCTTCTAAAAAGAAAGTGAGGAAATTTCAGTCATCTATGCTGTCATCAGAGGTTCTTTTGTGAACTAAATAGACCAAGACTTCAATAAAAATGGTTTGACATGAATCTTTAGTGTAGAAAAGGTTCAGTTCATGCTGATAGGAGGATGTCTAACACAGGGGCGTAGTTTCCAGTGGGGATGGAGGGTAACACCCCAATAATCAAAAAATGCGCGCCACCATGTGACATCTGTCAAACAGAAAGTAAACAAGCCGCATGGCGAGCTGTCAAACACAGACACAAACACAGCCAGGGTCATAACCACCATATACTTTGAGGGGGACAAGTCCCTCCTCAACAATCAGATATGGCCAGATTGTCTCATAAACATAAAAATAGATATTTTAAGCAGCGCTAATACATAGAATAACAGTTTATGAGCAGAAGATGTCAAGCTTCAAAAAGGACAAATAATATAAATCGTTATTAAAGGTTCAGCATAAAGACATCATAAATGTAGAGGCCATACAGCAGCTAAGTTGTATATAGACTACTTTTATGACTACTTTTTATAATGATTTTTTTTCTCTCTTCGGACCGTTTTCGAACTGTTTTGTGTGGAAAAGAGCAGCGTTAGGATGAAAATATTGTGTTAAGATTCTACAGGGAGGAAAAAACAATGAGGCACAACTTGAGGACAATAAATAATTTTGTTTATTTTCTTTTTGCTAGTCAGCTGACACAGTCATTTCATTTTACAGACACATAAAAAAATGGAGAAAAAAAAAGAAGAAAAAAAAAAGTTTAATGAATTATATTCATCTTTTATTTGAGACCACACAAAAAATAAAGAAAGATGATTGAAACAGGTGAATTGCTAGCAAGTGTTTGTCTTGTACCGTGTGAACGTTAAAAATGCATGTATCTTTTTCGTGTTTCATGAATGAGGCCCAATGACTTTATATTCTCAAAGCAAAACAATATTTTTAGCATACAGTAGTGTGCACCTGGCTAAACTGAAATTGCAGGTGGTTAGTTAGATTTTTGTGGTGAAATACTAAACTGTGCACAAAAGTAGAGCAAGTGTTCAGTGAGTTTTCCCCTGAAACCTTCTCTCATTTATTTATCATGACAGCAATGCTGTATAGGTCACAACAGGGCAGAGAAGTATCCCTCAAGGTGTGCTGTCACACACACAAAGCACATGCAAATCCAAATATATCCTGATGCGGTCAAGTTATGTTGGAGGCGCGGAGCAGAGAGGTTAATCACTGCTATCTTCACTGACATTGATCTCATAACTCTGCTTATGTTGACACTGAGTTAAATACAGTTACTCTAACATTTCAAAGCATGCAATCATTTTTTCAAACGTCTCAGGTCACTCACATTTATCTTCTCTGCAAGGCTTTTATTATTGCATTATAATCATATACAACTTGCTTAGAGGGTAACAGTGAATATAAAGAAATCATGTTGCTTTGGATAAAGAAAGATATTGAACCACATGGGTGAATGAATCAACATTCAGCTGGCATCAAGCTTTGCCTTCTGGTAATAAATTGCCATCAACATTTGGATGAATATCATGAAAACCATATCCAGGTCAAATTTTACCCCAAAATTAAAAGAAAAAAAAAGAAGTTTTTTTTTACATTGTGATATTTTTAATATTAAATACATCCCCCCACATTTCAGCAATAGAGTGGTTTAAATTAAATGTATTTTAAATAAAACTGTCTATTTAAATCAGTATAAAGTACAGCAGATATTACATGGTGTATAAATACTATTGCATAAGATATAATACTATACTATATCACAAACACTAAATATTTAAATAGCATATCATTATTTTTCCCACATTACAGTAATACATATATTTTTTGCACTTTTTTAATACTTCTATGCTTACAAAATACATGCAATTTAAATATATATTTTATATTTCACCATATAGTAATGCAGGACATATTCTTGTCAGGTTTTGTCAGGTTAGTTTACTTCATGAAGCAGTAATTTCCTGGTGAATCAGGCATTTGTTACCTAATCTTCTCTCCAAATATTGTGAGTAAATCAACACTCTTTCAGTAAAGTAATGGCAATTATCCTCTAAATGAAAGCTCCAAATGCATACTTTTGTCTAGTTCTCTTTTGGGTGCTTCTTGCTGAATTAAAGGTGAGAGAGAGACTGAGATCATGGTGAGAACTTCACTTTTCTAGTCTTCATACTGCTTCCAGATTATTTCTAGAGCTTTGTGAACTTGGTGTACCACTTTCTTGTGATTTATTCAGAACTAATTTACATGAATACAATTAATTTCAGTTCCTCAAGTGAAGCAGACTGTGTTGAGTTTTCTTCAACTCTCAAGAGACGGACGTGTCACTCTTGGCTTGAAGAGTGCACAAAACGGCATCAAATGCATATTTTGTGTGTTATGCACAACGTTCTTGGTTCATGTATTAAGTAAATACATGAAGCAGTCGTTTTAAAGGGCTTTTTGCAACAAGCTGTCATGGGCCCATCTGTTTGGAACGTCCCCGTTGACTTGACCGTAATGTTGCCAAAATAGCAATTAAAATAAACTGCTACAAATACACTATATATACTCTCAAAAAAGACATACAACTGACATTTTTTATACCTGAAAATGTTTATACATTGCTTTGGCTTTTCTGTCACAGATGGTCTATTTGCTGAGCAGACTTATTCCTGAGCTGAGCCCATGTGGGCAGCGTGACTTTTTATTTTCTTCCCAGAGAAATATTATAATGTATAAACCTTTCAATACAGACCCACAGCAAGCTCTCAAGTTGTTAATACGTAATTCCAACTTAACTTAATAAAGAAATCTGTGTTTAGCTGCTGAATTTTCGGTGACATCCCACACTTCACATATCCGTAAAGCACATTTATGTTTGATAGGACCTTAAATCTGAAGGGTTTAATTTCTGGGCCACAACAGCACCACCGATGGAATTGCAAAAATAAACATTGTTTTAAAAAAATTAAAATGTTTGTCGATGATCAACGTACACCATTGGTCGAGTCAGTCTTGTTGTGTCTCATGTGATGGGTCGCTAAAAAAACAGCAATTTTCATAATGCCACAGAGACAGTGTTTACAGTTTTCAAGAAAAAAAAGCTATGAATGTTATACAATTCAGCTTTAAGAAAACCCTTAGTGACAAATAATATACTCACGATTATAACAAAGGGTATTCACAACTTTAAGTTTTTTGCAACTGGGCCCAGGCCCCACCTGAGCTCTTATTCTATGCTCATTGTAACGTAGTTTTACTGATGATATCCAGATCTAAGATGAAATTCTTTCTTTCCCAGTGTAAACCAATTCTGGGCCATGGATTTGTGCTGGACAAGTACAAGTGCCAATGCAAGAGTGGTTTCTATCACCCAAGCCGAGTGGCACTCAATGGCCTCTCAAGTAAGTATATGCCAAAACTTTCTTTCTGATCTGAACGTTTGAAAACAGTTTAAAGGTTTGAAGGTTTCACAGGTCCTAAAAGACAGAAAGATAAAGAGATAGCTCAGACACCTTCAAGCCCATAGCTCATTCACACCTTTACAAAAGGTCTGAGGGGTGATTAGAAAAAAATTTGTGTACAAATTAATTGTAATGGTTAAAACATGTTCCCTATCAAAAAGCTACACTTTGATGCTGCGCTGATTTAGCGCTTTGGGAACGTCTTTAGCTGTGAATATGTGTGCAACACATCAATGAAATTGACTAGAATTTATAGCCTCTGCTGGTGACATCATAGGATGCGCCTGTAGCAGGGCTATAAATAGATGTGTCACAGGTGCATTGTCAGGTCTTTTGTCTTCAGACCACTCTGTGTGAGTTGTGCTTCTCAAGCTGTCAGCACTTTCTTTTCCTCTGTTAGGAGTTTGAATTTGTTAGGCAGTGCACAGAAAACCTTTTCTCCTTTCCAAGAATGAGTGTGAAGAAAAGCAAGCAGTGTCTGTTCTCGTGTTTATGTTCTATGGCTGAAACAGACACACACCGGTTTTGTTTTATGTGTTCAAGAGAAGAGCATGCTGCTCTTGCGTTAGGGCGGGGTGGGCGCAAGACGGGTCCGTCCCTATCGCTTGCTCTCTCCCCAAATCCAACTGGTCCTTCTCGTGAGCCTGAAGCACGCTTCGGCGCCTCTTCGGTTCATGAGGGATACGCTGAATCTCTTCAGTCTGTGGACTTTGAGCTACCCACCTCTGAACATTCCACACACAATAGCAAAGCAGCTGAGGAATTACTCGAGGTGGTTACTCAGGCTGTGGCCAGGCGACAGTTAGACTGGCTACGCGAACAATAGACTCCCAAACGCTCAAAACTAGAAGACAGATTTCTGTCTGTGGCCAAACATAAATAAATTAAATTAAAATATATAAATAAATAAAACGAAGGGAATGCTATATTTGTCCCTTCATATCTTATATCTTATCATAACGAGGTTCATGGAGGAATCCTTATACATCCCGTGTCTTCGTGCCCTCGACGTTGACATATTCGACTATCGTGGGTGCTGAGACACGGGGGTATTCCACGATGTTGCTGGTAGAAGAGACACTTGCGGGGGTTCTCTCTCACTTGGCTCGGCATCATCTCTTAAGAGAATCACTCTCCCCAAAAAGCCATGCAGGACCACCTCCACGCTTGTGGGAAAAGCTTATCAGGCAGCAGGTCACAGTGATGTAGGCGTACCAGGGTGACCTGCTGAAGGACTTGAGTGCGGGCAGTACGATCGACGAAGAGCCTTCGCCAAGCTTCGTCGTGCCACAGATCTGTCTCTCCGGGTGACCAAACAGACGGCTCGCACCATTAGCCGGTCTATGGCTGCTTTGGTCAGCATAGAAAGATATTTATGGCTAAACCTTTCGGGCATCAAAGACAGGGACAAAGTGTTCCCCTCGATGCCTTGGTTTTGCCTTCTGGCCTATTTGGTGACGCCATGAACACGGTTATCACCAGGTTCCAGGAGGCAAAAAGCCATGAGGAAGCCTTCGGACAATTCCTCCCTCGCCGCACTCAGGGGGAAGGGCCACCAGCCACCCAGACCCGCCCCGGTCCTTCTAGAAGGGAGGCTCAAAAACAGAGCGTGGTGAATTGCGCTGCCCCTCGTAGACACTGGGGACCATCTCGTCGCCCTCAGCAGCCCCCAAAGCAAGACCTCAGGACCGTCATCTCTAAGAAGAGAAAGCCCTGGCGGTCTTGCGGGTTGTGTGAAACAGCCACCTATACCCTCCCGATACCCCCACGAAACCGCTCCATTCCCGGTGCCTCTGGCATTTCGGGAGTTAGTGGTTTCCAGCAAAATGTTGTGTGTTCCATTGTTTCCTGCCGTAGCCCAGGATGCGGGACATTCGACATCCCCTCAACAGGAAGTGTCAGAATTTTTTAAAAAAGGGCAAAAACCCATCTCAGAGAACCTGGCAGCGTGGAAACAACTGCCATGTGTTTCAATGAGGGCCCTAAGAACAGTAGAAAAAGGCTACAGAGTTCAATTCGTTCGCGTCCTCCGTGTTTCAACGGCGTGGTTCCCACTACTGTGAAACCGGAACAAGCATGTCTACTGTGGGAAGAACTGCAAATCTCTTGGTCAAAGGGGCCATAGAACATGTTCCCCTTCCAGAGAAAGAGTCAGGTTATTACAGTGATACTTCCTGGTCCCCAAGTAGGATGGAGGGTTGCGTCAGATTTGAAATCTTAGAGGCTTGAATCGCTCAGAGGGCGTTCAAGTTCAAGATGCTAACCGTCAAGATGGTCATGTCTCAAATCCAACATCGTGATTGGTTTGTCATGATCGATCTCATGGACGCGCACTTTCATATAGAAAGTGTGCCACAACACAGGAAGTTCCTGAGGTTCGCTTTCGGGGGCGAAGCTTTCCAATATCGGGTCTTCCATTCGGTCTAGCCTTATCACCCCGCACATTCATGGAATGCTTGGATACAGCACTGGCTCCTTTGCAACTCCGGGGCATCCGCATTCTGAATTACATAGATGACTGGCTGATACTAGCACAGTCACAAGAACTGGCATTACAGCACAGGATTATCATCCTAGCTCATCTGGTTTCTCTGGGATTGAGACTCAACGCCAAGAAAAGCATCCCCTCTCCCACTCAGAAAACTACCTATCTGGGGATCATATGGAATTCAATCACAATGCGTGCACAATTGTCTCCCGCTCGAATCGAGTCCATTCAGAACACCCTGAGCAAAGTAAGGCTAGGCCAAGGTTGCACTGTTCATCAGTATCAACGATTCCTAGGTCTCATGGCAACTGCATCCTCGGTGATCCCCTTGGGCCTTTTGCAAATGAGACTGTTTCAGTTGTGGCCAGTCCCCTAAGGCTGATAAGTGTTATGTGCCGCGTGCTACGTACCCTTTCTATGTGGTTCAGACACCGGTTCCTCACTTTGGGTCCCACTCAAAGTGTGTTTTGCCTTTGCAGGTTGCTAACGACAGACGCCTCCCTGACGGGCTGGGGAGTGGTCTTAAGTGGTCATCCAGCTCAAGGGCAATGGGAGGGTCGTCAGTTCGACTGTTACATCAACTCTCTCGAGTTGACGGCTGTATTTCTGGCCCTGAAACACTTCCTCTAGAGGCTGCCATGTCTTGGTGCGGGTGGACAACACAGCGGAGTTAAACCATCAAGGAGGTCTACGTTCACGCTAGCTGGCATGGCAGATTCTCCTATGGGCCCAGGGCAAGCTACTGTTAATCAGAGCAGCTTATATCCCTGGATGCCTGAATAGGGAGCAGATTTACTGTCCAGACAGAAAATACAGGCGGGAGAGTGGAACAAATCTGGTTGAGATTTTATAGAGCAGAATTGGACCTCTTCGCCTCCCAACAGACAGCGCAATGTCCCCTCTACTTCTCTCTGAGTCACCCAGCCCCCCTGGGTCTGGACGCGATGGCACATACATGGCCCAGAATGCATGCGTTTCCTCCGGTTTCTCTGCTCCCGGGAGTCTTGGCCAGAGTTCACCAGCAAGGGTCCCACCTCTTACTGATAGTGCCGTGTTGGCCAAACAGGGTATGGTTCTCAGAGATAATGTCTCTCCTCGACGGCTTGCCTTGGGCGATTCTGGACAGGAGGGACCTTCTGTCTCAGGCGCAGGGGACAATATTTCATCCCCTGCCCGAGCTGTGGAACCTTCATGTTTGGCCCCTGAAGGGTACCAACTGAGTGACATTGAGCTTTCACCTGACATTATCGAGACCATTCTAAGTGCTAGGGCTCCCTCTGCTAGAAGAAGTTATGCCAATAAATGGGGTGTCTTTGAAAGATGGTGCAGTGCACATAATGCAGATACAGTTAACTGCCAGATTGCTTCAGTTCTGGACTTTTTGCAGGAAAAATTATCAGCAGGCACATGCCCTGTCACTCTCAGGGTTTATGTGTCTGCTCTATCGGCTTGCCACGTCTTCATAAGATTCTATAGTTTGAATGTTCATGCCACTCTTATGTAGAAACTCTTATGTCCTTGAGTCTACATCACAAGCTCATGTCTGAGAACTCTCATGCTCTTGTGAGCACAACTACACAACCGTAAGTGGTCAGGACATCCACAGTGCAGCGGCGTGGTTATTCTCATTCCCAAAGCCCTAAATCAGTGCAGCATCAAAGTGTAGCTTTTTGATAGGGAACGTTTCGGTTTTCTTAACTGTAACCCCTGTTCCCTGATAAAAGTGAAACGAGATGCTGAGCTTCATTGCCGCACTGAGGATGCCCCTGGACTGCTCTTCAGACAAAATACCTGATGATGCACCTGTGACACATCTATTTATAGCCCTGCTACAGGTGCATCCTATGATGTCACCAGCAGAGGCTATAAATTCTAGTCAATTTAAATGACGTGTTGCACACATATTCACAGCTTGTCATTCCTAAAGACGTTCCCAAAGTGCTAAATCAGTGCAGCATCTCGTTCCGCTTTTATCAGGGAACAGGGGTTACAGTTAAGAAACCCGAGATGTTATCAATTGGAACAATACTGATTAGGCTTATGTGCCACTGCCACACATACTGTATTTACTTTTGTTAGGTACGTTTGTTTAAAATCACTGTGTTTGTTAAACTAAACGTTGTCAGTCGGAACAATACAGTACTGATTTTATCTTATTGCCACGTACATCTATTTCAAAACTTCAAAACCCTGCATGTTATGAATTAAAGAGTCTATGTGGACAACAAAACACAAATCTCAACCTACAAAACCAATCTTCAGTCTGACCCAATAATAGAGACTGTTAAACAACAACAGCAAGCTGTCAATGACTGTAAATGATAACACAGCAATAGCAATGATATATTTTTGTGTAGACACCACTGTGTTTTTGTATACAAAGGCAATTTGATACATTTACATGTTAAGAGAACCCATATATATATATATATATATATATATAAAATTTTTTTTCTGTTTTTCATGGATTTGATGCAACACACATCCTCACTGCTGGTTCAGGATTTCGTCTTTGAAGTACTTCAGCGATTAATGTCAGTGGTTAAAACAGCTTTATGCTTTAGTGCCACCAGTTTCATTTCAGGTGTGAATTACTCCAAAGGAATCCATTGTTTCAATTCAAAATGTGAATCACGGCGTTTGCTGTGCAAAGGCCTTTAGTCTTTGGGAATTTTTCACCTATTCTTTCTTTCACTAGGCAAAAATCTAAGTCTGATTACTTGGAAAAGTAATAGCACAACTCTTCTTAACAAACTGCATGATTTGAAGCATAATTCAGGTCTGAAGCACAAATGGTGCAGGATCAGTAACGTGCCAAATTTGAGTAGGATTCAAATACCTAACCTTAAGTATGAGCAATAATAATAGTGATGTTTGCCTTACCAAAAACAAATTAATAGTGTATTGCTTAGTAAGTAAAATACCTGTCATTTCTGAGTAAATCCATTTAACATGAAGAGTCTTCAGCTTTCATAGTGCACTCTTAAATAAACTATGAAACACACACACACACACACACACACACACACACACGCATTGGGATTCCATGTTTTATGGGGATTTTCCATTGACATAATGTTTTTTTATACTGTACAAACTTTATATTCTATCCCCTAAACCTAATCCTCACAGAAAACTTTCTGCGTTTTTACATTTTCAAAAAACATCATTTAATATGATTTATAAGCTGTTTTCCTAATGGGGACCAACAAATTGGCCCCACAACGTCAAAAATGTTGGGTTTTACTCTCCTTATGGGGACATTTGTTCCCCACAAAGTGATAAATACATTCTCACACTCACACACACACACACACACATTAACTGATGTAAAAAATAGCTTATGAGTTTCCAATGAAACGAGTCTTCTCTACTTTTATTGAAGTAACAAACATGGAAGAGTACTGGCTAATTTACATTTAAGACAAATGTGAACTTTAGTCACAGTTTACAAAAGCTGCTGCTCTATCCAAGCACACTGCAGATGATCTACTTTACATAATTTCATATTTATAAGCCAACACTTTCATGTACATATTTCAAAAGCCCTGGGACTCTTTGGAAATCACACATAGAGAATTTAGTGCATTTTACTGTGTTGCATTCCAGTGGTTTGACTGCCTTTCAGACATGTGCTCTGCTCAAACTCAGGCCCTTTTTAGTATACAAAGAATGCACATTTTTTAATTTTAACTTGATTATTTAAATGATATCCAAAATATGTAAATGTTGCCATGTCAACTAGTTTTTTTTATCTTATGCCTAATTTTGTAAATTTCAATATTGATCACTATCATTAATAATAGTTTAACAAACCATCAAATACCACATAACATTACAGATATCATAAAATCAATAGCCAGTACTTACTGATGTTTGTGTTGTTGTATTACCATCAAAATTATGTCACGTAATGGAGGATGATGTAATTAATACTGTTTTCCAGACGAAGTTGAAGGTAGGAATAACTGAATTGAAATATCCCACCTCTGACCTCAATGTGTTCAGTCAATCACACGTCACGGACACATGCACACGTGTCATATAATGGGATTCACGGTCTTCCAGATGCTAGCTGTCTACTGCTGGCAATCTACAGTAGTAGCTATTTCACAAGATAACTAGGCTTATAGATGCAGGCATTGATTAATACACAAACTATTCTTAACATCTTGTAAATGTATTGTATTTATTGCAGATTTTAACATTTTGTGTAGTAAAATTCCTAAAAGTTAGTTTTTATGCTTCACAAAACCTAGCTCCGGTTTATGCTTTATGCGTCAAATGTCATCATATGACGATACTCACAGAGTCCAGTCATTATAATGTAAGTAGCAGGTGGGAAAATTCTGAGTTCCAAGTTGTCTAGCACACACCATAAGGAATTGGCTTTTGTTAGTAAGGGATATTACAAAAAATACTGTCAATAAATAAATAACTGAATTGAAAGTTATATTGAGGATTTACATAGGGAAAAAAACCTGATTGCCAATTAACATAATATTCCCAAGAAAACATGTTTTGTTTGAACATTTTCTATTAGAGCAGGAAAAAAGGAAGAAACATCAAAACAAAAATGCAATATCAGCTCAAACCAAAGAAGTGAAACTATTTCAAATTCACCCTTTTGTAAACTTAATTGAGATATTGTGATAAAATAAAACTACCTATTGTGACACCTTTAAAAAGTAAGTTTAAAAGGTGTATCCAATATATGAAAACATAAATGATTGCACTTGAAAATGTACCGCATGTAAGAAAGATGTGAAATATGGTAATATATGGGTTCACACCATCAGGTTTAAATGAATCATCCAGTCACATATGTATGTTTTCTTGCCATCCATCTGTTGTTAGAATCAGAGCAGGGCACATACAGTGACAAATCGTGGGAAGTGTCCGGGAGGTGCTTGCCCTGCCGAGAAGGCTGTGCGTTCTGCGAAGATGACACACCCTGTCTGGCTCAGAAGGACACTGCCCTTTGCCTAGCAATGGTCTCCTTTCAAGGCTTCTGCATGCTTCTGGACTTCATCAGTATGGTTGTTGTCTACCACTTTCGACACAACAAGGTAAGTACTTTACTGCTAGTTAACTTGTTGGAAAAACTCTGTAAAGTCAATGTCCAAACAACATTGTTGTATTCTTTGATCATTTCTGTAAAATTCAGTTTTGGGCTGGTTTTGAGTTTGTCTTGCTGTTTTTGTTCAAGTTCTCTCTTGGATTCTTTTATGTTGTATTTTCTGTTTCTTGAATAAATGGACATATCTAGATCTTTGATTGAGCTGATTGAGACGCACCCAGAGACAAGACAATAACCCCAAAACAATATTACAAAATAAAAGTCAAAGCCTAAAAATCCCATGCATTGGATTCAACTTCTTGTTTTGTATGTTTGTATTTCAGAGAATCAGAGCATCTGGTCTCATTCTTCTTGAAGCAATACTTTTGGGATCTGTACTCCTATACTTTCCTGTAAGTTCAAACTTTTAATGTATTTATTTTTTGCTTCCTTATCAAAATGAAAAGGCAAGATCAGTTTTTTTCCCTCTCCCCGTCATTTGTCATTAACCAAATACAAGGCTCTGGGTGAGCCAAGGGAAAACAGTGTGTGCAACTGAAGTACAATAAAGTTACTCATACCAATAACAGCCATTGCATTCATTTATTTTTAGCTCTAAATTTGTCTTTTTGTTATAATGTTACGTTATAATGACTTTACTAGGCAATACCACATTTACCAATGGAACAGGTAGACCTGTTATTGAATCTAAATGTATTTAATCGTGGCATCTGAAATTTCTTCACAATGAGATCATTTTGGAACAATTATTTTTCATAACCTCTTGAGACCCGAGCGTAACTCGTAGAACCTAAAAAAGGAAAAAAAATGTTCAAGTGCAAATAGTTTTCCTAAACACTGATGTCCACATATGTGGACAATGGGACTAAGTTGCTAGATTTTAAATAACACCAAGCTATAGAAATTCAGATTGTTTTTTCAAAAAATTATTGATTGTTTCCAGGAGTATTGGTTATTCAAGTTTCTGAGACGTTACAGACATTACATCAGGCATTAGTATAGATCATTCTCATTCAAAGTAATGGCCAGCATCATCCAGTCACTGCCAACCTTGTTAAAATAAAATTAGACATTATAAATTCTGAATCTATGCACTGATTACCATTGTCCCATGTCTGCCAAACATGTTAAGAGGTTCAAACATCATCTGCTGCATGAAACTGAACTACTGATAGGAAGCTTTGATTGAATGAACTTAGCTGCATAGAGAGTTATAGGATGCTCCCTTGCTCCCTATTAGTGAATGACTTAACCTCCAGTGTGCTGCCTGTCTGCACTGGTCTCAGAACAGTACGAAATGCACCTTATTTTCTTCCTAACTCAATATAAAGCCTCAGAAAGCACACATTTTCAGCTTTTGGATGAACCCATTGATTGTCAGTGTGAAAATGCACAGTAAATATTGGATTTCTAAGGGGAAAAAATCACTAAAGTATACATTAGTATACATTGTTTAGTATACATTGTGTTGAACAGCTTGGCTTTTCAAAAAGTGGTCAAATAAAAAAAATGGCATATCAGATGAAACTAATGAAACTAGTGACTAATCTTTTGACTCAAGCATTTTTTCAATGTAAAACTTTGTTGTGGTCGACACCATGTTGTATTTTCTGAACTGAGGTCAGTCAGTTTAAATTAAATTAAATATACAAAATACAATGTCTATGCATGTGTATGCAAGGTCGCTCGAGGATAATATGCTAAAGGCACAAATTCACTTTGCGCTTTACAGGAATATTGACAAAAAAAAAACAATAAAACAGGTTTTACATTCACTGATTAAATTTTTTTGGATAAGAACTATGTGTGATGCGTTGAGTGGAACAGAAGAAAAAGTGGTAATCTGCAATCTTTAACTTTGAAAACTTGAGCTATTTACCTGACCCTTAAAATTAGTTTTGATGGTAAACTGTTGGTGAACACACCTGTAATTAAAGGCAGCCTCAGTATCACATTGGGTATAATCATAGAAAATAATCGATAACTAAATTCTGTTATAGTTATATGTAATTTCAATCAATGCATTTTTACACCCAAATATTATATATACTCCGCAAAAAAGAAACTTCTCTTTTTCAGGACACTGTATTTTAAAGATAATTTTGTAAAAATCCAAATAACTTTACAGATCTTTATTGTAAAGGGTTTAAACAATGTTTTCCATGCTTGTTCAGTGAACCATAAACAATTAATGAACATGCACCTGTGGAACAGTCGTCAAGACACTAACAGTTTACAGACGGTAGGCAATTAAGGTCACAGTTATAAAAACTGTAAACACTAAAGTGACCTTTCTACTGACTCTGAAAAACACCAAAAGAAAGATGCCCAGGGTCCATGTTGGTCTGCGTGAACATGCCTTAATCATGCTGCATGGAGGCATGAGGACTGCAGATGTGTCCAGGGCAATAAATTGTAAACTCAGTACTGTGAGACGCCTAAGGCAGCACTACAGGGAGACAGGAAGGACAGCTGATCATCCTCGCAGTGGCAGACCACGTGTAACAACACCTGCATAGGATCAGTACATCCGAATATCACACCTGCGGGGCAGGTACAGGATGGCAACAACAACTGCCCGAGTTACACCAGGAATGCACAATCCCTCCATCAGTGCTCAGACTGTCTGCAATAGGCTGGGAGAGGCTGGGCTAAGGGCTTGTAGGCCTGTTATAAGGCTGGTCCTTACCAGACATTACCAGAACAACTTCGCCTATGGGCACAAACCCACCTTCGCTAAACCAGACAGGACTGGCAGAAAGTGCTCTTCACTGATGAGTCACGGTTTTGTCTCACCAGGGGTGATGGTCTGACTCGCATATATCGTTGAAGGAATGAGCCTGTAATCTGGAGCGGGATCGATTTGGAGGTGGAGGGTCCGTCATGGTCTGGGGCGGTGTGCAACTGCAGCATTGGAATGAGCTTGTTGTCATTGCTGGCAATCTCAACATTGTGAATTACAGGGAAGACATCATCCTCCCTCATGTGGTACCCTTCCTGCAGGCTCATCCTGTCATGACCCTCCATCATGACAATGCCGCAGCCATACTGCTCGTTCTGTGCGTGATTTCCTGCAAGACAGGTATGTCAGTGTTCTGCCATGGCCAGCGAAGAGCCCGGACCTCAATCTCATTGAGCACGTCTGGGACCTGCTGGATTGGAGGGTGAGGGCTAGGGCCATTCCCCACAGAAATGTCCGGGAACTTGCAAGTGCACTGGTGGAAGAGTGGGGTAACATCTCACAGCAAGAACTGGAAAATCTGGTGCAGTCCATGAGGAGAGATGTACTGCAATACTTAATGCTGATCGTAGAGTGGAAACGGAGGAAACGGGAAACTTGGGATTGCAACTCAAAGATAGATCTTTATTGAAACAAACTCAAAGTGGCTTTTCAGCATTACCCTCATCAGATCAGATCACACTTTTAACACAGTTTTTTCTCTCAGGTAGCTCTATCTCCTTCGTCTCTGGTGTGATCCCTTTTTATCACTCTACCCAGTGTTAGAAACAGGTGTTAGACATTATAGCGCTCAGGTGTGTGCACACTTACCAATTTCTCTCTCCCTGGACGAATGCTCAACCACGCCCCCGCCACCACAGTGAACATCAAACTATCCCATTAAGGGACAAAAGAAATCCCATCAGTAATCTTCATACTGTAATTACCTTAATACTCATGTAAACATTCACTGTGAATGACCCTTTAATCAGACACAACAGGGGATGCCCTAAATTCTAATGCAAATTAAATCTGAATTGTTCTGACTCATAGAAGTTTAATAATAATCTTTTAGATTCTGTGTCCCTCTTAGATAAAAACAGATGTATCATCTGTTGTGCTTTTCAGTGGTTTTCAGTGTTATTAAAGATAAGAACACCTCCCTTGCCATCTGTGATTGTCAATAGCTCATGCATGTGTATGAGAGAGCGAGAGTGCGAGAGAGAGAGAGAAAGTGAGGATGAAACATGGTAGAGGCAGAAAATAACTACACAGCAGGATACATGCAATCTGAATCACTAAATGTTAAAAAGAACTGCAGACTACTTGCAGACTAGCAATCGTTCAAATCAATCAGGACATTTTAGGTGCACATTATTTTCATTGCACATTATTACATTATTGTAATATTTATCAAAATGTAAGAACTTGCTTTGCTTCTGAATTTCCTTGTCAGCTAATATCACCAAGCCCTCCTAAATTTCAACCCTTCTCCTCCTACCATTTGACAAATAAAGACCACTTTTTCATGATTCAAGTCCCGCCCTCATTTTTTTCTCAGATTAAAAAAGTATAATGAGCTTCGAATGACGTTTCACATTAACTTTAAAGGTAAAGGGCTCTATTTTCTTACCTGCGTTAAGTGGAGCGCTATTTGCTACGACTGTGTGCTATGTCTTGTCCAATTTTTAAAGAAGGATATAGCTGCAGGCAGAACTCAAAAGGGGCGGTCGCTCCACCCTAGTGAAAAAAAAGTATACTTTATTGTATTTTAAATATAGAATTTTCAATTGTCTATTGCAAATATACTTAACCAAAATTGTACTATCTTTAAATATATTTAAAGTATATTAGCATCATGCTTTTACCAGTTTTTTTTTTTCACAATACAACTTTTAACACACTTTAAAATAATTGAACTTAAGTATATTATCTAAAAATATATTTTAGATGAATATAATTGAAGTGAAAATTCTGTTTATTTTTTAAGAGTGTATTTATTTGCACTTTACTTAAAAATATATTTTAGGCGAGTGTAACAATGAGCATTTCAGCAAGAAAAAATAATAATGCGTAGTTCGTGTGTGGCCGCTGTTCCAAAACTTATTATTATTATTTTGTTTCTTTCTTTCTTTCAGCATTCTTTTAATTGAAAAGCATGGTTGGTGTAACTGCCTCCCATCAGCAGTTTAAATTATAGCTGTTTATCCTGCTATTTTTTGGTACCTATAGTAATAGTAGTTTGGAGGCAGAACTATTCATTGCGGCGCTAGTGTTCCGCCCGTAACTAATTAAGAAAACATCTGTTGAGCGAAGCGCCAAAAAAGACAACAGAAAATAAATGAGCTACACTTAGTAATAAACATGCAAGCAGACAAACCTAGAAGAAAGAAGACGAGGAGAAAAATAAAAGAAGATTTAGCTCCTCATAAGGGGTCTTTTAACTATGACCTTGTGCCTCATGTCTGTCATTGGAGGGAGCTACAGTTGGTACATTTTCTTATGTTTTACAATTATAAAATCATGTGAGATTTAAATAAACACTCTGTTATTTAATTTTTTACATGTTACTTAGGTAATGGCCGTGAAACAAGTGCATTCAGCATTGGGTAAAAAAAAAAGTCCTCTAAGAAATTCAGCCTAAATATTAGTATGTTTACTTGAATTAAACCAAAATGTTGAGTTTTTGAAAATTGTAATTGTTGCTGACATTTTCGACCACAGCTCCCATAACTAACTCACTAACTAACTACTCAAAATGTTCAAGACGTGCTGTTGGGCATGCACACAGGACGGCAATTTCCCCTTCACACACAGCGCAGAAGCACATGGACTGAGGAAGCGACGTTCTTCTTCGGTAAATGAAAGGTAATATATTTTGATTTAAACCTCAATTTCTGCTTTATTTGTTTAATACTCTTAATATATGTTAAGAGGTTTTATTTTTGTTGTTTTCATGCTGTTTTGTGTGATGTATTAGCTCATGTTAAGAACTTGCACAAACATGTTATTCACTACACGTTATTTGAAGGCATTTCTGTTAAAACTAGTCTTTGCCCGCTTCATATCTGTAAAATTACTTGACTGGTTGCATATTAAATAATTTATAAATGTATATGTTTTTGATGGGCACGAGTATGGGAGTACTGGAGTAGTTTGAACTGAAGACTGGTCATTAGAACAGCGCAGACTGACATGGTGCATTCACTCTAGAGAGAGCGCAATCTAAAGTACAAATGGATGTAACAGACCACGACATCTTGATCCTGGTTCTTTTAAAGTAACTATTTTTAATTTGATACACGACATTTCTAATTTAAAAACGCAACGATGTGTTGTGAACTCCAGTCAAGCCGGTTGCGGCGAAAATAATATGATTGCTTATTATGATTATTACAGTAGTCTGCAGGCACCCAAAAAAAGGGGCGTTATTCTGAGGTACTTTTCAAATGAGTTTATCTGCGAGTCTTCAGCAGACCCCATCGCCGCCACCTCTTCAAGTAGAGTATTATTATCATAATTAGTATTATATATATCGTATTTAAATATAAATCAGCACAGAAACTTCAACAGGCTTTTCCATTTTAGTCATTGTCCAACATTGTAAGTGGCCCACAATTTGAAGAAACATATGCATCTTATTTTGTTTCTTTTACTTTTAAGTGATGGATTAACTATTATTATTATTATTTTTTTGTAGAGTACCAGATGATGACCTGCTATGCAGTGGAAATGTAAGTTCTGCACTTATACATCTGAAAAGAGACTGAAAAAAACTTCTTAAGCACTATCACTTAATCCATGTAACATATTCTCGAATTGTTTCAATACCATTTCTCCATTCTGAGTGTCCATGCCATTCTACGTATTAAAAGTACATTTATCAAAAATCAATTTCCAACCAAAACTTGAGGAATGTATGGGCCGTTGAGAAATCTATGGACAATTTGATTTGAGGGGAAACATAAGTTCTTCAAGAAAGTGATCCGTGATGCACAAAATGTAAAAAATGTCCCCCTAATGCTGGTCAAGTAGCATCAAATGGCAATTGCCTATCACATGGATGCCATTTCTTTTTTCAAGTCAAGAGTACAAAGGACAGAGAGTGTAGTTCACTTGTCACAGCCTTTCCTGACAATGTTCAGGAATATCTGCAGCTGCGGAGTCCTAGTTGTAGTACACCACTTGTTTCATCCAGTGTTTACATTGATGGCATTAAGTACTGCCCAGACATGGTGGGTTCAGTTGGATGTTGCTTAGTTTTTCCCAAGTTCATGCGGATTGAGAAAATCTTGGCACTCAACACTGACATAATGTTCCTCTGCAAACCACAGACTGCATGGTTGAGCATTTGCTCTTTTATGAGTTGTGCAGTTTGCATTCACTGCAAGTTGTTCAGCCTTCTCTAATAAATGACTCCTTCCATTTGGCAGCTTATAATATATTTTTTTCTTTGTTTTGTAATTTTAGTTTGCCATGTCGATGACACTTCACGTTATCTTGGAGAAGTGGTCAGCACTTTTCACTGAAAGCCAGGTTTTTTCCTCCTCCAAATCCCAGAGTTACTTTTTTCTATGAATTGTGTATTTAAATGTTAATAACCACATATTTTTGCTTGGGTCTTTGCAGAATTCAATCACATATCTAGGGAAAATCTGAGATCTGAGTTCTATGCAGCGTTGGACACGCATTCTGCACGTTTGACTGAAAATTTTCGGAGAAAATGAGGAAATCAGAGAAGAACACTTGATGAAATTATGCATCATGTTGACTCAAGGTATTCCTTTGTGATTATTGTCATCTTTAAATCATGATTTGGCTATGATTGTTACCCTCACGTCTACCTGTCTCTACTTTTTCGTAGTCATCTGATGTAACACATGTTTGCACTGCAGTACTTCAGGGTCTTCCAATCCTCCTGGTGGCTGACCCAGAGGAATTTTTCAGGATGAACTTCGTAAGAATTTTTATCGTTGTTTATACATTTTTTTTTTCATTTTTTTTTTTCAATTTGCTTTAATACATGATATTATAGATAAGGTTATGAAAACGTTCTGGGTGTACTTTTATAGTCGATACTTTATTTGTCTCTTGTGAAAAAATTCAGATTTGTGACATTGGTGTTTTAAATTCCTTAAATTGATGCAATAAAATATACTATAAATTAAATTCTGTGTTCTTAAATGGATAGTTCACCCAAAAATGAAAATTATCCAATAATTTACTCACCCTCAAGCCATCCTAGGTGTATATGACTTTCTTCTTTCAGCCAAACACAAATGTCTCTTCCAAGCTTTATAATGGGAGTGAATGGTACCTTCAATTTTGAAGCCCAAAAAAGCGCATCCAGCCATCAAAAAAGTAATCCATATGGCTCCAGGGGGTTAATAAAGGCATTCTAAAGCGAAGCGATGCATTTTTGTAAGAAAAATATCCATATTTATAACTTTATGAACTATAATCACTTACTTCCCGGTCACGGCCGTCCACATGTCCACTGGCTTCCTCTATCCGCTGCGCTGAACTCGACTCTCTCGTGAACGTGCGGACGGCCGTTACTGGATGCCAGTGATGATAGTTTATAAAGTTATAAATATGGATATGTTTCTTAAAAAACCGCATCACTTCAGATGGCCTTTATTAACCCCCTGGATCCGTATGGATTACTTTTTTGATGGATGGATGTGCTTTTTTGGGGTTCAAAATCTAAGGTACCATTCACTCCCATTATTAAGCTTGGAAGAGCCGGGATATTTTTTAATATAACTCAGGTTGTGTTTGGCTGAAAGAAGAAAGTCATACACACCTAGGATGGCTTGAGGGTGAATACATTATGGGATAATTTTCATTTTTGGGTGAACTAACCCTTTAATAATTCAAAACAATGTAATAGTACAATAAAGTATTCCATTGAACTTGTTATTTTTCTTGTGAACTTGTGATTCAGATGTAGATGCAGGCTTCAGTGAATTAGATGTTGGACTTCTCACAGTTTTACCTGAAGGCATGCCTGCCAAACGTCCACATGCCCTCAACATGGATGCAATGGAGGGAAGAATTGTCATGGATGATGTCCCAAATTTGCCACATTCTGTATGTCTCCATTTGCTTTGATCTATGCTCTAAATTTAGACCATCCAAAGACAATGATGAACACATTTGATTTTATTCAGCGGGTATTTCAGTCTTTGGGAGGAAAGAATCTCAAACCCAAACTCCAAACTCTTAAAAATCAGCTTTTAAGCTGAACATGTTTCTGGCATATTTTGCTGTAATTGCAGATCAGTTTCAGAATCTGTCCAAAGACACATGCAGGTTTTTCCAAATTGTAAAGGCTCTTTTTTTTTTTTTTTTTTAATAAATACTTTTTTGGAGTTTACACAGTGCCTGTTCTTCAAATGCTCTATACCTTGTTTTAGGTCCAGATATTATGTTGTCATGCAGTAGAGTGCTGCAAGAGGTCTAAGTCTTGAGAACAGATTGTTTTAAAGGAATAGTTTTTTTATTGTGTTGTTCTTAAAGAGTTGCAGCTGTTTATTACACAAATAAACAGTTGAGAATTTCAAACTTGTTAAGTGCGTTATTTGAACTAGAAAAATTGTCAAATTTTACAGTGTATGCAATACTGTCTTGTGTAAGACGATGTAATGTTTAAAGTATATTGTACAAATTATTGCTAAGTAATAACAGTTTGTTATTGAAGACAAAGTGCAATTTGTAGTATTTTGAATAAGCCAAAGGTGTTACTGAGCATATACTTTTTACTCAAATATAATACACTTATCATATATTGCTTGTATGTTTCGAAGACACTTGTAATTAATTTGTAATGTACTTGTAACACAAATAAAGTACACTTTAATATCACTAATCAAGCATGTAATTACCCTACACTGGCATATAAAGTATACTAAGTATACTTGAAGTTGTTCCAATTTAGCACACAAAAGTACACTAAATACACTTATTTAGTTCAAGTTAACTAATTATTAACACACTTGAAGCATACTTATTAGTCTGGCTTCAAGTATACTTGACGTATTTTTTTTCCACCAGGGCAAACTGCCAGCAAAGATATAGAGAGCGCTTAACCTCTGTAACCCTAACCATTTGGAAGTGATGCCCCATTTTGGAGTTGGCACAACCCCCTTTTTGAGTAACCCTGACCCCCTATGGAGTAATCCCACACTCTTTTGGGATATCTCCGGCCTGCATCTGCACCTACATGTATTTTTGTGTGAGCGCTAAATCCAAGTGCAATTTTCATGCAAGTGCAACTGGGCATGGGTGGGAGTGTTTGTGCTATCTGCGGATGTATATGCACAAACTGTAGGTGTATGTACTGTATCGGAGGTCTGTGTAATGACATATTTTGAGATAAATCGAAATAATTATGTATACCATGATCACTGGAAAGATTGGTAAAGGCTTTGCGCTGCAACCCTCCCAATGTTCAAGCCAAGTCTACACCCTTAACCATGTGACTGTTTTCAGCAGTCTAAACGCGGTCCTTGAATTTACTGTTTGCGAATTCCACCAGCAGGTGGTATCAAAGTGTATGTTCAAACTCTAAATTTACAGAGGAACATAAAATTATGGTGATGGTGTTGTATATCAGCAGATCAATATGATTCATTATAACTACATTATCTAAAATGTATGAGCCTGCATCCAATTTGTCCAGACAAATACAGCATTTTCCACCCGCATAGAGAGTGTGTCATAGAGGTATGCCTGACAAAAAGTGACGCCATTTACCCTGCTATAGGGTCCATCACTAAAAATAACAGCTGCTTTCAAACAGGTTTGCCAAGCACTCCCTCATATACATTTGGTCAGACAAACAAATAGACCCACCCCAAAATGAACGCCATTGGTTAAGCAAACTATATCAGGCTAATGTGATTTTTAGCTCTGTATGTAATCTGAAAACAGTGGGCATTTCAGCATTAGAACAGTGCTGTGCTCAAATATGTGCATGCTTAAAGATGTACTCCTGACTGTGCGTGTAACTTCTATCGTGACATGCTGTGCCACGTTCTGCTGCGCTGCTATGCTCTGCTATGCATTATTAATGAGTCCATCAAGTCCTAGCGCAACTTGTTAAAAATAAATCCTCTGATTAATTAATGGCAGAGTGTTGGGAGAAAGGGGGCCACCTATTTGTTTGAAGTCTGTGATAGTGACATGTGGCTTCTTTACAGCTCCAGCCCTTCACTCCCTACCCTACAGTACTGACATTACATGTACACTAGTTTTACAATACAATTAAACAACAAAAGTCTTTTGGGTCAAAATAGGAGGTAACTCTTGCCTTTCATTTCTACTGCCTCACTGAGCACTCATAGTGTAAATTGCCTGAAAAGTCTGCCTATGAAAGTTCAGCGTGACGGGTCAAGTGTATCAATTAATTAATATACATTCTACAGTACCAGCACAATATACAGTACCAGCTTTTAACTTGATGTTCTAATGAGTGCAAAAAGCTCTTATCTGCCCAGCTGAGAATTGCTGCTGATTGAGACTTTCGCTTGGTTTGAAGTTGGCTGTGCATGGCAGAACTGTTTGATTATTCTGAAGGGGCCGTTTTGCTGTTTGCACATTTAAGAGGATGACTGTGAATTGGTAAGCTGTTCTGCTGGATGTCCTCAGCGAGACAAGCACAGATGCATCTTTCCATCATCCCACACAGTCTTTTTGAACATTTTGAGGTGTGGATCAGTCTCCATTCTTCCCAGTATTTAACTAAATGTACACAGAGTAGTACAAAGTGTCATTGCACAGGACACATTTCTCTCCAAAATCAAAAGAAACAATTATACATTATATTTTGCATAGAGAAATCCAAGCCTGTCTTATTTTTTTAAGCAAATGTTTTCTTTTAAGCCTATACTGTAACTGTTATAGCATATGAGGACTGGAGGGGATGGGGTGCTTATTTGTTATGAAAATAATGTCACAATGCAGAATAATATGAATTGTTTAAAAAAAAACACACAAAAAAAAGGCTTAACTTTCTTTAAACAAAAAATTATTTCTTAATACTTTAGTTTGAATTTGGGGTGAACTTCAACAAACAACCTTCTATTTTCTGAAGAGCATCTGTAAAATTCTTGTGTCCATGTAAAAATAGAAAAATAAATGAAAGGAAAGGGAACCCAGGGACAGTGGTTTGTGAAATGACTTTCAACCTACAGTGATACAGATTACACTATGTTTCAGTAATTTCATCTTTTTCTCAGGTCATGATACAGTACTTTAATCCAAGTTTATTCCGGTGCATTCTCCTGAGATGGGTTCGCCTGCTCGGCTTTGCCACTGTCTATGGAACGGTGATTCTGAAACTATACAGGTAAGAAGAACTGATTGATCAGAGATATTAGTCAGAGACAGTGCTGTAAAGTAACGAAGTACAAATACTTAAGTTACTGTACTTAAGTAGATTTTTTCAGAATTTGTACTTTCTTGAGTATTTAATTTTGTTGCAACTTTTACTTACATTTTTTTAGCCAAATAAATACTTTATACTCTGATACAGAGCCTCTCATTACTCGTTACCCGGATTAAATAAAGTTTCATTGTTTGCCAAAAGAGAGCAGCTAATAAACAGAGCACAGTGTGTTTGTTTGACAGCAGCGTGAGCACAGACATTCAGCACATGCATTCATCTTGGAGTCTGTGTCAGACCAGCGAGGCATGCTTTTATGAAGGACTTTAGCAAATATCTGAATTTAAGACTAAATGCACAGATAAGATGCAATTTACCCTAGCTGTGCGCACACCTTACGGTCTAAATGTATTCGTCACTGTATATAAGCCACAGAGGAACACAGAAACAATGAAGGAATCTTCTAAGATGCTGTGTGAATAATGCAGTTTTCAAATTCTCACATGATGTGTGCTTATGTCTGCATGTGATGTAAAGAGTCGAATTGCACCCATACATGATTTCCCAGGATTGTGGAATTTGAAACATTTCCTGACGCATTTACCATTATGAACACTGTTGTTTATGTGCACAGTATTCAAGAAGACTACACAAATGTGCTCTCCTAATCCGCTCTCTCATATGAATCTTTAGAAAGTCTGATTCATTTTAGTGAGTTGGTTCATTTGAATGATTCTTGTGTACAAAGCTCACCAAAACCGTTCTTTCCCTCTCATATGAAGCATTGGGAAGATTGATTAATTTTAGTTAATCGGTTCGTTCGGAGGATTCATTTACGTGAACCATATTAAAGGACGATTCATTTGAGCTTCACGAAGAATACCCGAATACCCAATTTTTACATCTACTTATTAGTTGTTGAATTTTTTGTCTAATACTAATAGTTATATATATATATATTTTATAAAGATAATACTTCAGTGTAGTTAGGCCCCATTGTTAATAGCTTGTATTGTAGTAACATGTTTTTAAAATAGTAGTTTCAACTAAAAATTGCTCAGAGACAGAATAAGTAAATATTTTATAAAATAATTGATATTATTATTTGAATGAATTATATGCTGTTCATTTCCATTGACTATAAGATTATTTTTGGAATAAAATGCCTTGTCTTATCCACCAGCGACTCTTTTATTACACTGAACTATCACTTATTGTGTTCAATTATTAGGCTTTAAAAATAACAACATGAATGTGGCACATTTCTTTACAATGAATGGATTTGAATGTGCAGTATTTGCCTTTACTTTTTAATACTTAAGTATTTTTAAAACCAGATAATTTTATTTCTCCCCAATTTTGAATGCACAATTCCCAATGCGCTCTAAGTCCTCATGGTGGTCTAGTGACTCACCTCAATACAGGTGGCGAAGAAGGAATCCCATTTGCCTCCGTGTCTGAGACTGTCAACCTGCGCATTTTATCTCGTGGCATATTGAGCGCGTTACCACTGAGACATAGCGCTTGGAGGCTTCACGCTATTCTCTGCTGCATCCACACACAACTCACCACGTGCCCCACCGAGAGCGAGAACCACATTATAGCGACCACAATGAGGTTAGCCCATGTGACTCTACCCTCCCTATCAACCGGGCCAATTTGGTTGCTTAGGAGACCTGGCTGGAGTCATTCAGCATGCCTTGGATTCGAACTCGTGACTCTTTTTTAATGGATGACTTTTACTTTTACTTAAGTCAATTGTCACCACCCCTTTCCCCAGCGAGAGAGAGGAGCATGCACACGCCACTGACAAGGAGATGCTTTGTGTCATTTCAAGGGCGCTCAAAGAGCTCAAATAGAGTCTCGAGTGGTCCTCTCCAGAGGAACCGGAAAATTTTGCCTTGATGAATGGTCCCTGCAGTCTGGTGTCGCACATAGAGATTCACATTCTGCTCGCAAAAAACGTGATAGAGTGTCCCAGAATGCGACACACACAGCAGGATTTACAGACGTTATTTTCTCATTCCGTCAAAGGTCGGAGTGCTTTGGCCCATTCTAGATCTGAGACGCTTAAATCGCACACTCGCGAAGTGCCCATTCAAAATGTTAACTCAGTACTCAGGACTGGTTTGCATCAATAGATCCACGTACTTTCATGTGCCAATTGCACAATGTCACAGGCATGTTTGAGATTTGCATTCAAAGGAACAGCGTACCAATTCAAAGTCCTTCCTTTCAGTCTGTCTCTGGCTCCTCGCACGTTCACAAAATGTGTCGATGTGGTGCTCGCCCCATTGCAAATTAATGTTGTGGATGTTTTGAATTACCCTGATGATTGTTTATTACTAGCCCAATCAGAGGCACTACTAAGCGAACACAGAGACTTGCTGCTTTGACAACTATAAAATCTGGGTCTGAATGTCTACTGGGTGAAAACCACACTTATCCCTAGCCAGCAAATCTCCTATTTAGGAGTTCATCTTGACTCTGTGAGCATGCACACGCACCTCACGAACGAGCGCGTACAGACCATTCTTCAGTGACTGTCTCAGTTAAAACTGGACGGGCCTCCATGGGAAATACCTCTGAGGAAAGACCTTCTCTCTCAAACACAAGGCCTGATTTGGCATCCCCAGACAGAGCTGTGGAGCCTACACATGTGGCCAGAATTGGCTGAGACGGAGATGAACACCATTTTACAGGCAAGAGCACCGTCCACGAGACACCTCTATGCAGTGGAATGTATCCACTAATTGGTGCATTTCACGCAACAAAAAAACAGTGATCCGCCCCGTACTTGAAATTCTTACATTTCTTCCAGAGTGATTGGACGTAGGGCTCACTCCATCAACTCTTAAAGTCTACGTAGTGACTATCTCTGCATATCACGCACCTGAAGCTGGCATCTCTATAGGCAAACCAAATTTAATCATTAAGTTACTTAGTGAAGCGAGGCGACTAAATCACCCTTGCCCAGTTACAGTCCAGACTTGGGACCTAACTTTGGTCCTAAAAGCGTTCACGGGGCCCCCTTCGAGCCTATGGACTGTTGAATTGTGTGTGCTTTCTCTTAAGACAGCATTACTGCTGGCTCTAGCCTCAGTAAAACGGGTCAGTGATTTGAAAGCACTATCAGTCAACAATTCATGTCTGAAGATTGGTCCAGGCCTTTCAAAAGGTTTTATCCTCACCTTTCAGAGCTCAGGTGGTTCACCTTCAGGCCTTTTTCCCTCCATTTAATTCCGATGAGGAAAAGACATTTTTTTTATGCCCTGTGTGAGTGCTACACTCATACAAGACATATGCTTGGCAGCAGGCTAGTCTTCTCCAAACACATTTGCAAGGTTTTGCAACATAAACGTAACTTCTCTCTCTCCGCAAGTCCTCTCTGTCTAGAGCACTTGCTATTTCGTTGGCCATACATAAACTTATGCCCCCATTTTTAAGTACGGGCTCCCCCGTTATTTTACACAACCGCCTTCATTCAGACCATTGTAATTTCTATAAAGTCACAAGCATTTCATTATAAATAAAACTTCATCAAATTCATACTATATGACTATAGTTCATATATCCATTCTAAGTGCCCCCTTCTGGCTCACCATGAGGGCTATTCACTTGCGGTATACTCAAGTCTGTTGCTGTCCCGAAGGACTGCGGTATCATATTCTTTTGAGTATTACGCCTCTCTGGGAGGGTTATGTTGTATGGTGCGGCGTGATGGGACTATGTTTCCCATTTTCATCAGCATGACACAATGTAGAGTAAACTGAATCATAAAGGAACGTCTCGGTTATGTATGTAACCTTGGTTACCTGAGATGAATGGAACGAGACATTGCGTAAGCTGGCCGCACTACAGATTCAGAGTTTATTGAGGTACGAGTGATGTGCTCTTTGTCCCTCAGTCAGAAAATTATGATGAATGGTGTTTCTTTGCCTGCTCATATACCGACAGCTTTGCGCCTAAAAGGGCAGGGCTTAAACACCATAGCCAATCTTAGAATTGCCGTTATTGTAGAAGGGTTTCAACTAGGTAATCTGAAAAGGAATTTTCCATATTCGTCAGTATGATGCAATGTCTCATTCCCTTCATCTCAGGAAACCGAGGTTACATACGTAAACAAGATGTTTTTTCTGATTAACCACTGGCTGTCACCATAATGATTCTAATTGCCACTGAACTGTTTTCTTGTTCCAGTTATTAATTATGGAACACTTAATTGTTCAAGAAAACGGTGGATATCTGTTTTGCTGCATCTAGATTTTTTTAGTATAAGAACGTCCCCTTTCTGAGCAAAAGCTCAAAATTATCTGGTTATGAAAAACTCTTATAACTTACAGCAAAACTGGCCTCTACTGCAGCATTTTACCTTCAAATTCACTTGTTGTTTCTTTTAAAATAACAAGCATTATTTACAATAATACTTGAGAAGTGCAATACTGCATGAGAAACAAAAAATAAATAATTCGAAAAATGCTAGTTTCATTTACAGAGTTGTCTTTTAAATATGTCTTCTTCTTTCTCATGCTTAGAGTTTTGAAAGTGTTCCTGTCACGCACAGCCCAGCGGATCCCATACATGACCAGCTGGAGGGTTCTGCGTCTGCTGGGTGTGATTCTGCTTGTTGTTCTGTGGTTCCTTGTGGCCTGGACTTCAGCTGTAAGCCAGAGCCAAGACACCCACCACACCCTCATTGACATCGGGGTCACTCCAGAGGGTCTGCAGTTCAGCATGTGTCTACTGGACAGCTGGGACTACATGATGGCTGCTGGTCAGTTTCTTTACCCAGAAAATAGAATTATATATTCAAGGTGGTCCAAAAGTCTGAAACCACATTGAAACTAAGGAATAGTAAAAAAAAAAAAGATTTAGGGTGTTAAGCAAATAAGATATGACATACAGTAAAATAAAGAAATATATACAATTCAGTACTATTCCTTGGTCACTAATCAAATGTATGCAAATTTGTGATATAACAGTTTTAACTCCTTTGAACAAAAGGTCAGGTTTATTTCTTAAATTAAAACACACAAGATGCTCTTTGAAAATTTTCAAATCATGCTTGATAAAATGATCATCAGGTATAGTCCAAGGCAAGTGCATAAGAAACATTTTCAATTTAACGTTTTACTGAAATTGTTTTGCTGCTAATATAACTTGCAATGGAAAGAAAAATGTGATGCAGTTTTAAAACATTTTTGCTGATTTCAGTTGTTTGATAAACTATGAATCATATTTGCCCTAAATTTCAGTAATATACAAGTTTAACACATTAATTCTTTATGTGCGTGGTTTCCGCATAACTCTGTCATTGCACTACTCTTAAAAAGGTTAAGATACCTCTCCAGTGCTCTTAAATTATCTAGGAGCTGAGACTAAGTTTTAACAATAATTAACTTTTTATGAATCACACAATCGTAATTCTGGGAATTAGAGCAAAATTACTTTTCTTAGAATTTTGACATACATCAGACAAAAGCGGCTTTATACATACGGCCCATGGTCTTCATGCACATTCGCAGCATATATCATATAATAAAGCCTGATGACAATGAAACCATACTGAATTTTACATACATAGATTTGTTTAACTTTGGGAACTCCTTAAGTGTCCAATTTACATTAACACACATTGACATTTTTTATAATTAATTTATTACGAATAAGTTTTATTAAGAATTTATAACATAAAATGGCTCACTATTTGGCAAGTATTGCATGACAGTTTTTATTAATATTGTTAAAACTGCATATCAATGATTTATGGCCCTTTGCCTCTTATGTGTGTGTCATCACAGGCATATAAACTGGAGCACAGCACAATTTTGCCTTAATTTTTCTCTTCAAGGCATTGTCACACATAGTTTTGCATGGTGAAATTCCACAGGCGAACTACAGTCATCTCAATGGGAATCCACGCAATGGTGAATTTGGCGCGGTGGCTTTCCGGTGGCAAAGAATTTACTTGTGACGATTTCGTATCAAGTTCAAGTTTGGTGAACTTTGACACGTGAAATCCCCCCATTGATCAAAAAGTTGTTTGGTTTAATGGTGACCTCTGTGTGGGCAGTGCTTTATACAAAGCTACACTGAATATTCACAACGGACAAGGATTTCATTTTAACGGAGTTTTTTAAAAAAAAATTTACGTATAATCGCTGTAATCTCAGAGTATAAAGTACAGTTTGAAAAAAAGGCAGATTTTTTTCCGGTTTCACATGTTATTCTGTAACCTGTGGAACCTGTTTTATTCATATCAATTGCAAAAGCGACCCCCAGTGGTGACACATTTGTATTAAGTAGAAAAGCTCATGCTGTTCAGCCATTTATTTAGTAACCTCATTTAAGAAAACACACAGAAGACATCCACCTCCATCAACAGTTTATGTGCACTTGGAAAAGCATTGTCTGTAAGTACACTGAATATAAAAAGTCTATACACCCCAGTTAAACTGCCAGGGTTTTGTGATGTAAAATAATGAGACAAAGATAAATAATGTTAGAATTGTTTCCACTTTTAATGTGACCTATAATGTGAACAATTCAATTGAATAACAAACTGAAATCTTCATGGGGGAAAAATTTAAATTAAAAACCTTACAATAACATGAGTGCATAAGTGTGCACACCCTCTTATATATGGGGATGTGTCTGTGTTCAGAATTAACCAATCACATTCAAACTCATGTTAAATAGAAGTCACTACACACTTGCCATCATTTAAAGTGACTCTGATTAATCACAAATAAAGTTGAGCTGTTCTAGTAGGATTTTCCTTACATTTTCTTAGTTGCATCTCAGAGCAAAAGCCATGGTCCGCAGAGAGCTTCCAAAGCATCAGAGGGATCCCACTGTTGAAAGATATCAGTCAGGAGAAGGGTACAAAAGAATTTCCAAAGCATTAGATATACCATGGGAACACAGTGAAGACAGTCATCATCAAGTGGAGAAAATATGGCACAACAGAGACATTACCAAGAACTGGACGTCCCTCCAAAATACATGAAAAGACGAGAAGAAAACTGGTCAGGGAGGCTTCCAAGAGGCCTACAGAAACATTAATGGAAATGCAGGAATTTCTGGCAAGTACTGGCTGTGTGCTACATGTGAAAACAATCTTTCTTCATATGAATGGGCTATGGGTTAGGGTGGCAAGACGGAAGTCTTTTTTTTTTACAAAGAAAAACATCCAAGCCTGGCTGAAGTTTGCAAAAACAAACATCAAGTCTCCAAAAAGCATGTGGGAAAATGTGTTATGGTCTGATGAAACCAAGGTTGAACTTTTTGGCCATAATTCTAAAAGGTATTTTTGGCACAAAAACAACACTGCATGTCACCCAAAGAACACCATACCCACAGTGAAGCATGGTGGTGGCAGCATCATTCTTTGGGGCTGTTTTTCTTCAGCTGGAACAGCCTTAGTCAGGGTGGAGGGAATTATGAACAGTTCCAAATACCAGGCAATTTTGGCACAAAACCTTCAGGCATCCGTTAGAAAGCTGAAGATGAAGAGGAAGTTCACCTTTCAGCATGACAACGACCCAAAGCACACATCCAAATCCACAAAAGCATGGCTTCACCAGAAGAAGATTAACGTTTTGGAATGGCCCAGCCAGAGCCCAGATCTGAATCCAATTGAACATTTGTGGGGTGATCTGAAGAGGGCTGTGCATAGGAGATGTCCTCACAATCTGACAGATTTGGAGTGCTTTTGCAAAGAAGAGTGGGCAAATATTGCCACGTCAAGATGTGCCATGCTAATGGACTCCTATCCAAAATTACTGAGTGCTGTAATAAAATCAAAAGGTGCTTCAACAAAGTATTAGTTTATGGGTGTGCACACTTATGCAACCAGGTTATTGTGAGTTTTTTTATTTTTTTATTTTTCCCCCTCAAAGATTTCAGTTTGTTTTTCAATTGAATTGTTCACGTTATAGGTCACATTAAAGGTGGAAAAAGTTCTGACATGATTTATCTTTGTCTCATTCCTTTACATCACAAGAACCTGGCATTTTAACAGGGGTGTGTAGATTTTTTATATCCACTGTATATGTTACAATGAGTGTTGTAGGCAGTGTTTTAGTGTTTAAGTTTCTAATTGCTGTTTTTGCAGTTTCACACGGCTTCTATTAAAACACCTAATGTCAATTCCTGTCTCAGACACTTATTGAAGGAGTGTCAAAAGGAGTTTCATAGTCAGGGCAGAAGAGTGAAAAGACAAAGACATTTTCAAGACCTTCTGTGGACTAGAGACACGTCTTCACTTATGTGACATAATATCAGACATAAGTGTCAGAGGCATTGATCCTGAAGGCCTAGAGATTAGGTCTGAATGTGCTGCATCATCTTCATCTTCTCAAAGATCAAGTAAGTCTGCAACCAGTATAGTAGCAGTATGTGCTTGTGCCAAAGCAGAGTCGGCACACAAATGAGCAGCCAATGCAAAGTGTGAGATTGAACTGCAAGTAGAGAAAGCACGCTGTGGCAACAGTTTGTGTATAGAGCAGATAAAAGGAGGAACACATGAGTTACTCTTTATTAACATAAAACAGAAAATACTTTCCAGCTTTATATCAAACAAAAGATTTGTTTTCAGCAACACTCTCACTCTCACTCTTCACTCTCAGAACACAGACACACTGTCTCTGGTGTGTAACTCTCTGCTCTCTCTGAGGACTGGGCTGCTTTTATCTCCCCCATCTCTCACTGCAAACATGGAAACAGTAATTAGTAGCAATTAAACTCAGGTGGCTGTCCTTACCGCCTTCTCTCTTGCCAGATGGATGCTCGCCCACGCCCTCACCTCCACACACATTAGAGCCAAATGTAATGCCCTCAAGCAGGAATGGGAGGCTGAGGCTGCCTCAGCAGAAGCTGAAGTATTTGAGGCACTTGCAAGTCCAAAGAACAGTGACTATTGTCATTCTTCATCAGTACAAATCTCAATCCATCACACTGGTGAATATGTTCAAGAAAAAATTTCTTCCTGTGTCATTACAGGAGCAAAGAGACTGCTCACTCTGTGCAGACCAGACTTCCAATGCATACTGGAAACCAGTATCTACGACAGCCAGAAACAACTGTCTCTCCAGTTTAAGTCACATTTGACCAAAGCCCCTTCCTCAAAAGTGCTGATACTTACTCTCTTCATGCAGATAATGCCCCAAGTATCATTCAGGGTGCTTAACAAATCATGTATATAAGTTTCCACACAGTGCAAACCAAATAGTACAGATTTGTCTGAGCTGGCTGCTTATTTATCTCATTGAGATTTAATCACTGCATGTCTTAGATTGTTTGACAATCAGCCTTGAAGTTACCCATCTTGGAAATCCAGCTTCACAAATGGATAAGAAGGGTTGAACCTCAAACCTTGTGAGGAGCTAGAACTCATCATTTAGTGGAGTCATTGCAGCATGCCAAACGATACAGGGCAGTTTATATAAACAATCCATCTAAAGGTCTGGATATGGTCAGGCAGAGACTTGACAAAAGTTATGGTTCACCAGAGGATTTTGAGGCTTTTCTGTTCTCTAGACTTCACAAATTCCCCAAATGCTCAATTAAAGATAATAAAAAGCTACGAGAACTCAGTGACTTACTTTAAATACGAGCTGCAACGAGGGCTACTTACCAGGTCGTAACTTCCTGGACACAGCAAGAGGTATAAACCCAATAATAGAAAAATTACCTCACAGCATTCAAGAACAGTGGATGGATGGAGTGGTGGTGGCGTAGTGGGCTAAAGCACATAACTGTTAATCAGAAGGTTGCTGGTTCGATCCCCACAGCCACCACCATTGTGTCCTTGAGCAAGGCACTTAACTCCAGATTGCTCCATGGGAATTGTCCCTGTAATAAGTGCACTGTAAGTCGCTTTGGATTAAAGTGTCTGCCAAATGCATAAATGTAAATGTAAGTATCCCACTTTAAAAGAAATGATCAAGTCACATATCCTCCATTCTCATTTTTTGTTGATTTTGTGTGCCACCATGCAGAAATCACTAATGACCCAAGCTTTAACTTGCCAATTATCAGTATCCCCCCCTTCAGAGGTGAGAAACAGCATCAACCCAAACAATGGCCAACATGTCAGTCAATAGAACCGATGTAAAGAGCACTTCCTCAGATTGTTCCAAAAAGACCATTCAGGATCCTGATAAACTTTGCCCCCCTTCAAAAAAAATAAAGTTTTCCCTAAGAAAGGACTGTGGCAGATCACATTTGGAAGGGCATGGTGGGTGGCAAAGTGAGAACACACCTGCAATGGTCAACCCAAAATTTACTGAAGTTTGTGGAGGAGTCAATAGTAAATCATGATCCAAAATATGTCTGGTAAATGACTACCCTAAGGGACATGCTGTGAAAAAGGGAAAGATGTATGTGATGTTAGATGACCAAAGTAGTGTCACAATCCTGATCCAGATACATTAAAAATCCAAAATAATGCCTGCCCATAAACAATCAAAATATGATCTGGAACAACAAATACTACTGGAAGGACAGTCAGTGGTTTCATTGTAGAGCAGTGTTTCCCCTGCCATTATATTAGGGGGGCGCCCCGCCCCCCCAACGGCACCCTCCACCCCCCCTTGAAGGTAAAATTAATTATATTTTCTATATAGCGCCAGATCACAACAGAAGTAATTTAAGGTTACCTTTCCAATAGAACTTGTTCTTTTATTAAACAAACTAAATAGCCCTTATGTTATTTATCTTATTTACACGACGGCATGTCATTTCTATCTCTACATGGTCGCACGTTTACTATTCTCCTCAGCTCTCTGTATCGCGCACGGCGGAGTTCCGCCCCTATGCGCACACACACACAGACACGTTCGCGCGCACACAGGTGAGCATAGGGGTGTTCGATTCCAGGTTTTCTGGAATCTGCATAATTACAAACTAGAGTCACTATGACTGTTATCTATTTCTAAAGAGATAAGCTACAAGCTACGTGTAGGATAAATACAAAGTTTCTACGACAGGTCTCTGGCATGGTGTAATGCCGCGGATACACTAGACTTTGAGACTACGGTCGTGATATGACGTCACATTAATTCAACATATAACAAATAGTAATACACTCAAAATGTAAAAAATATACAATCTACTCGACTTTACTGCAAAAATATAATTTTTATAGGGATTAGACACTCACAAGTGAGTGATTTCGGACACAGTAACAGAGTCGACACCAAGAGTCGATTCCTGTGATGGAGTCGACCCCGAGTCTGGGGCTATTCAGAGTCGAGGAATCGACTCTTTGGAGTCGACTCCCCATCACACACTCCCACCAGCGGACAGAAAGCGTGCGTCGGAAATATGTTGCGTCAATCACCTGAAAAGAAGACAAAAATATCTGTGTTTTTTAAACGCTCCCAGGGTGGTGAAGATGGCAACACTCGCTCTCCTGTAAGTAGCACCCGGAGTAGTGCTACTGCTCCGAGTCCAAGTACAGAAAAGATCCCAAGTGCTGCACGCCCTTTCCCTGACAAGCAGCAAAAGTCCAGTCACTAGTGATGGGTCGTTCGCGAACGAGTCAGCTCTAAGAGCCGACTCTTGTAGGTGAATGTTGGGAGGCGGCTCGCATATCAGAAGAGCCGGATCTATTAATAAAAATATTTTAAAAAATTAAGATATGAACAACCAAAAGATTTAAATTAATATAATTAACTAATTCAAAGAACGAAAAAAATAAAATAATATAGGCCTTAATGCTCAATCACACACACACATTTGTTCTGACTGTCTGCTCAGACTAACAGCCTGCTGGCTTCTATTGCTCTGACGGTCCCAGTCAGTAGTGTAAACTGTGAAAGGGACATCTCAACCATGAACAGGGTAATACAAACTTTTCACAATAGGATTTGCTGCTTTTAGCTATATGTTAAGCTATCACATTTAACAGTTAATGCATTTGCAGGTCAAGACAAACATCCGCAATAGGCTGCAAGGAGACCATCTTGCAGCATGCATGCGGATCTCAATAAATGGGCCAGACGTTTCTGACTTCCCATATCAAGAGGCTCTGGAAATGTTCTTCCAGAAGCCCAGAAAGATACACTGCAGTGACAAAAGAAACAAATAAACACCATGACTCCTTTAAGTGTTTGTGTCAATTTGTGCTTATGGGCTTTCGAACTGAGCAACTTGCCGTAATGACAGACATTCAGAATAATCATGTTGAAATAGCACCCCCTATTGACAAAGAGACAGTGAACAGTCAAGGTGAGTGTTTTATTACTTTCTCAGTGTTTAATAAAACTTAAACAAAAGGGCTCTTTATGGCCACACACACACAGCTTCAGGTGGTTGCTCTGGTCTCTCTCCACTCTGACATCCCTTTTCAGGTCTTCCTCTGTCTTCACTATAATGAGATGACCACACACCCATGCCACATGCCACCGCCGACTCATGCCGGGGCAACATCCAGCCTGCCTACTTAACCACCCCCCCCCCCCCCCAAAACCATCTGTGCCCCAGTCTGTGGACCACCTTGAATTTAAAGGGCTGAAGATCCCGATACCAACGAGTGATCAATGCGTTAGTATCCTTCATGCAGTGGAGCCACTGCAGAGGAGCGTGATCGGAACAGAGGGTGAAGGCCCGCCCCAGCAGGTAGTAGTGGAGGGTAAGAACAGTCCACTTAATCGCAAGACACTCCTTCTCAATGGTACTAAACTTTGTCTTCCTGAAGATGAGCTTGCAACTAATAAATAGCACTGGCCGTTCCTCCCCTCCTACCTCCTGTGAGAGCACTGCGCCCATCCCTCCGTCAGATGCATCAGTCTGCAAAATAAAGAGAAGAGAGAAGCCAGGTGCATGCAAAAGCGGCCCCCAACACAGTGCAGACTCTACCTTAGGAAAGCCTGTTGGCATGACTCGGATCGGGAACCCCCTTTTTTATTAAGGTCAGTCAGTGGGCTGGTGACATTAGAATAGCTAGGCACAAACTTCCGGTAGTAGCTATCCAGCCCCAAAAACTGCCTTGCCTCGCGCCAGGCAGGCTGTGATTGCTGCGGTTTTGTTTACATGTGGACGCACCTGCCCATGACCCAAGCGGAACCCCAGATACCTAACTTACACCCACCCAGTTGCACATTTCTTTGGGTAGGCCGTGAGTCCCACCATCCGCAGCTCTCTCATGACAGCCCTCAGATGTTGCATATGCCGCCACCAATCATTACCATAAATGATAATATCGTCAAGATATGTGGCGGCATATGCCACGTGAGGTCTGAGGATCTTGTCCATGAGTTGCCAAAATATGGCTGCGGCCCGAACAAACTGAACAGAAGCGTCATGAATTGGTGTAATCCGAACAGTGTGGAAAAAGCTGTTTTTTTCTTGGAATATTGGAGTTAAAGGGATCTGCCAATAACCCTTTGTTAAGACCAGCAGTGAGTAAAATTGAGCCGCACCCAACCGATCAAGTTAATAACACATCAATTAGCGGCATTTGATAAGCGTCAAATTTGGACACCGCATTCACTTTCCGGTAGTCAACACAAAACTGGACTCTTCGGTACCAGAACTACCAGGCTGGCCCAATTGCTTTGCGACTCTTGTATTATGCCCATTTTAACCCTCTGGTGTCTGAGAGTATTTTGGGCCCTGGAGAAGTTTTGACATGCCTTGACATTTGTGCTTTTTTTCATTTGCTTAAAAACATATTAATGGCTAAAGTGTGATAACACTGTATTCAGCACAAACTGGGATACAATAATATGTGAGCAACATGTGTGTACAGGTTTGTATTTTTGAGAAAATAACGTTTATGCGTGGTTTTTGAAAAAACTAAATGTTTAAGTCACTGAAATAAGGTCATATAACACATACTAAACATTTGTCCACAATACTTTTGAGAACTGGATCTTGTAGCCTAGAGTTTTTGCTACAAAATTATGTGAAAACCATCCTGATCACTCATTCATACAAAACAATATAGTAATTTAACTTTTGTAAGACAATTTTAGTGTTGAAAGGTAATATGCGAGGAGGCGTGAATGATCATGAATATTTAGGTGATTCACACCTGAGAGACAATGACCCCACCCCTTGGCCTATCAATGAGGAATGTGACAGAAAGAGAATGAATGTGAGGAAACTTAATGATGAAGTTTTAAGTTCAAAGAAGATATCTGACTATATATTTTCTTTACATAAAGACTTTACTTAATTTTAGACCTACATTACCGTTAAAAGAAGTCTCTTCTGCTCACCAAGACTGGATTTATTTGACCCAAAATACAGTAAAAACATTGCGTGAACTCTTTTTGCAATTTAAAAGAACTGTTTTCTATTTGAATATATTGTAAAATGCAATTTGTGATCAAAGCTGAATTTTCAGGATCATTACTGCAGTCTTCAGTGTCACATGATCCTTCAGAAATCATTATAATATACTGATTTTCTAATATGGACATATTTAAAGTGCATTTTATCATTTAACCTGAACACATATTTGCAAGCACAAGGTTTGTTTATGATAATGAGGCAGCATAACCTCTAGTTAAAATATAATCTAAACATTCATATTATTTTTATATCATATTACATATCATATTTATATTATACAGCATACAATTTAAATACCTGCTTTAGCCGAAACAGCAATTAAATGTAACTAAAACTTGCTTATTAGGACATATTTTAAATGTCAATACTCTGAATCCTGGCTGTCAAGTCTAGAAACAGTCCCACTAGTAAAATATGTTCAAGTTTATATAAAATAGCATGTCAACTAATGATAACTAATTGACTTACTCGTCCGAAATTGTATCCTCGGCTGGATCAAGTCTCTCTTCAAAATAAAAATGTTCATCAGAGTCCCGCTCTTCTTCTGAGGAAAATGTGAACTCTTCCATGCGTTCCTGGAGCTTTCTCGCCTGTGTGTCCTTACAAACGTGCAGAAAAATGATTGTAATGTGTTTACAACCTCACAGTGGGGGGCGTGTATATTTGCATTGATCGTCTCAGCACATTAGCGTATGAATGGCGTGCTCTGCTGGTGGGTGGGATCACATTACAGATAATTAGATGAACCGGTAAAAACTGTACATCACTTTGTTTCAACCAGATTGCATTGCAGGAGGATATTTGTTTTAAATTTTAATTGGTTTATTAAAAAGTAGACATTTTAAGCTTTATTTAAACATATGTTTCATGTTTGTGTGATAAGTATTCGCAGAGTTTCAGTTCATTTTTGTGACGTGTTTCAGATATATGCTCGTGAACACAAAGAATGCTGAAAGCTCACCCTTTTTATTTTCTTTATTTTACAAAAGCACAAGATTTTGTTGTTATTATGAGTGTACACAAATAAAACTTGACCCTTTATAGTCTCTAATGATGTCTTACACTTATCTGTATACCCAAAAATTACAGAGTATTTTAAGTTGTTTCTGCTGTAATGACGAAAATATCCAGCAGTACGCGCCAGTCCGTCGACCCCAGAGGGTTAAGCATTGCCTCTAATTCTTCCTGAACAATATTTTTCTTGTGTTCAGGAAGGCAACAGGAGCGGCAACGAACCACCATTCCTGGGGTGGTCTCAATATGGTGCTTTATAAGGTTCGAGTGACCGGAAAGGGGTGAAAACATGTCTGTGATTTCCTCTTGCAACCGGGCAATGTCTGTAAGCTGTGACAGTGAGAAGGGACCGGGATGAATGAATTTGGTTTGTGAGATATCTCCAGCCTGAGCTCTGCCCTCTCCGGAACTACCATCGCAAAGGCTACAGGCACCGCCTCCCTCCATGGTTTGAGGAGGTTGAGGTTGTAGATTTGATGTACCCCTCCCCTATCCGTTCGCCTAACCTCACAATCTCCAACTCGTCATGTGACCTCAGTGTCCTTGCCACTTGGTGAGTAATTTGGAGCTCGAAGTGGGCAGCAATAGAAGCCCTTTATCTCCATGTACGAATTCCCATAGTTGAGTGCCCTGTCATACAGTCGACATTGACATTCTTGTGCTTGGAGCAAATTCTCCTGCTACCTGCCCCAAAGTGTGGAGTTTTGTTCTAAGGTCAAGAATTGACGTTGGTTTTTACTATTCGAAGGTCCTTCCAAGCTTCCCATATGACGTCAAGCACAGCTGATACCCATACAGTAGCTCAAATGGGGAAAACCCTGTGGAGGATTGCGGGACCTCTTGTACTGCAAACAATAGGGGTTCAAGCCACTTATCCCAATTCTTAGCGTCTTTGTGTACAAACTTACAAATCTTGTTTATTAAGGTTTGCGGGTGATAAACACTGGTGCAAATGACTTAATGCCTAATAATTCATACTGTTTGCATAGTGTAGGTGACATGAATGTTGTGCTTGGTCAGTGAGGATTTCTTTTGGAATCCCCACTCGGGAGATAATACTTTCACCTGGTCAAAGACGTGCTTGAGGGATTCATCACGCGACTGCTCCAGAGGGAAATTCCCCTCAGGTAAGCATCTGAGTATGAGAATTCTCCCGTCTGCGTCATCATTACACAGAGCAGATGTCGATGTCCCTGGCACCACCTCCCCTGCCAGAGCATCGCACATCACACACCGTGACAACATTTTGCAGGACACATCCGGGGCAGCTATGGCTTAGGTGGTAGAGCAGGTTGGCCACCAATCGCAGGGTTGGTGGTTTGATTCCCGGCCCACACGACTCCACATGCCGAAGTGTCCTTTGGCAAGACACTGAACCCCACATTGCTCCCAATGGCAGGCTAGCATGCTCAGCCTTCTTTGGTGCGTGAATGCATGTGTGAATGAGTCACAGTGTAAAGCGTTTTGATACCGTTAAGGTTAAAAAGGTGCAATATAAGTGCAGACCATTTACCATCCACACACATTACCCTCAATACATTTTTAAAACCAGGCAAATTGGTTTGCAGAATTAGTGGATGGGTGAGGCAGGAATTAACCACAGCCTATGCCTTTTTCCCCTGAATCGTATCTCAATGGTAACCTCTGGATACTTGTGAATGTCACCATGCACACACCTCAACCTCACCCGCTTATTCCTATACAATGCCCCGCCTTGCACCAAGCAAATCTTGATGTTTATCATTTTACTCTTACAGGTATCCGATATGCCCCTGCCCAATTGGGGGCGCCTTTGGAGCATTGGGGATCTGGAACAGTGTCCCCACAGCTCCAACAGACCGGCCCAGGTCTTCCTTCTGCAATTGTGGGGGCAGTCTCGCCAATCCAGGGGGATAGCGGAGGGAGACAGAGGGAGTAGGAGGGACAGACAAGGGGAGGGGTCATCTGGACTGGGGATGGGGTTTGGGCGGGGCTCCTTCCCACCTCTGAGGAGCCTGAACTGGGCGGGACAGGAAGGGACGGGGTGGGGCAGAGGGAAAAGGAACATGAGACACAGGTTTTGAGAGAGGGCAGAGAGAGAAGGAAATAAAAAAAATGGATCGTTGCCCCCTGGAAATGCCACCATGTAGTCCTGTGCCAGCAGGATGGCCTCCTCCAGCAACACCGGGCAGTGACACTGGACCCACTCGGACATTCCTTGCGGATTCTTGGTGAGGAACTGCTTGAGTACCACCAGGTTGAAAACATCCATGATGCCACGGGTTCCCTCCGTCAGCAACCATTTCCAGCAGGCATCCCGGAGCTTCTGAGCAAAAGTGAATGGGTGGCCATGCTTCCCGAAACTCAGTGACCGAAAGAGATGACAGCTTTTTTTAGGGCTATGACCAACCCGTTGCTGGATGACCTTCTTTAGATATTAATAATTGAGGAGGCTGGCAGCAGGAAGTTGCCCACTGGTCAGGAGTCTACTTCCAGACCTCCGCCGTCTTCTCAAAGACACCATAACAGCGTACTCCTGGGTTTTTGGCACCACTGTTACAAGATCTGAGTTATGGGCAAAGGAGGAGTCAGGAGACAGTGAACAGTCAAGATGAGCACTTTCAAACTGAGCCAGTTGCCATAATGATAGAAATCCAGCATATATAACATAGCTCTCTTTTGACAGAGGTTCACTGTGACTATCTCTGTTTGTTGTGGTTCTGCAACCACCATCCGTGATAGAATACCGCATACGAGTTCATGTCTTCGATAACTCCCCCTTACCTCCCGTAGCCATTTATGGGCTGTAAAGGACAGCTGTGGAAGGAGAAAATGTCAGTGGTGTTGAAGGCAGAGCTGTAGTCAATGAAAAGCATTTCTTGCAAAGTAGATACCAAATATTCTGTCGAAGACTGAAGCCTTGGCAATGCTTTGTGTCGCTGGTTTTATGGGCTTTATCAGGAGCATCGGCTTCAAACATCATATCTTTCGCATCTACACACTTCAACCCTATCTAAGGCTGGGCACGGTCTCCTTCTCACTAAAGCAAATATCAAGATATTTCCAAAAGTCATGTCCACTCTCCCCTGCTGACTGGCCCATTTAGGCATCATCTGGCAAATTTTACTTCATGTCCGGCTCACAATTGAGTGTAGAAGTTGTCCGCACATTTAATTCTCCATCGGAAGGCTTATGCTGGATCCTTCCAATATTTTAAGCTCCTATCTGTACATCCTTGCTCAAATTCTCTGCTCCTCTATTCCCATGCTACTCACACTTTGGCTTTTCCTTGGCTTCTCACACATTTAGGAAATGTGTCGATGCAGTATTTCTTTGCCGAGATTGAGTCTGCATATTGAATTATCAATATGATTGGTTGCTGTTAGCTATGTCTGATGAACAAGTATGCCAGCACAGAGATCTGTTGCTTATGCATTTGGAGTGGTTGGGCTTCAGAGTCAATTGAAGAAAAAAACGGTGGTGCCCAGTCAGCATGTTTCTGGCTTTCGTCCGGCTTTTGGCACATTTTCAGGTGTACAAGCTGCATGGCACATAAATCGCCTAGAACTGCTCAGAACAACACTGCAGTTGTGGTGCATATATTGCCAAAAAGGAATGTAGTCTCTCACAATGTTGGATCTGGCACACCAAATTCTCCTCTTGAGCGAGCTACATCTCCTATATAAATACATGCAGTACAGGGTTGATCTGCCCTCTTTTCAAGGTTTCTGGCCAGAGGAATGGAGACTCCATTCTCAGATGGTCCAGAGGATTTGGGAAGTATTCGGGGAAGACGAGTGGACCTGTTTGCATCCCCAATGACCACAAACTGTTGTTTCAGGTACTCCATGACTCCTGCTCAACTGAGCTTGGACAACCTAGCTCACAAATGGCCAGTGAAATGCAAATATGCATTGCTTCCTGTTTGCTTGCTACAACAGCTGCTGTGCAAGGTTCGGGAAGACATGGTGACCGGGCTGCAAGATCCATCAAAATGGCAAAATAGCCCTTGGTGTCTGGAGCTAGTGGAGCTGTTAGATGCTCCCCCTGTAGGAAATTCCCATGATAAGATATCTGCTCCTGCAAGCTCGAGGCATGATCTGGCATCCACAGGTTTTATGTATGGCCCCTGAACAGGACTCGTCTGACATACTAGGGTTGTCGTAGCCAGTGCTCAACAACATACTGCAGGCCAGGGTCCCCTCAATGAGGCGGATGTATGCCTAAATGTAGCAACTTTTTCTGACTGGTGTTCCTCACATGGTGGGGACCCAGTGTGCTGCCCTGTGCATAAAATACTCTGCTTTTTGCAAGGGCACTTGGAAGCAGGACGTACTCCATCCATGCTTAAAGTGTATGCTGCTGACAAACCACCCTGGGTTTGTCTATAATGGTTTATTGTTCCTCCTCCTTCTTTCATATTTTTTAAAGATGAAGAGGTGTTTATGTCAAAGCCATCTCACTACCCTGATGGCTAGTTGGCATTGCCCTGGGGCACATAAATCAGTAGCACGGAGTTATGGTATACACTCCCCTAGCATCAGCTACTGACGTAGCATTGAAGTGACTGTCTTGAAAGGGAACGTCTCTGTTACGACTGTTACCTTGGTTCCCTGAAAGGAGAGAACGAGATGCTGTGTATGCTTCCTGGACTACTGACTTCTCGCTGTTAAACCGACATCACATTAGAAGACTCAAAACAAGGGGTCAAGGGTGGCACAAATGCAAACTGTTTTGCTGAGATCTCACCATCTTCAGTCGGAAGTCTGACACTCTTGCTGATACAAAATGGTGGAGGGCTAACACATACTGTATATACTCCCCATAACTCTTTCTTTGATTCCCTCTCACATGGAGCTTGTAGAAATAGCAACATTAGTACAGCGCAAGCATAAATAATGGTAAAAGTGATTTAGGAAGCGATTCATGGAGAAACATACCTTATGAAAGTGTGTGATTGTGTATTTATCCCCTCAAGGCTTTCCGTAGAACACATATATCCATATGCAACTTTCAGTGAGAACAATAAATTACGTTCAATAAAAACAGACTGTTGTGCAATCATCTTCTAATTTCATTAGTCATTTTTGTAGAGAAAATGCAGCGAAAAAACACTTAGTGACAGAATCAATATGGATTACAGTCAGTGTTTGTGATGATATGAAGCTGAGTACGATTGTGATTTAATTGCATTAAAATTAGCTTGAAGTCTTGTCAGTTCTTCATTAAAAGAAGCAGCTCATTTGTTACTTGAGGAGAACACAAGAACCTACCTGGTAACAGAGCGATTTTCTTTTCTGTCATGTTAGATCCTTTTTTTACCATTAAATCAGCAGGGAGTCCTGATGTCAAGTGATTAACGACCTCCCACTGGCAGATGCTAATGTATGCTTTGTCTCCCTCCACCTGGCCAGGGATTATATAGCTCTCCTCCAGATGAAAAGTCCTGGGCTGTGCTCCGGTTTATATGCCCCAGATTTGCGTGCGCATTAGGGGCAGAGCATCAAGTGTCATCTGCCAATGACATTTTTTTTTTTATTTAATAGGGTTTCAGAGATTGTCACTCACAAAGACTCCACTGCACATCTTGACCGCATTACCACCTCAGGTTGTGCATTTATTTTTCAGTAATTCAACATTCCATTGTCAATTATTCCTCACTTAATGAACCCCTTTATTAAGCCTAAACAAACAGAACATTAATGTAAAGTGTTACCAATAACTTCAAATCAATATTAAACTCAATAAATGAATATTTCTTATCTATAAAATGGATAATTCACAGCCCACCAGTTATAATCCAGAAATAAATTCCTTCAGAGGGATGCAATGATACACTCTGTCGGGGTTTATTGTGCCATAATGGCCAGCTGGCTGTACATTTCTTAACAAGCACTTTAAAGTGGACGTTGGCCAAAAGACTAGCTTCACAACTTCTCAGAGGGATGTCACTTGCTGTTTAGTATGATTTACTGAATTTCTGTATCAAGCATTTTTGTATGGACATTCTGAGCGCTTTATGTTTAAAAGATGCTTCTTATACTGTATGTATATACATTTACATTGATAACTAAATAGACAATGTAAACAGATTGTTTTTCTTTTTAATGTGTAATGAAGTTTTACAGGGTTGCTAATGTCTTAATATTTATTTTGAAACAAAATAGCCACATTGTACAATTTCGAAATTGGACCACTGCATTTCTAAAACTGTTGTTTACTCAAACATTGCCTTCAAGATTTTCATGCTCTGTCGTCATGTTATTTTGAGTGATGCAGCAAAAAATATCAGGAGGAGAAAACAGCATTTCAGACAGTGTGAAATCACATCTTTTCAGCTGGCATTCCCAGACTTGACACACTAAATAATTAGTGACGGAACTGTGCTGTGTCTCCTTGTGTTCCTCTTCTAGCGGAGTTCCTCTTCCTGCTGTGGGGAGTCTATCTGTGCTATGCTGTACGGACTGTGCCCTCTGCCTTCCATGAGCCTCGCTACCTAGCGGTTGCTATTTATAATGAACTTCTCATCTCTGCAATATTCCACATCATTAGGTGAGCAATATGCATGAGTTATGAGTAGCAAGATCATAAGCATGTTTGAGACGACATGCTTTTCATGTTTATTCATAAGACTGGCTGCTTTGAGTGGGACTGAAAACCGTGCTTGAGAGCTGATATGCAAACTAAATTCAAATTTATTTTTTAAGGATCGACATGTCAGTTGACAACTGTATCAAAGAAATTCAAACAAATAACTTTATAAAAAAAAAGATTTTGAGTTTTCAAATCTGAGTCCTGAAGTGAATATACTTCTAACCCCACTGTTTTGCTGCAGAGAGCATTACTTTAAATTTTAAAAATACATAACACATATAAATGACTTGTTCTTTATTAGTTGTATTTAACAATATTAATATTAATGGTAAATATTGATAATAACCATCCTGGAAAAATGTGCACTGTTATAAAAGGAGAGCAATGTCCATCATGTGGCAAAGAGAGCCATTTCACAACAGTGTGCCATACAAATCAAATCTAAAAGTTAACCAAGTGACAGATAAGCCCCCACAAAACAAAGTGTCAGTGGACACCATGGACGATGATGATGATGTTGAATAGATGTTCATTCTACACGGAGAGGAAAATGAAGCCGGAATAAAAGTAATGTTAAATGGTATGCCAGTAACCATGTTAATAGTCTCTGGAACGTCACTGTAACATTTACAGCGATATTGCAACAGGAATATGAGGCATGTTTTGAAGGTCTCAGAAAGCTGAAAGACTTCCAACTGGAATTGCATGTTGACATTACCGTCATTCTTCTTGCACAACCAATACGCAGATTTGCCATTTAGCGTGAGAAAGTTGCTTGAAGCTAAATTAAAGCAGCTATATGAGAAGGGCTGACTCCATGGGTATCAAGCAACGTTTCTGTTTAACTGCACTGTATAAGCGGCATACTCTTTACTCCCATATACATGCGTCTTTGTCAGTAAACAGCTTTCTCCAAAGCAATGTCATTTCCTGTGATGCTTGTGTAAATAACAAACATGGTATCCAAGGAAGACTTCACTATTTTATTCTCCGTTGCTTCGCTTTATTTCCAGATATTCCAGAGTTGTTGCTATGTTTGTATCCTTAACTTTCCAGTACAATATGCAGTGGAATTGCGCAGCAATAGTGGTGTTTCCCTTAATGTACGAGCGCATATACGCGAACACGAGGGACCGTCGATATTTTACATTGGTGTGTATAAATGGGTATTGTTTACAGTGTATGTGCTTTTCCCACAGCACTCCCAGAAATGTTGAATTCTTTACACTGTATTGACTTGTTGTTGGGCTCAATCCTATGACGTTTGTTCTTCGGTCTGTTCCACACACATGCACACTCCTCCAAAACCTGTTAGAACACCGCTTATGTGTTTACATGACAACAGTAAGCCTCAATCTCTGGGAGAAAACTAGGTGTGTTAAACCGCTTTCACTTACTCCCTTAAACAGCATAAGGAAATTGGCATTCTCGTTTACATGACGTTTCAGAATGCCGCTTTCTGCAAAAACCCTGTAATAAATGTGAACGGCACCCCATTCCATCTATTGATGATAAGTGTTTTCCAAACTGGACTTAAATTGGGGGTAACATCAGACCAAGCTGATACCAGAGTCACATTCATTGACCACATTTGTCATTCACACTGGACTATGGAGATACAAAAGACTCATGTTTGTCATTTCTTCCTCAACTTGGCTAATGGCAGAGCCATTGAGATGACTCACTATGTCTCAGTGGACCTGGTTGTGGGGTAAAGAACAAGAATGCTTTCAATGCTCTTAAATCTGCACTAGCAAGTTCACACACAATGGCACATTACAGCCAAAAGGCAAACACAAAGGTGATCATAGACGCAAGTCCAGTTGGGCTTGGAGAGATTATAAGCCAAAAACAGGCGTACTGTTCATTCAAACCGGTCTACTATGTGCGTCACGATTTGACAGATGTGGAAAAGTGTTATTCCCAAACAGAAAGGGAGCACAACCATAGTGTGAGCATGTGAAAAGTTTCATGTCTTCCAATATGGGAAAGAATTTTCAATGATCACTGATCATAAGCTATTTGAGGCGATATATCAGATGCCAGGACTGAATGATGGGCTTAAAGGCTGCAGCCCTACAGATTCAAAGTCTTGGTACAGATACAAGCTTGGCCCACAGAATGCAGCTGATTCACTCTCATGCCTCACTGTGAATCCCCTCCAGCCACAACATGTGATGATGACTACATTTATATTGGCGTAAAGCATGGTGTTGCCAAAGCTTTCATGCCTCATGATCAAGAGGAAAGCAGCAGTAGATACAACTCTACGCATGTTGAGGACATGTATACAGCAGAACTGTTGGAGTTTGTGCAGCCCTAAATATATGTACTGTCCTGCATTGGCCATCTGATGTTAATGGGGGAACCGCATAATTATTGCCAAAGCAGCAAGAAAACTTAATCTGCTGTAAGCCCAAGAGGGGCATAAGGGTATTGTTAAAACAAAACAATGCCAACGAACAAAAGTCTGGTGGCCAGGCATGGACAAGTATATAGAGCAGGTAGTCAGATCCTGCACTGCATGCCAGTTAAATAGTGCATTTCCATGACCTGTCCCAATAACACACACCGAACTGCCAGAGAAAGCTTGGCAAATTGTTGCCATTGATATGTTTGGTCTATTCCCATCAGGTGAGAAAACTGAAGACTGGAATATACTGTTAATTTTGCTGCTACATTATCCAGAAGAATAGTTAACAATAAAGGTTTTCTTAATAATCTATACATTTATATTGAAATAATGTGTAGTCAGAGGTTTGTGTTTCTTTACATATTAAAGAGTACATCCAATTATTTCCACACAATAATGTAAAGATATTCTAAAGATATTCTAAAAAACAGCAACACTGGTATCAGACCGGGATCGGTATTGGCCGATACTGAGATTTCAGATATCGGAATCGGATGATAAAAAGTAAAATATGAATTCCTAATTTCCTAAATAAATTAAAGAAAAAATACAAGCATGTTCTCATTTATAAATTACATTTTATGACCCTTTAACTGACAATTAGCAATTTTCCATTTGATTTCATGTTTACTAATGTTTAAGCTACTGTGCGTTCAGACCAGACGCAAGAGCATCCAAATTCGCTCTGGCTGACCTGCCAACAACGCTATCGAAGATTTGTGGTCACTCTGACGTAGTTGAGATAGGCAGCAATGTTGGTTCGTAATGTTTGGTTTTGTGAACTATATTTAAAGGGGCCGCAAAACATCCAGACAAGTCGACCGGTATATTTTTGCCGACCGTAGCGTATATCCTCATGAAATCTCTTAAATGTGAAAGTAAGAAATCGATCGATGGCAGAAAGTAATTAAAATTATGGTTGTTTGTTACCAAAATGAACAAAATATAGTTTGACTTTGAAACTATTGTTTGGTGGGAACCGTGTTCTCAAGACTTCGCTAAAGCGGAGCACGTCTATATTCCAATAGGTTTCTGCCGAACCGTGTCAAAGCTCATTACCATAATGTTGCCCGAACTTTCCTCGGACTGCCACAACGTCCAAGACGCGCCGGTCACGGATGCGCCACTTCTCACCACTGAGAGTCACTGGCTGGCATCAGAAATTAATGACTTCCGGTCAATTTGATGCTCTCGACGCCTCTGGTCTGAACGCACCACAAGGGTGTGTAATCCAGAGAGGCTAGAAGTTAGCAAGCTAGCTTTGAAAGCATAGAGCCCACCCTCGCTTCAGAGGTTACACATGAACACACACACACAGATCAGAGTCTATGCGCCAGGAGGAGAGACGTGTTGGTGGAATCGATCGCAGTGGTTTCAGATTACCTCATGTCTCATTCACAGGTTAGACATTACAATAATAATGAACGTAATTCTAACGCTCTAACGCACTGCGTCAAGGAACCCGCGCTGATGACGTGTGATTGTCTGCACGAACAAGTTGCGCGGCGGTATGCAAATATAGATTGACAGACAGGAAGCACATCCTATCATTACATTCGGACTGAATGGAATGATTAGCCGATCGTTTTTTAGTCCTGTCCCTTCCACAGAAGATATATTTTAATTATTGATTGCTATCAGGATGTGAAGTGACTTTCAACCAGTATAACAAAAACATTTTCTGGAAAAGATTGCACACCCTTGCTTTAATGCAAATAGTGTTAATTGGTACTTAATACATTTCAAATTCATATTTATATTTTCAAAAAATATGCAATGAGTAATCCAAAAGTAGTCAAATTAGATTACCTAAAGAGTGTAATCTAAAAGATTACATAACAGATTACAATTTAAGTACCCAACTACATTCTAGAAGTAATCTACCCAGCACTGTATCCTACATATCACAGTGCTGTTTTAATTGCTAGCTGAAATTAGTGTTTGAGAATCAACTGTGATTGGTTGTTTTACATGTATGTCAGACGGCTCTTCCTGTCCAAATGTGCTGTTCTTGGCCAGATTTCTAAGGAATATTCAAGGGTTCAATACAAGTTAAACTCAATTGACAGCATTTATGGCAAAACAATGATAGAGTATATATATACTGTATATATAAAATGTTTAATAATATTAATGTTTGGACTCATCCCTAAAAAAAAACTAAAACTGAGGTTGCAGTAACACACTTACAATGGAAGTGAATAACGGGCCAATTTCTAGAGGGTTTAAAGGTGGAAATTTGAAGCTTATCATTTTTTTAAAGCACTTACATTAATTCTTCTATTAAAACTGGTATTATTTGACTCCAGCCAGGTCTCCTTAGCAACCAAATTGGCCCAGTTGCTAGTGAGGGTAGAGTCACATGGGGTAACCTCCTTGTGGTCACCATAATGTGGTTTGCTTTCGGACCCTAATCAGGCTGATCAAGCCCGAGTGGGATAAAGGCGACCGGAGGTGACAGTTTTAGAGAGAGAGAACTTCAGGCATGTGTACCGTATGTGTTTGTCTTTTTAAGTTAACCATTCAATATTATTTATATTATTAAGCCGGTTCTCGCCTCCTCCTTTCCATTGAACTTTGTTACACAAATACATGCAGGGCAGCTGCCTGTAGTTCTCTCTCTCAAACTGCCCCCTCCGGTCGCCTTTATCTCTCTTGGACTTGATCAGCCTGATTAGGGGCAAGATGTGCAGCATCACGACCTGGCCCTGCCCTCCACCCTACCCATTCACTTCTTTATGAATACCTCAATGGAACCCAGAATTGTGATTTTTTTTTTTTTTAAGTAGTGTCTCCATCTAGCCTCACATTTACATCCTACTGTCTGCAACAATAAATTACACATTTTTATTAAACCCAAAAAAATTATAACTATACACTGCACTTTTTTAATTATATAACACAAATTGTGTGCATATACAGTAACCATGTCTCCTAAAAATGGCTGAAAGTTGGGCCCCAATTAAGAAGGCACATTTGGGTCACATCAGCAGAACTTTGCATTAAACTTGTGAAAAAGGTGAAGATAGCTGCCTTCAGCTAAATGATGTGCACCACTAGGACAACTCTGATAAGCCACTTGAAAGGTGGTTAATAAAATATGCCTGATGCAGACAGCTTGTGTATAAATCTACCCAGGCTTAAAATAAACTAATTCGCCCTGCTGCTGTCTCTCTCTCAATCTACTAGCTCTCAGACTGTTTTGTTGCTCCTTAATTGACCACAGAATTATTTTCATTTCTAACAAGCTCTAGTCTCAGTAATTAGCATTTAGGTAGTATTAGCAACAAAAAGTCTTCCAGAGAGCAGTGGTTCTCAACTGGTGATCTCTGAATCTCAAAAACTGGGTTGTAGGTCTGTTCTGATAGAGTCACAAACAGCAAAGAAAATAATAAAATGCAACTTACCATATACTGTAACCATGCCTAGTTTGCATAGTAAAATGAGAGGAGAAAACAATTTGTATATCTTTTGTTGTTGACATCAATGGTTTTACGTATAATCAAACTCTGTGGCATTTCAGTGTAAATTCATCTGTAATTTAGTAGAGTCTAGCCACATTTTGCATAATGCCAACATGGATACCCAAAATGCAACCCAGACTATGCTAAATTGGCAACAAGGATCAGTAGTGTAACTTGGCTCTTATGGGCCCCAGTGCAAAGAACCTGACAAACCCACTCCTTGGGGAGCCTGGGTCATTTATCGCCACCCGTCGGTCCCGTATAGTGTAGTTTTTATAGTTCCTTTTGGTCGACTGTTGTGGGCCCTTCTCACCCCGGGTCCTATGGCGGCTGCCCACCCAGCCCTCACTGTAGATACTCCCTTGACATGTATAAACCAAGCGTGCCGCACAAGCCCTCAAAAGTGAAGCCAAAACGTCTCGATCGCCCCCCAGAGGCCGGTCCTAGTATAGGTCATAAACCCCGCCTCCCCATGTTATTCAACGGGACGTGAGACCAACTAAACAATTAAATTACACTTCACATATCTTTTTTCCAAAGACAGTTTCTGTCATTTACTGTAGTTTTTATCACGCTGATGTAATTTCAAGTGTTTGTTTTTAAAATAAGTTTGTTTTTAGTTAGTTATTTGATGCTATAAAAATGGTGCTGTTACGTCATGATTGACAGCTGTGATTGACAGGTTCTCTGAGCGAAGTAGTCACTGAAGCACCAACGGACTTTTTTTCGGGATATTCGGAGGATTGAGGAGATTGGAGCTTTAAATTACATATCTAAATTTCTATAATTAATTATTTCACACCGACATAATGGGTTGTTCTGCAGTAGAATGTGCTAACCGATCTGGCAGGGGCGTGTGCTTGCGATTGATTCTGCGAGAGTGAGGGCGGGGCCTTGTTTTCGCGGCTTTACTTCCTGCTCACTACTGCGCATGACTGGTCCCGAAAACGCAAGTGCGCAGACTCAAGTTCCAAGATGTCAGCGCCATATCGGGACACTGGCGGCTTCAGTTCTCTCCGATGGAAAAGAGCGAAGGGGCGTCGTCCATCTTTTTTTACAGTCTATGGTATAAACATGGTTTAATAAACTAATAACTAAACACTAATAACACGTTTATGCACTGTGCTGTGCATTTCTATTACTATAATATAAATAAATAAATATTTCGGCAGCTTATGCAGCTACCTTGAATTGCACTCAGTGGAGAAATAGGCTTTTACGGCAGCATAATGGTGTTTCAATAATGTCAATTGAGAACTACTGCTCAAGAGTAAACTTGGTGTAAAAATGCAATAGTGCTATTTATTAAATAGGTATCACAGTGTCTGGCAGTTTTAGCAGAATCTATTTCTCCACTTCTTTGCTGAATGTCTGCAAGCTCTGCTGGTTCTACCAGATAAGCTCTGAAGAATAGTGATGACATGTTTTGATAGTTTGCCAAAACAGCCCTGAGTGATTAATGAGCCGGAATTTCATTACTCTTTACATAAGGGAAAAACGGTGACCTCTGCTGCCACCAGAACATCACCAGGATAACAAACCCTGCTGACTAAACACTGTTTAAATAAACAGAGCAAGCTCTTAGATGTCACATGCCACATTCAATTATCTTTGTCCCGATTATGCTGTTTGAAGCTCTATGTCGTGATATTTTAAGTGTTTGTTTTTTTTAATGGAAAGGCCTCAAACAGTTCTCATAATAATTTATATTTACTGTGATACTGGCAAACAGGTTAGCTTGGATCTACATACAGTATGTGCACATTAAAGGTTTTGTAAGCATTATTTTTTTATTCCACACACAAGTAGTGTGCCTACTACCTGACAGATATCACTGAATTAGGTGTTCTTGGAAATCATGCCCATGGCAGCCCTAGGCTCTGTAAACAGCAAAAAAGCTGGAGAGTGACCTGTGTTTTTAAGCCAATTAGAAAACTAGCCAGCACTTTCTGCCTGTGAATCATTTTGCCGGTTCATGTTTGGTGATATCAGATAGCTTACATGGTATTGCAGGATAGGGGGTTGGAGAGAGGCCACATGATTACAGGAAGCGAAATGGCGGAAGTTAGAAAAACAGCGGAAATCGCTTACTGCACATTTAAAGGTCAAGTGTGTAACTTCTGTGCCTCTACCATCACCAAACATAATTGGAAAAATTATAACTGTTAACAAACAGGTTTTCCCCAAACACTCCCCCTTTCTTCCATTGGCTGGACAAATAGATAGTCCCACCCCAACCTCATCCCATTGGTTGTGGCAATGTAGCTGTGTCATGCTGTTTGCGACAAACAAACATCAATGTTTTCATTGCACCAGAGTCAAAACTTTCAATCAAACTATGAATAACTTACCAAAAGTTGTTTCGGTATATTAAGTATTTTAACATCGAAAAAAATGCAACTCCTTTAATAAAGCATTGGTCTCATTTGCAGATTCTCTCTTGACACTGGGCTTCATCCAGATTGGATGCTGATGTTATTTTTCGTCCATACACACTTGACGGTGACTGTTACACTGGGATTACTTCTTATTCCAAAGGTGATTATTATATATATTTTTCCTTTAATCAATAGAATATCTGCAAACAATTTACCCTTCTAAAAAGACCAGCAAAGCTCATCACAAGCATATGCTGCATTGTAGATGTTGGTCACAGTATTGGATGTTGGTGTGCTGCTGTACCCTTCAGGCCTCTTAACTAGTCTAACCAGCAAGACCAGCATAGCCAAGATGTTCACCACTACATCTTATCTGGTCAAGCTTGTCAACTAGCATGGTCTTTTTTGTGAGGCTAGATTATCATTGTCCTGTTGATTAAAATGTTGATTGTTCATGTTTTATCCTTCACCGTAGTTCCTGTTCACTGGGACTCATATGCGGGAAGACATTGCCACAGAGGCTTATGAGGATGAGCTGGAAATGGGTCACTCAGGCTCCTGCTTAAACAGCAGCACAATGTCTGCCTGGAGTGAGCACAGTCTAGATCCTGAGGACATTAGGGTAAGGCCACTCAGCTGCTCCTTATTCATTCACACACATTATTGAAAGCTAAAAAATCCTGAAACTAAAAGCTAAAAATCTGATACACGTCTGCAGTCCATGAATCCTATTGTTCTATATTGTCCAACATACATTAAAGGAATAATTCACCCAAAAATAATTATTCTCTCATCATTTACTCCATATGCCATCTCCAACTCGTATGGCGTTGCTTCTTTTTCGGAACACAAACAAAGATATCTTCGTAGTTGTACTGTATGATGTGTTTATGTTCATACAAAGTCAATGTGATCCAAAACTTTCAAGCTCCAAAAGGGACATAAAGGCTGCATAAAGGCCCAGATATTCTACATATGAAATCGAAGAATGAACTGGTATGACGTGTTTTGTGTTCATTTCCGTGGTTCGTAACAGCTCGCCTGGGAAAACTTTTAGAAAAACTTCTAACTGGCTGCGCAACACCTTACTGGCATCATCGTCTACATCATCGGTAGGTGTTGCCTGAAGCTCCACCTACTACTATGTTTAAAGTCCAAGACCATATCATGCAAAAATGTTTTTATTAATTAGTCTACAAAAGGAATCAAATCTTCTCAAAGACTCTCAAGTGCCCATTCACTCATGTGCCATCTGCAGCATACACGGTGTATATATTATTGTATATACCTTAAATCACCATCGAGTGGTTAAAACAGCTTATTTTACTGATCTCATTTAATACGAATAGGAGATATAAAGTCATTGATTACACATTTTAATGTCACATTAGTTTAGGTTTTACATGTAGTGTCCTTATATTTAAATGTACTTCTAAATGCCTCCCACAGTGGTGTGACAGGTGTCTGACTGTTCGCAAACAGTATACTGTTGCTCAGCTTTTTAGAAATTCTATTTACCCCTGAACGAAGAACGATTTAGAAATTCTCTGGAAGAATATTTGGGCCTTAAAGGTAATCTATATGACGCAAGTGTTTTAATCCACTTGCATTGTATGGAAATAAATACATCACAAAATACACCTATGAATATATCTTTGTTTGTGTTCCAAAGAAGAAGTAAACTCATACGAGTTGGAGACTATAAGCGTGAGTAAATGGGTAAAATTATAGTTAAAGATTACCATTCCAGTAAGCATCACAATCAGATTGTGGTCGACATAGCAAAGAACGATCTTGTTAAAAGATGGTAATAATGCTTCTGGAGCAAATTCACAAAGCAGTTTAGTGCATAGTATTTCAGCACAAAAACCTACATCTTACGCACTAATCACCTGCTGCAGCTTGACTAATGGCTTGATGAAGTGCTATATATGGTCATTGTCTTCAGTGCGAAGATACCGCCTTCCTACACAAATGGGACGTCTTTTCAAATGCATCTTATTCACAAAAGTCAGCAGTATTTGCCTGGTGAAAATAGTGTTGCGCTATTACTGGTAGGCAATGCCAGTAAACACCACTTTACACAGATGCTTGTGTACACATTCTATTGACCATGGCAGTAATTTGATCAAATGATGGAGAAGAATATTATAAACAGGCATACTGTACATCCAGACCCACAATGTGTAATCAAGCACACTTTCGACATTTTAAAGAGACGATCCAGGTGTGTGGATCACAGTGGTGTAACAATGCTGTACTGACCCAGTAAAAGTATGCCTTATTGCGATAGTCAGCTGCATTCACCACAATTTAGAACTAAGATCTGGTCTGCAAGAAGCGTGCAAATTTGCTCCGTTACCTGATTTGCATAATTCATTTAGTGAATCAGGTTCTACAACAATGCTGACAACATGTGCAATGGTATCATTGGGCACAATTCATTCTTAGTGAATTCTACCCACTGTTTCATTACAGTGATACATTATTAAAAGCACCTTGAAAAATGTAGTCTATTCTTTATTTTTGACAGGAGGAACTTAAAAAACTATACTCCCAATTAGAGATATATAAACGAAAGAAGATGCTGGCCAATAACCCTCACTTACAGAAAAAGCGCAGTTCCAAGAGGGGCCTTGGGCGGACACTAATGCGGCGAATAACAGAAATACCTGATACAGTAAGTCGACAATACAGTCGGGAAGAGAGGGACGGAAGTGAGCATGGAAGCAACAGAAGTACCCTACAGAGAAACCACTTTGACCCATCTCACTATGGGAAGTCAAGAGAAGAATCTCTGAAAAGCAAGATGTTTTCACTGAAGAGATCTCATAGCTATGAACATACACATGACCAAGGTGGGCAAACAAACGGGGGGCCTGAAAATAAAATGGAGAACTCCACCGAGACTTCTCTGCTGGACACCTTGATGGGCAGGAGGTCCAACAAGAAGAACGCTGAGGTGCCAAAGGCTGAGTTAGCTGAATCGACTGAGTCAGTACCCTCAATGTGCAAGTCCGTTAGTGCACACAACCTAGCAGCAGACAAAAAGCCTGTACATCTTCGAACCACAATGTTACAGAAGTCACTGTCGGTCATTGCTAGCGCCCGAGAGAGGACACTAGGCATTGCAGGGAAGATGCACAGTTTGGAGGATGCCAGTAAAAAGGGTCTCAAAGCAAAAGACAGCACAGTGCTTTCAGAAGTTGATGAATCCTCGGAGTGTGTTCCAAAAATGATCATCAGCCAGTCAGTTGAGTACACCAAAACGGCAAGTAAGATGGGTATCATGAAGCAGCAGGTCAGCGGGAGTCAGCCCTCCATTTGTTCTGAACCAGGTAAGAGCAAGGACCTGTATGACCTCTCTGAGGTGTGTCCTTGGGAAGTCGAGGAGTTACCCACACCATCTGAAGGGAAGGCCCAGAAGCATGTTTCCATTGCCCCAACCGAAACCACCACCATCCATGGGACCAGCACAAAAAGTGTACGGTCACAACACAAACAAAAAGGAGTGACCCAATCTCCCTCAAACCGTCGTCGCTCCAGGGATAAGACCGGGGAGAGGGATGAAGGAAGGAAACCTAAATCACCTCTCAACCTCACTTCCCATAAAGATGTAAGTCCATGGAGCTTTGAGGACCCATTTGTCCAAGTAATCGAGACTGGAGGACTGTCTCCAGAGAGAACAAGATACATAAAAAGTGTTACTCCCACAGATGGAAAGCCTAAGATCATCCTCTCAGATATCTCTAAGTCCACAGGAAGCCTTCTGCAACCTCCAGCTCTCATGGTGGACATCTGTCCTTGGGATTATGATCCACCTGTGTCCCCCAACCAGGACAAGATGTCCAGCCCCACACATCACTCAAAGAGAAGGGATTCTTGCTCAAAAAGAAAAGGATCCTACTCTTCCAAAGAGAAAGCAAAGGATAAAGAGGACAATAAACAAAGGTCCAAGAGTAGGGAGCGAAGAAGCTCCTCGAGCAAACCCTCGCAACGTCGCACAAGCCAATCATCAGAGGGTGGCCAAGTCGCCACGGTGGCTTCTGGGAGGAGGAGGAGCTCTACAAGAGAGACAGCGATTATCAGCAGTAAGCATACTGATATTTGCCCCTGGGAGACAGAGGCATTGCCAAGTGTTACCTCAAATGGCAAACAACCTCCAACAATGGAGAACCACACAACTAGTACACCAGCCACTTACCTCACCATGGCCGACATTTGTCCATGGGACTTTGATGATAAGATGTCAGGGAAAAGTGCTTGACACAAGACTCTTTAAAAGAAAATTACACCACTCAGTATGGTTTATGAGATGAACACAATTGTCAACATACTGTATTTGAGAGACCCCATTTACACATGGTTTTACAATACATCTCGGGTGATCCGATCACATGTGGTCAGGTAAAACACATCGCTGTTTACACGTAGTCACTTAAATACATATCCTATGACCACTTGTGTTAGGTTTTGGAAGAGAGAGTCTCTGTTTCATGACGACATACATCAGTCACTATGCCAGTGAGTTACCGCATGATATTAAAGCGTAGCAAAGTCAGTAAAGACAAATAAAGTGTGAAAATAAATGGTGTCCTGTTTCGAAATTTAATCTAAGCGCAAACATAACATGTCAAGCAGCATTATCCATTATTTTAGTGGATTACCTGTATTAAAGGTGCTTCAGGTGTTCATGCTTCTCATCTGTGTTGATATCAGACACACTAAAGAAGATCCGTGAAGCTCTCGTAATTGTGTATGTATTTTAATTTTTTAAATGTTCTAATTGGGTGGTTGTTTCCTTTTAAACCTACTCATAACCGGCAAAGTTTAAAATCTTGTTTTAGCACAGCGGTTGATTGACAGGTGAGGGGTGGCACTTCACTGCTGCCGAGATGCATACAGGATGGATTAGCGTTGACCACATTCATATGTGGTTTGAGTGATCCGATCACAAAACGTTTTAGACCCTGTTTCTACCTGTATTTATCGCTGATCAGATCACCCAAAATGCATCTTAATACCAGCCGGAAACAGGGTCAGAGTTACCCTTATGTTTATTTACATACGTACAAAGTAAAACACTTTATCAATAATGTGTTAATGTGAAAAAATGTACAGTATGTTTTGTCAACTACTGCAAAACATTATTCACAAAAAAAAAAGAATAAAAAAAAAAAGAATACACACATTTGGATACACCTTCCAATTAATTTAAATGTAACTATAGTGCCTTGCAAAAGTGTTCTGTCTCTATTATGAACTCCTAGGTTGACTACTTCTATGCCTGAGCCCTAACATTAAATATAATTGTTTTAATGTTATATTTATCTTTCAAAACAAGAAACATTATGTTTGTGTGAGTATTAACACATTTCCTAATATAAAAGAGTTAATATAAAATCATCTTTTAAATAAAAGGTTCTTGATTCAATAAATGGGAGAATAATTTAAGGGTTTTAATACCTTTGCAAGGCACTGTAGGAGAGAGTGGGGTAAAATGAGCCACCTTCTGTATGAATAATTTGTTTTTGTTATGTGACCATATGTTTAGGAAGTGCCCATTATATCAACAGTAGCTGTCTGTGTTGGAGAGAAGTGCAAAATTATATCCCTAACCACAGTTGTCACTTTTTACTCCAGTGAATATTTCTCAGGGTAAATACATTTTTGAAAGTCATTTTTTGCATAGGCACCGTTACATTTCTATGCAGTATCTATAAACTAAAATGTCTATAACTTAATGTTTGAAATACAAAAAAGGCTACTAAACATTTCCATTATCATGGCCTAGGAAAAATATAGTTAATGTACTTTAACACAGTTTTTAACTAGGCATTTGAAACCAACTTCTTGAGGAAAAAGCATTCAACTGAGCATTTAAATTGAAATCTTGCAGTAGTTACTAAGATACAACATTTTTGACAATTTCAATGGCCCTTTCATTTTGCCCTGTTTCATTTTAACATAAGTAAATACTGGCTCATCTTGCCCCACTATACCTTTATCAATCTCTCTCACTGAAACTTACAAATAACTGCCAACATTCTGAGTTATGGATGGTTAAAGATCAATCTATGTTAAGATATTTTATCCATTAAATTTTATAGAGTTTGAATATATTTATAACCAGTGGTGGAAAGAGTACAGATTTTTTTCCTTAAAAGTACTGCTACTGAAGAAATAATTCACTTGAGTATAAGTAGAAGTACTAAGAAATATTAAAACTCAAGTAAGAGTAAATAAGTCATTTGCTGAACAACTAGTTAATCAAGTAATTTCGTTACAAGTTACTTTATGAAAATTAAAGTTTTATAGAACACAAAGACAATTTTGTTCTTGAAAGAAATTGCTGCTTCCTTTCACCAAGGATGCATTAAACTGATCAAAAATACTGCCAAAATAATTAATTGCAAGTTATTATTATTATTATTATTCTTACAAGTTGCTTTACACCTGCAAGTCAAATTTTGGTTTTAAAAATAGGCCAAAAAAATTATTGTTTTGAAACTGTTTTGAAAAAAAAATCTGTAACCAGGATAGAGAGGGAAGTGGACGGCCAGATGCACAACAAAAATACACAGTCTCTAGTTTGAGAAACAGACTCCTCACAGGTCCTAAACTAGCATCTTCTAAATGCCAAAGACCTGCATTGCTGCAAGAGACAAAGAGAAAATAAAAAGAATGCAACATTTATTTGGACAGAAATAGCATTTGTAACATCCTAAATCCTCTAAATCATCTCTTAACTATTTAATGTGCATTGCGACAAACACATTCCTATTTCAGGTTTATTCTCATTCATGTATTTTGGCTATTAAGTTAACATACTGTACAAAACTATTATTCTGCAATATCATGGAGGTGTAAATTTATCCTCTATGATATTGCAGCAATTATCCAGATATGGAATGAGATTATTAAGCAAACTGTTATCAACTCCTACATGCCAACTGAATAAAATAAGGCAAAAATAAACATTTCACACAGTGATTGGTGAGAGATATGATTGATTCAAACCCTAAAAGTGGTTGGTCTGTATATGTACTATTGTATTACATTTGTAATAATAAAGTTTTAATTCACATTATGATTATTTAACATATTGAGATATTATTATTAAGTAAATTGTAGCATTTGATTGCATTATGTTTTGTGATTTCTCATACCTTCTTTATAACATCCATCCCTTGCACACTTTTGGCCTCTAGCGGGTGAGGCTTTTCAGACAGATAAACAGCAGCACAAGGCATGGAAGTACAGTGCAGCACCATGAGCGACAGTGATGCCCGCTAGGACAGTTTATATTGAACAAGAGGGTGAACGGTTTTAACGCTAGAGCACAATACCGAACTGATGCGAATTGATAGAAGAGGAAAGCCTGTCAGTGTGCGTGATGATGCGATGAACTGGACGGTGGGAAAAAAATTTATGTTCAGTGAAAAGTCAAAAGAAGATCGCAATGTATGTAATTGTAACTATATCACGTATTATCAATAAAACACGGGAACTCGTTGCGTTTGCCCATTAATTTCCAATACTATTGGCATTGTATCTTTCTAAGGTATTTAAAAGAGTGTTTTAGATATATAGTAGCAAACAAATATGTTTGATCCAGTAAAATCATTGCCGACCTTAAAAACAACTGAAGTTTGATCAGTGGTTAAACGTGTTCAGAGAGTTCCCTTGTACCTGAATGAACGGCTCCTTTCCAGAATAAAATGAAATATGCAGAAAATCACCATATTACAGTTCTTGTATAGTGACAGGGCAGAAAGTCTTGGAGAAGCTAGAGAAGAGATAAACCCAGTGGCAATTTATGCAAGCCGATGTGCTCATGATACTGTGCCTTGTGGCTTCCATCGTTTTAGTTTATAAACAGATTTATAACTTTCTTCTTCCCAAAAATTCTGAAATATTATGTATTTTTTTGTACTTTGTAATTGTGGTAAAAAATAACTGTAGCGAAGTTGAATACTTAATTTTTAATCAACTCAAGTAAAAGTAGAAGTACTATTATTTATTTTTACTTAAAAAATGTACTCAAGTAATGTAACAAGAGCAGTTGTAATTTGTTACTTTCCACTTCTGATTATTACTCACAAACCTTCATTTGGGGTTTTGTTATTTTCATGGGTATTGTGTCAGACATGGCCTGGAATAGATTTTACACATTGATTTATTTTATCAATGATAAAATGAGTTGTAAACACCAGTCATCCTTAGACCAGCAGGTTGAAATGTACCACAATTTTAAATCACTTGTATACTATGTAAAACATTTTCATCTGCAAAATGCATGAATTCAAGCTATTTTTAATCTATGTTGAATGTTGAATGAGAATTACGGAGATTGAAAAAATGGGAGATTCTAAATATTTGTTCGATCATTGCATGGGCAATGTTGAATTTTTGTACAGTTTTGTTTTTTTAAAGAACTCTTGTTCCGTTGTGATTTGTATTAATATCAGCTGCAGTCTTCAAACATATTTAGTGATGTCCCCTTACTGGTGAATGTTGCCTCATAAGTATACAAAGTAACACTGGCTCTTGCATGACCGTAAGTAGGTCTGTCTTTTTACTGCACATACAAACCATCATCGATTGTTGTGAGTGTTTTGAATAACTTAATGCAAAGATACAGTCCTAATCTCAGTATTATGCTGTTGTTATACTTAATAGCAATCCACCTGGGAACATTTATACTGTAAATATATATTGTGTGCCTCTTTGTGATAGCATGTACATACAATATCTGCAATCTGCAATAAATATAAACATTTTGTGTTCAGATTTATTGGTTGGCTAATATATTTGCAAATATGTTCTTTTTTATGTAGTCTGTTTACCATGAACTTACATCACTAAACAGAATACTTCTTTAGGATTTGTTTAGCATTTGTCTAATGAAATATAAAAACTGAAAAATAGAAAGCTACTAATGAAGCCAGTTTTGTTTGAAAACACCACCATTATGTAAGTTAACCCACAAGAAGTCAATATATAGGTATTACAAATCAATAGAAATATTAAGAATGAGACATTTGTTAATTTCACATCATACAGGTCACCACCATACAGTGTGGCCCAAAAGAAAGTGGGCCACCATATTTGATTGCTCATATCTTAAAAATGCAGGTATTTGCAAGATTTTTGCAGTACTTTTTGTAAACAACAAAATGACATCACTGTGACGCCCTCAAAACATGGGGCCACATGGGGAAAGAGAAGCACCTAAGTATGCCGCCATTGAAAATTAGCTAAACAATTTCCTTATTTACTTGTAGCAAGATTTTGCACACGATGACGTGACATTGAGGTAATTGTTGTTTTAAAAAAGTCATAGTAAGTACAAAAATCATGCAAATGGGGGGAGGGGGGTGCACCCTGTAGTTTCACATAGCCAGAACATTCAAACGGAAATATCAGCACAAGTAATGGACAAGGTCTTTCTGAAAGATAAAATCTTAGCAGATTTACATTGGTAGCCAGCTGGCTAAAAGTAATATAAAAGACCAAATGTTGTATGTTGTGGTCCAGCCTTTCTTAAAATCTCATCTCATGTAAACATTATGCTCACATTTCTCTTTGCCAAAAGGACAACTCAAGTAAAAGTGGTGCATCTTTCCCCACAATTCCCTATACTAATCAGTTTTTTTTTTGTGATTGATCGATTTTGACCATATTATATATATATATATATAAATAAAAAAGCACATAAACAACTGTACAAAATAAAGCCCAAAGTATTCTTCGTTTTGACATGAACACTTAGCGCCTGCGAACAGTCGAACGCACAGCCTTTCAAAGTAAACTTCATTTGACCGTGCGCATTCACAGGTGGTTGGCGCATGTGCTATACCACTGCTATGAGATACTGGACTATTTCTCTTCAAGAGTTTAGACCCATAAAGATGTCCTTATATTCCTTCAAATTAGATTTATGCAGGTGTCTCCCGACATTCTCACACACGTGCTCTTGACGTGCACATCCACCGTTGTTGTTTCTACCTCTGTCTCCTGTTGTTTAGCAGTAATTACATCTTCTAGCGCTTCTTCATGACAACAACGGCATAACTGTGAGTGTTGCCACCTTGTGGACCCACTAATTAATGCAAATAATTCCAGGAGCATGTGCAAACTGCACGTTCAGAGTATGCTTGGTTAAAAAAAAAAAAACGGCTGCACGCGTTCAATGCTCGCGCACTCTGCTGATGACATTTGCGTTACCTGTCCTGTAATCAAGTGACTAGTGTTTGTGTCTAACCAAAGTGTACTTTGGGCTTTATGCTGCATTCCAGACTCAGAACTCTGAATTTTCCCACCTCCTACTTGGAAATAATGACTCGAACACCACCCGAAGTTGAACATCTAACATGTAAAGTCTGAGTAAATCGATCAACCCTGACTTCAGTGATTAACGTCATTTGACGTCATTTCCAAGATGGTGGAGTCCTAAAAGCATAGAACGGAGCTGGATTTTGTTAAACATAAAAACAAAATAGAGGAATATGCAATATACAATAAATATACAAGAAGATGTTAATACAAATTGTTTGTGTATCAATCAATGCCTACATTTTCACCTATTTTTCTCATGAAATAGCTACAAGACAGTCAATTAGCTAGCATCTGAAAGGTTTTGCATTTGGCATGTGTGAATGACTGGAACGCACTTTGGAGGTTGGAAGTGGGAAATTTCAACTCCGATATTATGACCTCTGATTTCTTCTGCAACACAGCATTATTTTGCAAAACCTACTCTGGTTCCAATACACCATGACTGTCCTCTCAGTGTGACTGGAAAAGTGCCAGTGCACACTCAAAACAGCAGAAGGCATGCTGAGCAAAATGCATGTGAAATGTTTCTTTGATAAATAGCGGGGTGGAGACAACATGTGCAAAGTGGGTCTGGTAGTGACTTAAATCACTGAGTTGAGTAACTCTGCCTCCCTGTGGTAAAATAAACGTCTTTTGTTGAACATACAGTTCAAGCTTATTATGGAAAAAGAAAGTGGCATGACTTGAGAAAGCAGAGAAAATATATATATATATATATATATATATATATATATATATATATATATATATATATATATTGCATACAATAATAAGATGAATTAATATGATACCTGCAAAAAATAATAGTTTTAAAATATTAAAAGCTTAAGATTGCTCTAGAAATGGGTGAATGCCACCTAAACTCCTCCTTTCTTTCATGGACTTGAGATGAACATACAGTACTTTACTTGAAGTTATAATAGTATAAGCAATAAGAAATATAAGCAGTACACAAAATAGGCCTTTTATAAAAAAAGAACAAATACGTTTTATTACTGCATACCAGTTTTTTTGCATACAGTATTCCACATGCTCACTTTTTAATTAATCAATAGTAGCCTTTTTGAAAGCTTTTTATTTTTGCTTTTTGTTTTTTTTTTTACTAAAGAATGTACAAATTGATATTTTGAATAACCATATCAAATAACCATTCACAACATATTCTATAAATAACATTCATTTACATTTTATTTCAAATAAAGTGGAAAGTTAAGGTATCATCTTTTTTATACTAAATTAGACCTAATATTTTAACTAATTTTGTACAAAATTATCTGAATGAAACAATCTATCTAAATGCATTTATAATATTTTTAGGCAAATCCCATTTATATTCACATCCCATACTTTTATTATTAATTTTAAATGTCACTTTCTCCATTTGGTATATTTCCAAATCATATATATTTTTTATTTTATTTTTTTATCTCAATGTTACAGATTGTGGGGGTTCTGCTTTAAGCCAGTGTTTTGTAATCTGTTTCAAGGCTGCTATTCTTGATACCCTAAATATATTTTGTTCAGTTTTATTTCTTAAGGACAATGGTAAGCATCTGTCAAAAACTTAAATGTATCATCTAATCTATTTGTCATGAAACCAGGATTTTTAGCATTTAACAATACCTTTCTTAATTTAACCATTTTTCAAAAAGTTCTAAAAGTTATATTAATACAAATATTATCAGTTGATTTAAATGTGTTGCTTTAACAGAGACATACCCCATTGAGGTTTCCCCATTTGATAAATTTCCATCGTATATATATCACATTAAGAATTTGTTTGTAGCAGCCGCTGTTACTTCTTTTGTGCAAATTACTTTGTGTCATAATTTAACATTTATCCCTTGTACTGTGTAAATCATGTGTTTTAAGTCATCATGGTTTCATGCTGAACTCTTGAGCAGTGTAAATGCATTAGAGAGAGAGAGAGAGAGAGAGAGAGAGAGAGAGAGAGAGAGAGAGAGAGAGAGAGAATTTAATTTTTTTAATCCTTTTATTATACAAAAAAGAGACATTTCTAAAATTAACACATTGTTAAACATTTTAAAATACATTAAAAACCAATTCTTTTTAAAAGAGTTTAACAAGAGAATACACAAATCAACTGAACACTAAATAAAAAAAAAAAAAGTTATATTATTCAGAAATTTGTAGAAACGAAAATAGACTAACAGTCTAGATTTTATCATAGCTTCAAACATCATGACAACATCTTGATCAATCCCCTTCTCAATCGTTTCCTACTAACGTAACCACTAAAGTAGTTTTTTTACATCCCCTTTTCTCCCAATTTGGAATGCCCAATTCCCACTACTTAGTAGGTCCTTGTGGTGGTGCGGTTACTCACATCAATCCGGGTGGCGGAGGACAAGCCTCAGTTGCCTCCACTTCTGAGACCATCAATCTATGCATCGTATTACGTGGCTCGTTGTGCATGACACCGCGGAGACCACTGAGAGTGAGAACCACTAATCGCGACCACGAGGAGGTTAACCCATGTGACTCTACCCTTCCTTGCAACCGTGCCAATTTGTTGCATAGGAGACCTGGCTGGAGTCACTCAGCACACCCTGGATTCGAACTCGTGACTCCAGGGGTGGTTGTGAGCGTCAATACTCACTGAGCTTCCCAGGGCCCCAGTATAGATAGCCATTTTTGCTTTTCCCAAAATAAAATCCAACAGCTAACAAACAAACCTTTTTCTTTGTACATGCTTAAAACCAAAAATAAAACTTTGTGTAGAAAAATCTTCATTAACTACATTTTTCAAAGTCTCTAACAAAGGTTTAAGTCTATAACACACTACAAAAGCATGAAAAACAGTTTCTCTACCACAACAAAAAGGACAATCTTGACTAATTTCAGTGTTTTTTGTACAGAAAGAAAAGCATAAACTGCAATAATTCCATATAAAATCCTCCACTGAAGGTCAGCTGTTACTGACCTTTTTTAGCTAATGGTGGTTATAAAATGCTCTCCACTCTTTGTCTACACCAAAAAAAAAAGTGCTCCATGGTGTATCAACTCTGTTTTGTACCACCTTCTTATTGACCACTCTCACACATATGCCATATACATTTGTTTCCCATTCACAATATTGAAATCCATACATATTTCTTCTTTGGATTCTAAAAAGAAACCTGAAAAATGTTCCAGGTCCATACACGTCTCATTTTCTGATGTAACCTCCGTTCCCTGATGGAGGGAACGAGACGTTGTGTCGATTAGTTGAGACTAGGGGTCATTCCTGTGGAGCTCTCAGACATCTCTGATCTTGAGAAAAGGCGAATGGAAATTGCCGTGTGGAACTTGCATGCCACTCCCCCGGACATACGGGTATAAAAGGAGTGACGCTGCAAACACACATCAGGTATCGCACTGAGGAGCCGAGCCAAAGACCCGGCCATTTCAGCGGTTGGTTCAGTGTTGTGGCAGGAGGGACACAACGTCTCGTTCCCTCCATCAGGGAATGGAGGTTATGTCAGTTACCGAGATGTACCCTAGCTGTCACTCACTCAACGTTGTGTTGATGAGTTGACACTATGGGTCCCAATGGAAAACAGCACAAGAGCTGAACCGAGTTAAGCGGACTGGCGGTGCGAGACGGGCAGACCTCTGTGTGCCGCGTAGCCAGCGCAGCAAGCTGTCACATAACTACCCCAACACACTGGCATGAAGTGGTCCCCTGCACCTAGGGGAATGCTAACTGGTCAGGAGTATAAGGACTGGCTGGTCCAGCCATGGCCTTCTCTCTATTGTTCTCCCCAAAAGGAACGATTTGTCCTCCCTGACATTGCACAACATCTGTGCAAGTAGGCTCACTGGGGGAACGCATACTTGATGCCATATGCCCCAGGATGCCATATGCCCCAGCGACTGAGGTGCCTGAGCACCAGGTCCCTGTGCGCACACAACATGTCCCACGAGTGAGCTAGGATTAGCCAGTCATCGAGATGGTTAAGGATGCAGACGCCCACTTCCCTTAGTGGGGCAAGGGCTGCCTCTGCGACTTTCATAAAGACTTTTGTGCAGTTCTTTGAGTGCAACGGCTTGGTGCACTTGCAGGAGAGCCGTGGCATGCAGGGCAGAGACGGCCTGTCCAGTGGCACTGTAGGCTCAGTTGTGAGTGACGACGTAAACCCATGGGCCCTGGACAGGAGACTCGGACGGCTCCGCTAGGTGGCAGCATTCTGCGGGCAGCTGCACATGGTGACGGACTGAACCAACCCATTCTCCGATGCTGTAATTGAAAGCTCATCCACAACGTGACTGAGAACTCACCCTGAGACGAGCCGGTGGTCACATTGCAAACTCGCTGGGGCAAACGAGCATGCTGGGAATGGGAGATCCGTTGGGGGTTTCCCAGTGGACTAGCTCCCATTAAAATCCCCAAATCACCCCCAGTGCTAACCGACCCCGCCTCATACCCGTGGGTAGAAGGATCGAGTCGGGGAGCCGCTGGAGTGGTTTCCCCTCTTACGAGAGAAAGCCGCGACCGCAACGTTGCCAGAATCATACCCTCGCAGTGAGAGCATGATCCATCCACAAGCGCTGTCCCCGCGTGGGCATTGCCCAAAACGAGAGGCAGCGATATTGGCCGTGGGAAGCGGAGAGGAAACGATCGCAACCAGGAAACATACACAAACGAAAAAGGCATCTTTCGTTTGCGCCACTCTTTTAGAGGAAATTAAACTCTTATGTGTTTATATATATATATATATATATATATATATATATATATATATATATATATATATATATATATATATATATATAAACACATAAGAGTTTAATTAACGAAGAAGATATCTGATGTGTGTTTGCAGTGTAACTCCTTTCATACCCGTATATACCCGCACAGCATTTTTCATCACTGTCTCTCTTTTAAAAATAAAACATCAATTTGTTTCTGTTTCATCATTTCGTATATTACTGCCTCCTTTTTACAATCTCTACCTCCATTCACATTTACCGAAGCAATGCGAATATCACCAAACAAGACAAAAAGAGGAGCATAACCCAAAAATAAAAAAAACAACCAACACAGGTTTGTTGACTAATCCATTTCTTTGGGATTTAAGTTTGGAAACAATCTTCTTAAGATGATACACCTTGTTATCTTCAAAACAACCTTCACTCCTTAAATTCCTAGTGTTTGTCACAAAACGTTTAAGATCTGGGAGGTACTCCACAGTGTGTACACCCCTTAAGTTCTTAGTCAATTTAAAAAAAAATTGTAATCTCATCAACACCGTAATCACTAGATGACCAGAAATTTGAATCAGAGAAATTACTCTCACTGCTGGCTCCTTGAACATTTTCATCTTGTCTTTCACTGATTGTCTTGGCTTGTTTGACACATTCACTTTTTCCTCTCTTTTTTTTCCTTTTAAGAGGAGCTTTAAAGGTGGTCTGTTCAAAGTCCATCATTATAATGTCATTTTGACTTAAGCTCTCCAAGAAAAACTCATCCATGTGAGTCATCCATGTTCTCTTCATTTTCACCAACATGAGTTTCATCTTTTTTCAACCAAATCTGAATTTTCGCTGAATTTTCAACTGGCTCATTTTCAATACGTTACTTTGTCACTGTTTCACTCTTTCCAACATTGTCTATTTTCTTATCTTTCAAAGCTCTATCCACAACTGGATTGTCAAGGGATTCTGGTTCACTAACTGTCAGCCCAAATTCACTTGTGGATTGCCTTTCGCTATTTGCATTTCTTTCACTTGTAATATTTGTGTTATTGTATGGGCAAGCATGAACTAAATGTCATATTTTGCTACATTTAAAACACTTCATTGAACCAGTCGTTACAAAGACAGTGTAATCAAAATCATCAATTCTGAACTTTAAATTCAGGTCAAGTTCAACTCTGTTGTCTTTCAGAATCATGTATGTGAACCTCCTGAAAGATACAAGATGTTTCACTAACTTAGATTTGCTCCCAATTGCGTTCTTCTTAACAGGAGTAGCCAATTTTCTGAATACCTCATCTTTAATAAATTTACATTAGACAACATTTTTTGGCAGGAGTAGATAGAGAAAGCACAGAGTTAACAAATCATGAATTACTATTCCTCTCTCCACTACCTCAATTGCTTTTTCCACCATACTTAAGAACAATAATATTGCATTGTTCATTCTTGACACAGCTAGAACACAATTATGTCCAACCACTTCTCCCACAGCTAAACTACATTCCTCTATACACGCTGTAAATATATAAAGACAAAAGAAAGCATCCAGCCTTTTAAGTACACATTTTCAATTCAACCATCAACGGCCGTCAGGGCGTGTGGAGCTGTCTAGTGCTGAATTCAAAAGATGCACAGTGGTCTGATTGCCACAATCAATACAAAGCGCTGAACAAAAACAAAACAAAAAAAATTATTTACGTAGCAAACAGCGCTAACATTACAAAATAGCTAAAAACGGTCAAAGACACATTCATTGGTTGGCATTAAGCTCACTTAAACTGCCAATATTAAAGGGGATAAGAAAAAGGCTTAAGCAGTAATTTCTTCGTGAAAATCCATAATGTCTCTGTGCAGACCTGACATCTCAAAATACAAGAACAAATCGAATACTTTATACAGAAAGAAGCAAAATATGTAAAAACACTATCTGTGAGCCCTTTTATAACACCACTGCATCAAGGCAAAAACAGCATACGGTTAATAGACAGACGATTGGGAATCCTGCATAAAGGTCTGTATATTTGGGGAATTTACATACCACTATACGATTCTCCATATTAAAATGATGAAATGTTCCACTCTACTGAAAGAAATTAGTCAGTATTGAACTCTGGGAAAAAGTTTTATTATGTGGAGATTTCAATGCTCGAACTGGCTCAGAGCCAGACTACATTAATAACTCAGGAGATGAGCTCTTGCTACAAGAAATAATCAAGATACAGTACTCAACAGGAATGTGAAGGATGTACTGCAACTCTGTCAAACCCTAGGTCTTTATATTCCTAATGGCAGAATCAAAGGAGATTCTTGTGGAGGCTTTACCTACAATTCAGATCTGGAGAACAGTGTATTTGATTATGCCATAACAAATATAGGCACCTCCTACTTTAATGCATTTACCTTCAAAGCTCAATCACCCTTTTCTGACCACTATCAGATCAATGTTTACATTAAAAATGAAAACAAATCAGAAGCCCAAATTAAAAAGCCACCTGATCTGTATAAACTCAAATCATACAAATGAACTCATAGTACTGCTGATACATATATTAAAGCATTAAAATCAAATGAAACAGTCAATACTATCAGAACATTTAATAACTCAACATATGCTTATAATCAAGGAGGTGTTGATTTGGCTATCAAATGCATTTATTAAATTTATTAAAAAGAAAAATAAATCAAATAAGTACAAAAGTGACATTAAACAAAAGCCTCCCGAAAAAATGGTTTGACCATGATTGTAAATCAATTAGGCAAGAACTAAGATTTCATACCAAAAACACAATAATCCAGACAAACAGGAATACTACAATGAGACCCTAGACCAGAGTCAATTCTGGAGCCTATGGAATGGATTAGGCACTACAAAACCACATGAACTAGCCATTCACGATGAAATATTTGGAAAGATTATTTTGAAAACCTCAATGCCCATCAAATTGGTTATTTAAATTACCATAATCAAACAAAAAAAATCTAGAAAAGTTGTATACTCTTGATTCATGCTTCAAAAACATCAAAAATCCACTAGATTATCCAATAACCCAACTAGAGAATTAATTAAAACATTTAAATCCCTTAAATCCAATAAATCCTGCAGTCCTTACAACATCAGACATGATGCTAAAAAACAGCTCTCTTATATTACAGAATGCATTGCACATAATACTGATGTCGGTTGTTTCCCTGATATGTGGAATAAAGGGCTTATCTCTCCAATCATTAAAAGTGGAGACAAAACAGATCCCAATAACTACAGGGGAACCTGTGTAACCAGTAATTTAGGAAAAGTATTCTGTTCCATTCTAATCTCACAACTCATTCATTAAAGAACATAATGGAAATCTCAAATTTGTTGCCCGTCTGTCGCTCACTTCGACGTCGGTTTGCGTTCGAGGGCCAGGCGTATCAGTACAAAGTCCTCCCCTTCGGCCTGTCTCTGTCCCCTCGCGTCTTCACGAAAGTCGCAGAGGCAGCTCTTGCCCCGCTCCGAGAAGCCGGCATCCGCATACTCAACTACCTCGACGACTGGCTCATTCTGGCCCACTCGCGAGAGTTACTATGCGCCCACAGAGACCAGGTGCTCAGGCACCTCAGCCGTCTGGGGCTTCAGGTCAACTGGGAAAAGAGCAAGCTCACTCCAGTTCAGAGCATCTCTTTTCTCGGGACGAGTTAGACTCGGTCTCAATGTCCGCACGTCTCACCAACGAGCGTGCCCAGTCAGTGTTGAACTGCCTCGCCGCCTTCAGGCCAGGCACAGCGGTCCCCTTAAAACTTTTCCAGAGGCTCCTGGGGCATATGGCGTCCTCCGCGGCGGTCGCACCGCTGGGGTTGATGCATATGAGACCGCTCCAACACTGGCTCCAGACCCGAGTCCCGAGACGAGCATGGCGCCACGGCACGCACCGGGTAACAATCACCCCCGCCTGCCGACAAACATTCAACCCCTGGACAGACCTCTGTTTCTTACGGGCTGGAGTACCTCTACAGCAGGTGTCCAGATGCGTCCTGGTCACGACCAACGCCTCCAGATTGGGTTGGGGCGCCGTTTGCAACGGGCACGCAGCCTCAGGCCGTTGGAAAGGGGCCCAGCTGCGTTGGCACATCAACTGCCTCGAGTTGTTGACTGTCCTTTTGGCCCTGCGGAAGATTCTCCCATTAATTCGGGACGAACATATCCTAGTCAGGTCAGACAGCACCACTGCGGTTGCGTACATAAATCGCCAAGGCGGCGTACGCTCCTGCCATATGTCACAACTCGCCCCTCGTCTCCTCCTTTGGAGCCAGCACCGACTCAAGTCGCTGCGTGCCACTCACATCCCCGGCAACCTCAATGTGGTAGCGGACGCGCTGTCACGACAACGCTTTCCTGGCGGAGAGTGGAGGCTTCACCCCCACTCGGTTCAGCTGATTTGGGAACGGTTCGGCAAGGCCCAGGTAGACCTGTTTGCCTCCCGAGAGACCTCCCACTGCCCGCTCTGGTACGCTCGTTCAGAAGCTCCCCTCAGGGCAGATGCACTGGCACACAGCAAGTATGCATTCCCCCCAGTGAGCCTTCTTGCACAGGTGCTGTGCAAGGTCAGGGAGGACGAGGAGCAAGTCACTATCGTGGCTCCTTACTGGCCCACCTGGGCCTGGTTCTCGGACCTCGTACTCCTCGCGACAGCCCCTCCCTGGCGAATTCCCCTGAGGAAGGACCTTCTTTCTCAGGGACGGGGCACGCTCTGGCATCCGCACCCAGACCTCTGGAACCTCCACGTCTGGCCCCTGGACGGGACGCGGAAGATCTAGCTGGTCTACCACCCACGGTCGTAGCCACGATCAACCAAGCCAGAGCCCCTTCTACCAGGCAACTCTACGCCCTGAAGTGGCGTCTGTTCGTCAATTGGTGTTCTTCCCGGGCAGAAGACCCACAGAGGTGCGCAGTTAGGTCGGTGCTCCTGTTCCTACAGGAGAGGTTGGAGGGGAGGCTGTCCCCGTCCACCTTGAAGGTGTATGTTGCCGCTATCGCAGCTCACCACGACCCAGTAGACGGCAAGTCTCTGGGTAAGCACGACTTAATCGTCAGGTTCCTAAGAGGCGCCCGGAGGTTAAACCCCTCCCGGCCAAACCTGTTCCCCTCCTGGGATCTCTCGGTGGTCCTCGCCGGTCTTCAGAGATCCCCTTTCGAGCCGCTAGAATCAGCTGGACTCTGGGCCCTCTCTCTAAAGACGGCCCTGCTGATCGCGCTCGCCTCCATCAAGAGGGTCGGGGACCTGCAAGCGTTCTCTACTAACGACACTTGCCTGGAGTTCGGTCCGGCAGACACTCATGTGATCCTAAGACCTCGACCGGGCTATGTGCCCAAGGTTCCTACCACGCCCTTTAGAGATCAGGTAGTGCACCTACAAGCGCTGCCCTGGGAGGAGGCAGACCCAGCCCTCTCACTATTGTGTCCGGTACGTGCCTTGCGTGCCTACCTGGAACGCACCCAGAGCTTCAGGCGCTCTGAGCAGCTCTTTGTCTGCTTTGGAGGACAGCAGAAAGGGAACGCTGTCTCCAAACAGAGGTTGTCTCACTGGGTGGTGGAGGCCATTCAGTTGGCCTACCACACCCAGGCCGTGCCACCCCCCTTACGGGTTCGAGCCCACTCCACTAGGAGCGTGGCATCCTCATGGGCACTGGCGAGGGGCACCTCCCTAGCAGACATTTGCAGAGCTGCGGGCTGGGCAGCACCTAACACCTTTACGAGATTCTACAATCTCAGGGTTGAGTCAGGCTCGTCCCGTGTTTTCTCAGGTCCGAGCCCGTAGAACTCGGTACACGTTGACGATCTGACCGGGTGAATCGCTTGTTCCAGCGCCGTTTCCCTCTGCCAAGGCAAAACAGTGCGCTTCTGTCCCAGAGGACCTAGGTCCCTGGTTGATTCCTCCCTAGCCCTTCGGGCCCGCAGCAGTTCAGCGGAGGAACGTGCTGGTCCAGTCCACTACGGGTACCCCAGGCTACCCCTACTGGAATAGGTGCTCCACAGATCAGACCTCCTACGGGACTCCTTCTGTGTGTACTTCCGCGGTACGGTCACCTTACGAGCTGACCCGCGTCTCCCTTAGGCAGTCCTTTGGCCGTGTTGTAGCAACTCCCCCCTCCTCGAGGTTGGATCTACCACCGCGCCATTCTTCCCACATGTGACCAAGAGGCCATGTGATGTATTTCGCCACCTCTACCTCCCCTTTCGGGTGGGTGTGGCCTCCGCAGGATCTTTTCCCCCTGAAAGAATAGGAATTCGGGTAAAACCCCCTTCCCTCGATGCGGTAAGGGCCCCGGCTGCTCTTGCTCTATGCCGAGAAAACATAGAGAGAAAAGAGGCCCAGCCAGGCTTGGCCTGTTCCCTAGTTGGGAGCGTCACCTTGTTCCCCCCTAGGGTAACCAAAAGGATGCTGACGCTTCTTCGGGGCATTGGGGAAGAGCACGTGCAGCCTGAACACAGTTGGTCGCTTGTGCACGTACAAATACCTGCCAGCTTCTGTGTCAGCAGTACACGTACACGGCTCAGCACATGGCGAGTTTTGAAGTGGACCCCTAGTGTCGACAGACGGGGAACTTCTCGGTTACGTATGTAACCTCCGTTCCCTGATGGAGGGAACGAGACGTCGTGTCTTCCCGGCCACGTCGCTGAGCCGAGCCGCTGAGGTGCCTGGAACACTCCCAGCTCCTCAGAAAAATCCTGAATGAACAAGCGTATTTCCCTCACCTTTATATCCGTATCCGGAGGCGGGGTATGCAAATACTGTTCGCCAACTCTCATTGGCCTTTTTTCATAGATCACTAGTGTCGCTTCTTCAACACGACGTCTCGTTCCCTCCATCAGGGGGAAGCAGCTCCAGCAGGGGGCACCAAACTTCCCTATCCCGAGCCACATTAACCAGCTCTGACTGGGAGACCCCGAGGCGTTCCCAGGCCAGTGTGGAGATGTAATCTCTCCACCTAGTCCTGGGTCTTCCCTGAGGCCTCCTCCCAGCTGGACGTGCCTGAAACACCTCCCTAGGGAGGCGCCCAGGGGGCATCCTTACCAGATGCCCAAACCACCTCAACTGACTCCTTTCCACGCAAAGGAGCAGCGGCTCTACTCCGAGTTCCTCACGGATGACTGAGCTCCTCACCCTATCTCTAAGGGAGAAGCCCGCCACCCTTCTGAGGAAGCCCATTTCGGCCGCTTGTACTCGTGACCTAGTTCTTTCGGTCATGACCCAACCTTCATGACCATAGGTGAGGGTAGGAACAAAAATTGACCGGTAGATTGAGAGCTTTGCCTTCCGGCTCAGCTCTCTCTTCGTGACAACGGTGCGATAGAGCGAGTGCAATACCGCCCCTGCTGCCCCGATTCTCCGGCCAACCTCTCGCTCCATTGTCCCCTCACTCGTGAACAAGACCCCGAGGTACTCCCTGCTAGAGCTGCTGCCCCCGCGACCCGACTTCGGATAAGCGGTTGAAGCGGTTATAGTTGGATGGATGGATGGATGTATATGCCGAACACAATTACATGCCTTTGTTTCCTCAGTTGTTTCTTGTCTAGTTTTGTTTTGTCTTATTGTTCATGTCCATTTTACTGTATTCATCACTTATTTGTTTTTCTTGTAATGCTTTGGCAAGTAGGGCTGTGCGATATGGACAAAATTGTTATCACGATATACATTTACACACTTTTGCACTTTCTTTTTTTATTTCAAAGTTGATGGAAGAAAAGAAGAAAAAATTAATTCTAAACAGTCAAAATAGTCTCTACGAAACTGCACAGGGGGTCCAGAGACGGCCAAAGCAGTGGGGTCTGCGGGATCCTTTACCAATTTTACCGCGTTTTACCGTTTATCAATTGAAAATTAATGTTAAAAGATCATCTGTTTGTTCTGAAGCATAGAGACACCAGTCCAGTATTTGTTGGAATATTTTTATATTAAAATTAAATATTTGTTATATTTCTTTAGATTCAGATACCCAAGTATGGGGGGCATAGAAGACCTTGTGACTGTGGAATGTTGCTGAATGTGGGTTCAGGGGTGTCCCGAGAGAAAATTTAAAATGTAAATATAAAAAACATTTGTATATTTTCATTAAAGTGAGAGACATGTCTATCAACTAGTAATTTTAGTCTTTCCTTATCCATTCCAAACATCCAATTCATTTTCACAAAATTAGAACAGAAATTGATTTATTCGATTTGTTTATTATTAAAGGCTTGTAACATGCTGATTAATAAAGATACATTTAGAAGGGAAAAACGTTATGGTCTAAAAGGTGTTTTGAAATCACGTTAACTCATGTAGCGCTTCATGTCTGCACACATGCAGGGAAAAGAGGCAACGCATGCAGAGCGGGACAGGGCAGATATTATGCATATTTGGTGCTAGAGAACATATTCAAGATTACAGCGCAGAAAGATCAGAACTGTTGTCCACATCACTGTTGTTCTGTCGCGTTCTTTTCTAGAGACGATGAGAGGGCGCAACCATTGTCATGAAGTCTTGTGGTGCGGATGGAATCAATCCGGTGTCCGACATAACCTAATTGTTAGCAAGGCAGCTAGCATTAGCAAGTTCATCCAGTCTGACCCTACGTTACCACTGGCGCATTGTGAGCGAAGCTGAGAGCATTTTCAATTAATTCCTATGAAAGCCGAGCGTCATGCTCGCAAGGTGGATCTTAGGATTGGCAGCGGTGCGGAGCAAGCTCTCTCCTAGCGCTGTGAGTGCTTTTGAGCGGATTTCGTCTGCTCCAGTGGAAACGTAGCCTGACAGTAAATATAACAAATTCCTCAAAAGCTTATCGTGGATTTTCTTTATCGTAATATATATCGAAATCGTTTTATCGCCAAGCCCTCGGAAGGCGGAATCTCGGGTCCTCAGCAGCACGCGCACCTCTACAGTCAACAACGGCTTCTGGTTGTAGCGTGTGGTGATGGTCTTGGAGAAAAAGACATCATCAATGCACTTGCTGATGTAGCTGGTCACTAATGCTGTGTATTCCTCCAAGTTGGTAGAGTCGCCATATGTTGCAGCCTCCCTGAACATGTGCCAGTCAGTACACTCAAAACAGTCTTGAAGAGCAGAGATGGCTCCTGCTGGCCAGGATTTCACCTGCTTCTGAAGCGGTTTAGTGCGTCTGACGAGCGGTCTGTATGCTGGAATTAGCATGACAGAGATGTGGTCTGAGTAGCCGAGGTGGGGGTGGGGCTCCGCCCGGTACACGCCTGGGATGATTGTGTAAACAAGATCAAGCGCGTTCGCCCCTCTCGTTGCAAAGTCCACATACTGATGGAATTTAGGGAGCACTGTCTTGAGATTCGCATGGTTGAAATCTCCGGCGACAATAAATAGTCCGTCAGGGTGAGCGTTCGCTCATAGCCCATACAGTTCACAGAGCGCTTCCTTAGCGTTAGCGCTGGGGGGAATGTAAACTCCCGTGGTAAATAAAAAAAATGAATTCCCGTGGTAAATAAAAAGGTCTGCATCTAACAGTCACAAGCTCCACCAGCGTTGAGCACTAGCTAGAGACTAGCATAGAGTTCTTGCACCATTCTGTGTTGATGAAAACACACAAGCCACCACCGTGAGTCTTACCGCTCAGAGCTGCCTTTCTGTCAGCACGAAACGAGGTGAGCCCGTCTAGCTGAATGGCGGCTTCCGGAACTATGTCGCTGAACCACGTCTCCATAAAAACAAAGACACAGCAGTTTCTAAACTCACGTTGCGTAGCCTGCTGGAGTCGTATGTAGTCCAGTTTATTGTCCAGGGAGCAAACATTTGAGAGCAGGATAGACGGGAGAGCCGGCCGGCTAAGGTTTTTTTTTTAGCCTAGCATGGACCCCCACCCTCTTGCCGCGCTTCCGCTTCCTCGCACACTGCTTATGACGTCCTCTCCCCTGGCCACCAGCATCAGGCGACCCCGAGGACTGGAGGCCCGGTCTCCGCAGCAAGCAGAGTTTGCGTAGCGCCTCCTTCAGGTCATCATGCAGCTTGGTTGTTGCACGAATCCTATATTTGAGCAGTGTCTGGCGATGGTAGACACGAACACTGGTTGCTCCGATGTCCATGTGCCGCAAAAGTCAGGTTATTTAACAAAAATAGCACCATTTTGGATCCGGAGCCTTCATTTCTGTTTGTCCCATTCGTTCCGTATGACTGCTTTGTCCAAGGATTTCTTGTTCAAGAGCTTTCATTTTTTTCTGCAAGGGCACCCTTGCTATGTGCAGAACACTGCTGACATTTTTTTTTAATTTGCACCTTCCCCACATCCCACCACTGACTTAAAGATGGGAAATTTAATCTCTCCTCTCTCCAAGAATTCCAAAAAAGGTGAAAAGAGTGAATAAAGCAGTGCTCCTGAAGTAACCTGTTATCAAAGTGTCAGAGTGATTTATAAGGTTTAGTAGACTCAGCAGAAACAGCCATAGAAATATAATGATGGTCTGACAGAAAATTAGGCGAAACAGAATTTCTAAAAAACCTTCTATTACATGCTTCAGTGTAAAAACGATTAAGCCTATCTCCAGACATATTATTTGAGTTTACTTTCAGCCAATTATACTGTCTAAACCCAGGAAATGTGTCTCTCCACAAATCAACAAAATTATAATAATCAACTATACCTTTAAGAGTCTTGTTGGGTATGGGATTAATTATGATTCCTATCCAGTTGTTGATTTAAAGTGCAATTAATTCTACCAACAATACCCCATAATAACAATGTGAAAGAAGCTTGTTTGAAATCTTTGCAAATTTATTACAAATAAAAAACAAAAATCACATGTACATAAGTATTGTAGTTGATGTAGTTGACCATGGTTACGATCTGCTGCAATACGTTTGTGATGGGCACACTCAGTTCCTTAGATGCCAGTTGCATACTGCAGACGGGGCCAGTTCCATGATTAACGTCCGTAAGCCTGCTCGCCATCCCATCATAGACGAAGCCCCATCTGTGCAAAACCTACCATACACTCCCATGGAATGTTTTTCTCCATATAGCTGTGGAGGACATTGTATAATGCCTTGGCAGTCTCATTCTCAGGAAGAGGGAGACAGTACAAAATATCCTCGTGAATAGCATTATCCTGCATGTAACGAACAAATGTCAAAAAAACAAAGGTTCTGCACACCCATCATTTTCATCACCCACTCTTGAGAATTTGAACAAACTCCATGATTGAAAAATCGATATATAAAATTTTTAGAGAGAACAATACACATTTTTAACATAAGGCTTCTCAATTAAAAATAAGTTCAAGTTCTATTCATCCAAGATCTTTAAGAATGTACAAACTATAATCAACCCATGGCACACAATCAGATCAGTACAGCAGTTTTTTCAATGTTTGTAGTCCCATTGCTGCAATTTTTTATTCAACATGTATAAGGCCTTGACCTCCCACTGCAACGGGAAGATAGAGCACCCCAGGAGGAAGCCAATGATGGCCATTCCAAAAAAATCCACAAATGCCCTTTGAATTTTTAATAGCAGTTCTTTAGAGGGATCTAACACTGTAACTTTACACCGCAGCATTGAAGTTGCCAGATTATTAATTACCAGGCATCTTCCTCTAAATGATAGCTGTAGGAGAATCCACTTCCACTTTTGAATTTTTCCTCTTTGAAATTAGAATTTCTCTGAGAGAGGACACCCTTGTCTTCTTCCTCTTGTTTCTGAAAAGGGCCTTGTTAAAGTGCAATTTACTCTTAACATGCTATAAAAATCACTATACATGAGCTTAAGGACACAAAATTATGACAAAATCCAAAAGTCTCAATAGTCTTAAATAAATAAGGATGGCCCACTCTATCAAAGGCTTTTTTTTTTTGGTCCAAAGAGAGAAGACCTATGACCAGGTTGTCTTTTTGCCACTGTAATAATGTCTCTAACCAAAAAAGGTTGTCATATATTGTTCAGTTAGGGATACAGTAAGACTGATCATTGTGAATAACAGTTTCTATACAGCCCTTCAATCTGCTGATTAAGGCTTTTGAAAATATTTTGAGAAAAACGCACAGCAAGGAGATGGGATGCCAGTTCTTTAAGCAACCAAGGTCTCCTTTTTTGGGGATCAAAGTTAAAACCGCTGTCTGACAGCTTAGAGGAAAGGTCTCTCTTTCAATACTTTCCAACAAAACATAGTACACGTCCTGACCAATTAAGTTCCAAAACGCCTTATAAAACTCAACTGGAAGACCGTCCAATTCAGGTGGCTTTCCAGAATTCAACTCCTTGACAGCTCTCGAAAGTTCAGCCATTGTTAAAGGGCTCTCAAGTTCCATCTTGTCCTTCTTTGATAATTGTGGCAAGTCACTCAGGAGTATATCAGCTTCTACTCCATTATATGGTTCTGAATGGTATAAATCTTCATAAAAAGAAATAGCAAAAGCCTTCATTTCCGTTTGTGCTGTTGATACTCTTCCATCTGGAAGTTTCAGTTGATGAAGATGCTTATGCTCTCTTAAATTTTTTTCAAGACCAAAGAAAAAAGCAGTAGGAGAATCCATATAATTTATACGGGTGAACTTTGCCCTTAAAAGGGCTGTTTTGCCTCGTTCTTCCACTAAGATGCGTAGAATAAATTTATTCCTTTCGAAAGAGTCAGTGGAAATGAAACCTGTAGTACTATGACTGCTTTGTCCAAGGATTTCTTGTTCAAGAGCTTTCATTTTTTTCTGCAAGGGCACCCTTGCTATGTGCAGTAAACTGCTGACCATTTTTTTTAATATGCACCTTCTCCACATCCCACCACTGACTTAAAGATGGGAAATTTAATCTCTCCTCTCTCCAAGAATTCCAAAAAAGGTGAAAAGAGTGAATAAAGCAGTGCTCCTGAAGTAACCTGTTATCAAAGTGTCAGAGTGATTTATAAGGTTTAGTAGACTCAGCAGAAACAGCCATAGAAATATAATGATGGTCTGACAGAAAATTAGACGAAACAGAATTTCTAAAAAACCATCTCCTATTACATGCTTCAGTGTAAAAACGATTAAGCCTAGCTCCAGACATATTATTTGAGTTTACTTTCAGCCAAGTATACTGTCTAAGCCCAGGAAATGTGTCTCTCCACAAATCAACAAAATTATAATAATCAACTATACCTTTAAGAGTCTTGTTGGGTATGGGGTTCATTATGATTCCTATCCAGTTGTTGATTTAAAGTGCAATTAATGTCACCCCCCAGTTTAATAATATTATCCCGGTGACAATGTGATAACGCATTTGTAATACGCTCCCGCCCATCATTTGGAGCATACACATTAAACATAGAAAAATTTGTGTCACCTAAAGTAACATCTACTTGGAAAATTATTCCAGGTATTACCTCAAAAGTCTTTAAAATACCACCAACCCAAGGTGAAAACAAAATTGCAACCCCAGCGCTAATATATGTGCCATGGCTCAGAAGCACATTACCTTTCCAATCGCAAATCCACTGTGACTGGTTCTGCAAATCTGTGTGCGTTTCCCTAAGTAAAATCACATTTTTAAAAATTAAATAATTGAAGAGATCATTTCTTTTTACTGTACTGCGACAGCCATTAATATTTAAAGACCCAATATAAAAAAAAATGTCATGACAATAATTACAATGGGGTAGGGCTGCACAATTAATCGAAATGAAATCTAAACTGCGATATGACCTTTTGCGATTATTAAATAGCAAAGGCTGCGATTTAATTAAATAAATAAATAGTCTGCTCCCTTCAAAGTTTATTTGCGCTACTCTATATTAAAGTTTCAGTCTATATTAAATTAGCCCATTGTTATAGTGTTTTCGGTTCTGTGCTCCACAACTCCCTCTCATGCTTAGAGTAACAGAAGTGCTCAGAGGTCCATTCAGTTTGCTTACGTGCGCTAAACGCTTTATTTACCCTAAACTGGCGCGTCCTGCGTGCCGCGTTTTTTATTATTATCTCCATTAGCAGCATCTCAGTCTCCGCAAGGCACAGGTATTATAATAATATCGCAGAATACAAGATGGGGTATAATTCAAACATCTTTATTAAATGATTGTTGAGCAAACAGCATTAACAGTAACACCTGTTGATGAGCAGAAACATCTCTTCATTGTCCTGTCATTTGTTTACCTCACAAGAGAGTGTGTCGCCCTTATTACACTCCCCGCGGAAACAAGTAAATGCGGAACTAATATTACCAACATCTAACAAAATGAAAAGAAAGGAGCATACATATAATAAATCTATATCAAATATTTTGTTACTATAATATAATGCATTGCTAAATTAAATATAATAAAATAATGAAAACAAATAATTAAATGGTGACAAACTAACCAAAATTTCCACTTTAAATTGAATTACACCAATGGGTTATCAGTTCAACTTCAGTTTGACATTAAGCCTCATTCTTTAGGACTATCTTATATACAGTAACGAATAGTTTGCATAAGCCTACTAGTTTTTAAGGTCTAGAATTAAGAGTTACATTTATATTTTAAAATTATATTTTGTTTATACTGAATTATTCAATCAACCAACATTATTTTTGACAGCAAAAACTAGGCAACAATTATGGTTTTACCAACTGGATGGTAACATTTGGATATGAGGAAGACTTCGTTTCACTGTTTATATATTTATTTGTTTGTGGTTGAACTGAAAAAATTCTCAGTTTGGTTCTTTAAGATGGCTCAAGTGTGAAAACCCCAGCAGCCTTTTTGCAGTTGTACATGTGGAAAACATTACCATCATAATCGCAGTTCAAAACGCAATCGCAATATTTTTTGAAATATTCGCAATATGACTTTTTGTCCAAATCGTGCAGCCCTACAATGGGGTTTAACGCAACCCACCACATTTGCTTTTTAACACTTTTCATAATATTATCAATATTTTTTCAGACGCAAATTTAGACTCTTTCTAACTGTGCTCACAAATGTTTTATGCCTGTAACGATTAGGTTGATCAAGTTCCTCCCATGTCGCCTTTTGCATAGCAATAGCACCAGACTCAACATAAAGTTCCAAATCAGGAAAATTATTTTCTGATTCTTAGTGGTATCCAGGAAATTGCTCAACTGTTGAACAGTGTAAAAAGGAGGCTTTAAATGGGAAGTAAGATGATTCCCCACAGAATTTCCTTGTGAATTTGCATCATGTTCTTCTCCAGTATCTCAACATTCGCATTCAGAGTCAATCTCAGATAAGGTATCATTAGTTCTCTGTGAGAGCAGATCCATGTCACCCTGTAACAGGCTGCTGCTTTGTACCTGTGAGTTTTCGAGCTCACTTTGCTTTGTTGGGTGCTTTGTATCACTAACTACCCCGGCAACAATAAGCTCCTCATCAACTCGGACTTTCCACTTCCAATTACATGTGTTGGAAGCAGTCCGTATCTTCAGTGGGACAATCTTGTGCAAGCACATTAGACCACTCTCCACTGTTAGGTGAAGCAGCAGTTTCATCTGGCTGAACATGATCAATATTTTCTGCATTAATATAATCCAGAGCAGTATTCACCTGTTATGTTACGGAATTGTACTCCTCATTTTCAGCCTCCATATTCAAAGGACACGATTGTCTAACATGGCCCTGTTTCCCGCAAGTAAAGCATTTCATTGAATCGATAGTGATAAAGATCGTAAAATCTTTACCATTCTATGTCAGTTTTACAGCAACTTCCAGGTTTAGAAATTCAGCATTTAAAATCATCTGACATCTGAATGACATGTTATGCTTAAATTCTGGGTTTTTTAAACCATGCAGGATCATTTTGATCGGTCCCATAATTTGCCATAATGCACAAGAATGTGCTCAAGTGTATCATTTGGAATAAACGGAAGTACACTGTTAGACAATTCTGTAATTTTTACAGTTATTTACTATATATCACCCAGTATAATACTTCTAATTCTCTTTACAGTAAATAACAGTAATTCCAATTGCATCATGGGAATTTTCTGTGACATCAAACACCATATACAGTGATTTACTGTATTTTTTTAAATTGATGTATATTACTGTATTTATCGTAACAGCTTTTAGCACCACTGCCTTGTTTTTATTTTCTATTTAGATACAGTCATTTTTTCTTTTACAAATTTTTTGACAGGCTTTGCCTTAAGGTACAGAATCAGATTAGGAACCACAGCAGCGCCACAGGTTGTGCAGGGGAGGGAGCTCAGAGGTACAGTTCTGGAAAACACCCGTGTGATACACCGATGGAAGAGCTTTTGTACAAAGATTTTTATCTCTGTGAGAATACGCAAGCAAGGTAAAGAAAAATACAAAAATCGTGTGCTGACAATTCCTGCAGTTGTCAGATTTGTGCACCTGAATTTATCCTAGGTTAACATTTGCAAGTAAACATTAGTGGTAACAAACTTAGCTTGAACTGCGCTAACGTTGTATTTAACAAACGGCTTAACCGAATTAAAAGTTATATTTTAAATAAATGGAAAAGAGTGTGATAGCTGTATAAGCAACAGACAAAGGTGGATAAGTTGTTCAAAGCTTAACTAGTTTTACGAGGGTCTTTCATTGCACCTATACAGCCTTGATCACCACACCATAACACACACTGTCATAACACAATGCGGACTGGCCATGGTGCGGTGATTAGAGTAGAGTACAGTGCATCTAATGTGACTGCCAACTGAAATTTGATTGTTTAGCATCTGAGTCATTTACACAAAAAAATTATTAATACATTAATAGACAGTTAATATATGTATCTTAATATTGATTATGTATTAAAGGTGTTTTCCATTATTTATAATTTTTTTCCCCCCATTCATTTTCTGTTGCCTAAAGATTTTTGTGAGCATAAATCCAGAGGATGGAACCAGAGTGAGTCATAAGACAGGAGAAATTGTGAAGAGGAAGACGACAGCAAGTTATGTTCATCTTCATTAGAGTAAATAATATCAAATCAGCTGACGGACAAGACACCACAACATATGAATTATAAATATCAAAATGTTCATTCTGAATACAGATTTATACATCGTAAGGTCTGTGCAGACAACTTAATTCACCTTGTACAGTTATTCACTGTGGTTATGTAAATGTGCTAGATAATACTGTTTTTATCAGTACAGTAACATAATATACATTATTCAACAGTGTTTTAAACGTTGGTAAAATTAACATTTAATATAAAAATAACAGTTAATTCCTATACGAATGTGCATGCTAGTAAAAAGTAAATGAATTCACGCTGTCCAGCCTGCAGCCCTTTTACGGTTGATGTCTTCAAGAATTCACAACTTATTCAGAGAAATAACGCTGGCTGTTGCGGAAGGACGTGAATTATTTACAAACATTTGTTGCTCCAAACAAGACCTCGATAGTATTAGAGGTGCGTTTTATAATATTTATTGTATTTGAATCGATTTCTGCTAATAATCACACACACACATATATATATATATATATATATATATATATATATATATATATATATATATATGATCATGTTTAATATGTCATGCATAATTATATACATAAATATAGTTTGTTAGGTGAATTACCCGTGTACGCAGATTAAATGCAGTAGATTAATACATTTTGGTGATTTATATATTGTTTATCCTGTGCGTATTGATAATAAACATGACAGATATCCGCAGTAAAATATACTTTATTGACAAATGTCTTAGAGCAAATCCTGTCTGATTGATACAAAGTCCACTGGGTCATTTTTGGTAAAAATATCGCCTGTCAGTCATTGACGCCCTCTTGCGTTTAGGCATTAAAAAATGGCCGCAGGAAAACTTCCGGTGGCTTCACTTTTCTGACTGCACGTCATTTATATTTCCCTTTCTGTGTCTCTGTCCTTGCCAAAGTTTTTGTGCCTTCTTCCTGCCTTGTGCCGTGTATTCCTGTCTTGCTGTGCTGCTTTCCTTTTTCCCGTTAATAGTTTTGTTTTCTATTTATTCCAGTTTGCTCCAGTCACTGTTGGTTTCATTTTTCCATTGCCGTTACACCACCGACTGTGTTGGACTGCCCTCCTGGTTTTGACCCTAGCCTGCCTCTGATTCTGTGTTTGCTCATTCCCTGGCTGTGAAGATAAGGACTGTTCTATTGTTACCGACTTCTGCCTGTCTCAATCTCCATATGCCTGAGCCCTTCTGCAGATATTCTTCCGGTTCTCCCAAGTTTTTGGCTTGAGGTTTTTGATTGATTCATTAATGAACTTTTGTTCACACTCTGCACTTGGGTCCTCATAGTTCACATTGCCTGACTGTTTTAAATGCAAAGTTTCCACACATTTGCAATGTTTTAAATAAAGATTTTGATATTTTGTAAAAAATTGTGTCTTTGTGTTTGTTTGGATGTGTTTGGATTGAATGTCAGTAGTAGTTATAAAAAGAATCTTGAGTAATTATACAAAAATTATCAAATCAAATTTATATTTAGTACACATTAATGAATAATTAAATTAATAAAAAGGATTACAGTAGTGTACTGTTAACCTAGGTTTTTTACAGTAACGGTACTGTATTACATAATTACAGTAGCATTTAGTTACTGTAAAACTGAAATACGGTTATGTTACTGTAAGTCTCAATTACAGTAAATTACTGTAAAAATCATTTGAAACGTCTAACAGTGTACATTGGAAAGGATAACTTTTTCGAGGGGTTAGACAGAGAACCGGAATAAATACATCGCTTACAAATAAACCATGTTCAACCAAATCATGAACCATAGATGTTTCCCTCAGAAAAATAACAACTGCCTTGTTCATTCTCGATGATTAAACAATCTTCCACTGACACGGTCTCACCTGACAAACATTTGCACCAGTGGCGTGTGGTCAAGGACGCAAAGCCATCAGAAACCCTCTTTTAAATGATTTTATATATCAGAAAACTGCCGTTGTTTTAATAAGCTCAACCAATATACCTTAATCTAGAAAGAGGGAAAAGGAAAACGTTTGGAACTCACTCAAACACGCCGCTCAGTCACTCACGCGCGCTTCCAAAACACCTTGCACATGCGCAGAGAGAGAGAGAGAGAGAGAGAGACTTTGACTTTTTAGGTCTTCTTTATTCAATCAATAAAATACATAAGACCTTTTTTTTGTTTTTCTAAAAAACAAAAAACAAAACATCATCCCTTACATTACATTTATCACATACATTTAGTATACTGATATTGTTTTTTCCTTTTTCACCCTTTTTTTTTTTTTTTTTTTTTCTTAAAAGTTAAACAGTAAACACTCATCCACATCAACTTCACAAAAACACTGATTTACAGCCCATTTACCTTTGAATATCTCCATATCATTTACCAATTTATAATATGTAAACTCAATTCTAATACGAGATTTTAATAACCCTTTTAAAACAGCCACAACCTCAGTTGACCCAGCATCAATCAAACGATGTTTCCTTGATAACCATATCGCCAATTTTGCCTGACCAAAAAGAAAATTTAACAGAACATGTTCTTCCCTCCTACTTTTAACATACTTTGGTCCATAAATAAAGAGTACTGGCGTAAAAATTCCCCCTAACTTCTGAACCCACTCTTCTAAAATACAAAATAAGGATTGAAGTCTTTCACATTTTAAAAACAAATGAAAAACAGTCTCTTCCTCACTACAAAAAGGACAACCTACCCCTACCTCTGGATCAAGGTGTGCTCTGTGTCTGTTTGTAGCTATAATCCCGTGCACTACTCTCCACTGAAGGTCTCCAGACCGTTTCTCAATGGGTAGCTTATACAGGGACCTCCAGCGTCCTTTAGGGGATTCACCTGCTCCTAGAACCTCCAGCCATTTGGACTCTCTGACACTCTGCAGTGTGTTAAGATGCCACACTTTCACACACATAGTGTAAATGGATTTCTTATCAGCATCCTCAAAGGTGACTATGTAAGGTATCTTAAAAGACAATAGGCAGCCCTCCTTTTCTTGCCATGTAAAGTCACTGTTATCAGCCTCTTCATCAGAAGTCTCCATTGCCTGTCGATAATCCTGAGGCAGAGACTCTAAAATCTGGGTCAGCATATTTTGTGCCAACCTGACTGATTTTATTCCAAGTTCTAGAGCAAATTTTTCAGGGCTTATCCAACTTTTTTTATCTTTTAAATGTCCAATCTTTGTCATGTTTGCAGCCCACATGGCTTTTCTGAAAGTGTCTGATTTAAAAATATCTGATTTCAATTCAGAATTGAAAAACAGTGGTTCCTCCTTCAGCCATAGTCTCCCAGTACTGTCTGCACTCCGTGAGAACTTAAAAAGTGTCCATGACTTTAAGATTGATCTATAAAAGACACTCAGCCCACTTAAGTTCATTTTCTCAGAGTCCATCAAGAACAAATGCGATCCAGCCCCATATTTCCAGCTTCTCTTAGGAGGGCACAGGCTACTTCAGTCCAGCTCACACCCACTCCATAGAGCAGTCTTTGTGCCATCTTCAATCTGAAAGTCCTTATTCTCGCTCTGATGTCCACCAACCCCTGGACTCCTTCTTGTGTGGGTAGATACAGTACCGCCGCCTTCAGCCAGTGCTGTCCAGACCAGAAAAAATCCACTAGTCGCTTTTGTATTCCTTGCACTAGATCCTCAGGTGGTTCAAGTATCGCCATTCTGTGCCAAAGTGCAGAAGCAACCAAATTGTTACAAATTAGGACCCTCCCCCTATATGACAACTGGGGTAGCAACCATTTCCATCGAGACAACTTTGCACACACTCTCTCCAAGAGGCCCTCCCAATTTTTCTTTCTAAACTCTTCTTTCCCCATAAACACTCCTAATACTTAATCCCTGCACTTCCCCACTGTAATCCGCCTGGAAGATTTGGACCTTTTAAAACACTACCACACCATAAAGCTTCACTCTTTCCCCAGTTAACCACCGCTGATGAGGCTTTTCCATAAAACTCTAATGCCTTTTTAAGCACCTGAATGTCACTTTGATCTCTGATAATAACTGTAACATCATCAGCATAGGCAGATAGTTTAACAGAACTATTTAGGGTGTTAACCTTTATACCCTTTAACTCTCTTCTCATTTTACCTAACAAGGGTTCAATTACAATACTATACAATTGGCCCGAAATTGGACAACCTTGTCTGATTCCTCTTTTAACATTAATAGGTACACTCAAACCACTACCTATTTTGATCATACATATCGCTTCAGCATATAAAAGCTTAATCCTTGAGATAAATTTTTCCCCAAAACCAAAAGCATCAAGGGTGTCAAACAAAAAACCATGATCAACCCTGTCAAAGGCCTTTTCCTGATCCAAAGACAACAGACCCATATTAACATTTTTACAATAAGCATAATCAACAACATCTCTTATTAAATGAAGATTATCCATGATTGATCTGTTTTTAACACAATACGATTGATCTTTATGTACCACTTCATATAGCACCTTATTTAATCTATTTGCAAGAACCTTAGATAAAATTTTATATTCTGTACAAAGAATTGCCACCGGTCTCCAATTCTTTAAAAGTGTTAAGTCTCCTTTTTTCGGGAGCAATGATAAAACCGCTCGTTGGCAGCTTGTTGGAAGAACACCTTCACTAAAACATTTCTGAAGCACTTCAAAATAATCATCTCCAATTAATGTCCAAAAAGCTTTATAAAACTCGGCCGGTAGTCCATCCAATCCTGGACTCTTATCTGAAGAGAGACCTTTTACAGCCAGGGATACCTCCTCAAAGGAGATATCAGTCTCCAAGAGTTCTTTATTATCTTCAGATAACACCGGTAAATCATTTAGCAGCTCTCTTTTGCAATGTTCATCAGATGATTCAGCAGCGTACAAATTGGAGTAAAACTCAACAGCAATCTTTCTCATCTTCTTTGGGTCTGAGGTAACCTGTCCATTATTGTCCTTCAAAGAAAACATCAATTTCTGCTGACCCACTTTAAGCTCTAAATTAAAAAAGAAAGCAGTAGGAGCATCCATATCCTTCAGGGTTAAATAACGGCTTCTTATGAGCGCTCCTTTAACCCGCTCATCCAGAATTAAACTTAAATGATTTTTTTTTTTCAGTCCAACATTCTTTTAAGTTGACATCATCATTTACAGTCATTTTCATTTCAATATCAACAATCTCTTTTTCAAGCCACTTTAAAGTGTTTTTTAAAGCTGCAGAAGAATAAGCAGAAAAATTCTGAGAAAAATCTCTTATGTGCATTTTACCAACTTCCCACCACTGTATTATATTTTCAAAAAGATTCTTTTCTGATTTCCATGCTTCCCAAAAAAAACTTAAAAGTTTCACAGAACTCTTTATCTTTTAAAAGTTTTGTATTAAAGTGCCAGTAACAACTCTTCTGTTTGCTTTTAGACAGTATGAAACCAACACTAATGAGTTTATGATCAGAAAGTGTATTAGGAATAATTTCTGTACTAACAACTCTATTTTTCAAGTTACCAGATATATAAAACCGATCCAAACGAGCAGCAGAATCCCTACTACTACAAAACCTCACCCATGTATACTGTTTTACTAAAGGATTATGTTCTCTCCATACATCCAAAAGATTCAGTTTTTTAATAACACCAGCTAAAGAGGAAGCTGACGATGCATGAGATTCTTCCCCATTTCTGTCAAGAGTAAAATCAAGAGTGCAATTCCAGTCCCCCCCCCCAAACAATATACACATCTTCATCCTCTTCGCTAACTATTTGTTCAAACTTCTTGAAAAGTACATTCCTTTCTACTCCAACATTAGGAGCATATATATTTACAAACAAGAATTTATAATTACTAATTTCAGCTTTAACAGTTAAAAGCCTTCCAGGCTCTTCTTCTTTTTTTTTTAAGCACTTTAACATTTATATTAGGAGAAAAAAGAATAGCCACACCAGCACTTAAATTGGTCCCATGACTGAGAACATACTCTCCTTTCCACCACAAACCCCAATTAACTTCATTACTACAACTACTATGAGTTTCTTGCAAGAAAGTAATACTCAATTCTTTCATATTAATGATTTCTGATAAAAACTCATTCTTTCTCCCTTCCCTCATTCCATTTATATTAAGAGAACCAACCCTTAAGATCTCCATAAGAAAAATAGAAAAAAGGGGAAAACAGAACAGATAGAAAAAGAGACTCTCAGCCATTGTAATTATTTCGATTTTCCCTTCGCTTTTCCCATCCTTTTTCCTGATCTAGCAACAGTTAGGTGCTTTTTAAGACGAAATCTTTTCTGTTGTGAAAGTTCATCATAGCTACTTCTTCTTCTAACCAAAGTTACTGAGGCAATAAACTTTTCAATATCCGGGAAATAATCACTTATTTCAACACCTGCCTTTCCTTTTGTCTTATCCAGAAAAGAATTAATCTGCTCAAGGGAATATACATCTTCTACACCCTCCTTAAACTCTTCATCATCTCTCTTTCCATCATCAGTATACTGTGATAAACTTTCAGTCTCATCATCCATTTTCTCCTCAGAAACACATTTCTGTACAATATCATCATCAGCATCACTCTGATCAACTTCGTCTTCATCACTCACCACTTTATCAGGTGAAAAAACACATCCAGGTTTCTCCACGCAGCCAGCATTCTCATTTTCCTCACTCACCTCCTCCTGTTGCTCGTCTACTCCCTCTGTAGCTCCTTTATCTTGCTCCTCGTTTCTCTCCTTTCCTGTGTTTTTTACCGGTACTTGACTAACTACATCATATGCTCCACCACGAGATGTAGAAGGGCGCTGCTCATCCTTATGTGGACACATTAAACGCTTATGTCCCAAATCACCATATTCAAAACACTTCAAACTCACCGTACTCGCATAAACCATGAAAGAGTTCTCTCCGTGAGTGACACGAAAAGAAGCTTCCAAGGTCCTCTCCGGCGAGCTAAGAAACATATAGACATGTCGTCTGAAAGACAAAACGTGCTTTAATGCCGCGTCCTTACATCCGAGTGGGACTGCTATTACAGGACTTGCTATCTTTCCAAATCTCAATAACTCTTTCACGATAGCTTCGTTAGATATGAAAGGAGGTGCGTTAGACACTATTACTTTGGTTGCTGGAGCTGACAGCGGGGTTACCGGAACAAAAGTTTCTTCCACCCATATTCCGCTTACAATCAATTCCGTAACGAGTAATTCAGTTTTCAAAAACACGACTACCGCTTTATTCATACGCGACGCCGATACTATGTTTTCAAAACCAATTTTCTGACCGATAACTAGGAGTAAATCCTCCACTGTCACTTCAGCCTCAGGAACACACCTACAGCCATTTCGGAGCGACAATGGTGATTTTCCCTGCGCGTGAGCGGTCGCCATTCCAGCGACTACAAACCGCACACACACACAAAAAAAAGAACTTTCTTCCTACACTAATAATAATAATAATTGAACCACCGCTGAGGGGAAAACTAAATAAATACAAAGAGAAAAAGAAAATAAACACCAAAGAACACCACAATCACTCTCGACAACACTCTCACCATGCACTCCACAGACTCCCAGCATGCACCAGAGAGAGAGAGAGAGAGAGAGAGAGAGAGAGAGAGAGAGAGAGAGAGAGAGAGAGAGATATGTTTTGGACTAAGCGTTTTGAAAGTTCACCAGTTACATGTGAAAATTGCCCCAAAGCAAATAAAAACTATAGTTAAAGGTAGAATTCATGTTTATACTGTAAAGTTTTTAATAATACGTTTTTCCTTAGTTTGTTCACGCGTCCTGGACGAGTCTCCGCCTCCCACGCGTGAGAAGATGCTGATGCCGGTGACGCTTGCACTCAGTCACACTTTGTCATTCAAGTGATCGTTTTCAAACGCTGTGCAGAAGGAGGAAAACAATCCTTGTGCTGAAGTGATTCAGCAAATGGATAACTGACGCAACTGATCTAACCATTTTCAATTCTTTAGACAATTCTAAAGTATCTCGTAGACTCGAGCGCTGAATTTGCACTTTGGAGAAAAAAATGGACGATGATGAAAACGAAGTGGCACCCCTTCCTCATAAATCCAGATTGCGGGATTTATTACTTGGACATCAGACGTGGCAAAACGATGTGAAGTAAGTACTTCTATTTTCGATCTGTTTTGTTTGGCGACAATGATTTAAAATAATACATTTTATATCCTGCATTTTTCATCATTCTTTTAAAATAAGAATATATATATATATATATAGAAGAAAAAAATAAACGTATATTTTTTTTTATTATTTTTATTATTATTATTAATTAGCTGCAAAAATAAAGAGCGTCTTGTGGAGAACTTGCTTCTGTATCACACATGACAATAAAAAACTGAGCACATGCTGGTCCTGAATAAATTATTGAATCAATTACAATAATAATTTTTTCACGGTTATATTTTTTACTCTGTGCTTGTGCATTGTGTGATTTAAATGTATCCAAAAGGCTTGAGTGTTTTGACTACTTTCATCTAAATTTGTTCAGAGCCATTTAATGATTCGTTCAGTGACCATTTCTGGTGATGCCAGAAGGTGGTGACAAATGAGTGTCTTGTGTGAAATGAGTTGATCAAAATAACATTTTAAAATGTGTACGTCTACAGACCTACAATGTAGGGATGGAACAATAAAATATTTTCTCCTGTGGTCCAATTCTGATACCTGAACTATCAATATACCAGTGTTGTATTTTCACTATAGTCTACAACTTGTATCTGGACTTGTTAATGTCTTCAGATTATAATGTCTCTCTCTCTCTCTCTCTCTCTCTCTCTCTCTCTCTCTCTCTCTCTCTCTCTCTCTCTCTCTCTCTCTCATTTCATTTTAGATTTATTATATATCAATCCACTTTTCAATCGCACAGTCATTTTTGGAACCCAGTTTGTTTTATTGTAATTTCTAATAATATTGATAATAATAATAATAATAATAATAATAATTTTACTATTCATTGGTGATACATTTCAGTTGTCATTTCTTAAGGCATTTATTTTGAAAGTCTGGCACTGAGCACTCCAGGAAGTCTGTGTTTGAGTGTTTGTTTGTAGGTTAAATCACAGTAGTGTAATACGCTGCTCATTCAATATCTGGTAAAATGCTTGTCTGGTGCCGTTCTCAATGCATGTTATAGGCAGACCGAACTACTGATCATCTACACCTGAGATGGAGTTTGTGTGGATTGACCAAATATTGCGCTGAGCAGCGCATCAGGAACCTCTGCTAATGTTTATGTGTGTTAGCAGAGTGCCACTCGTTCAGTAAAGCATGGTGCCACAGGCTAGCTATGCATGCTGACTGTATATTTATGTGACAGGGTGGAGGGCGGGTGCCGGTTCGTGATTCCGCACACCCGGCCCCTAATCAGGCTAATCAAGCCTCAGAGAGGTATAAAGACCGACTGGAAGCTGCGGTGCGACAGAGAGAGTGATTTACGGACAGATGTCCATGTATGTTTGGCTAGTTTTGTTTAGTTCTTCATTAAACTATTATTTATATCGTCAAGCCGGTTCTCGCCTCCTCCTTTCCCGGATTTTGGGGAAATAATGTAATAAGCAGTGCATTTCATGTAATGCTGCCAAGCAAGAACTATATGCAGATAAATAACACTTGTTTGTGTGTTCCTCATCTCTAGATTTCTCATTTCGATCAACATCAATGCTCATTAAAAACATTGATATATGAGCATTGTTGAAAGAAACTTTGTAGAAATGAACGTTCATTAGACTGTCTGACTGACGTCCTATTACATAAGGGTTGTTTCAGCTCATGAAACTCAACTGCGATTGGCTGGATTGGTCAATCTGCCCAAAGTAACAAATGCAAAGAAATCCGTATACAAATCCACCATTTTGACTCGGTATGCTTTAGTTTGAAAAAATGTGGGGGGGTGAAATCAACTTTTTAAAGAGTGCGGGGGACGTGTCCCCCACGTCCCCTGCGGCTGCTACGACATTGCTTTGAGGTAATCAAAGAATGCCATGTTGAATTGTAAGGGTTTTTCCTGTTTTCAATAACTAGCATTAATTTGCTTTGGCTTGTAGGGTTGAATTCATCAACAAGAATACTTTCAAAGAACGCCTCCAGTGGTTCTTCATCAAAAACCAAAGATCTAGTATGTCATTTTTGTTTTTATTTTTCAATTTTTCCTGTTATGGCCTCAGATTTTAATAATTTTTTCTTGTTTCAATAAAACAATGAATTAAATGCATTAAGAATTTAATCATAAGGTTAAAGCATACACCTTTTGAGAAGTTAAAAAAAAAATTGTGTATTTGAACACCACTGATTTAAAAACACCGTTTCATTCTTCAGGTCTCAGTATGGGAGTGTTTTTATTTTCCCTCAAGGTGTTGAGCTGCATTTTGTACATATTTCGAGTGGTGTATGACACAAGCCGAGAGCAAACATGGTAAATATTTTGTTTGATAGACAGAAACAAATATTTCTTATTCTTTGTTGTACTGGTTCTTTTTGCTGTGGTTCTGTAAAGATTTTTAGTCAAATACATTGATGATAAGCCAGAGTCATGGCAGTATGTGTTTGGAAGTACAAAGGAAAATGTTTCCTTTATGCATCTTACATATAATGCATTTGCTAAAATTAATTAAGAAAAATCATTCTATTTGGCCCATATTAAAATCAGTTGACTTCCTGGCAATCCTTGTTGCATTACAGTACAGTATATGCCAGTTCAAAAATGGGAAAAATACTTTGTGTTCTTTTTCAAAAGTTGGCATTGCTGTAACTCAAGAAGTATTATAGACGTCTTAATATCCTTTTATATTCTGTGTCAGAATAAACTTTTATTTTTGTATCTTCATTTATAAGGCCCTATATTGTACAGTCCCAGAGATATAGGGATCTCAATGTGGCTCTATGTGCTATATTGAAAACCAAATGTGTCACTTATATAAAGCTGATACTTATTGTATTTAAAGAGGACTTTCTGAAGAACAAATAATGCTGAAACTGGAAATGTACCTTTAATTATTCAACTTGACCATTTCAGTGTATTTTTGGCACTCAGACATTGTTAAAAAATTGGTATGGTCTATGCATTTGTTTTGATAGAGGGAAACAAGATACAGTTCTAGTTTCAACATTATTTGTACTTCAGATATTCCTCTTGAAAAGACAAAAAGTATCATCTGTATGCAAAGTTGCTTACATTTGGTTTTTGACTACTGAATATGTGAACAATTTATCAATTTGGCTGGGGACCTCTGGTTGAGTTGACATGGATTGACTGAATTATGTGTTCTTTAATTGTAAATTTCAACACCCAAAGATGTGTGTATATGTAATGTACTGTATATGTTTATTAGTACATACTAGATTTATTTGACCCTTTATTTGAGGATTCCAAATTTTTCCATTCAGTTAATCAGCTGCTTAATGTTGTACCCATGACCATTGCATAAATATACTGTATTTCCTTAAATAATCATTCTGAATGGAATTAATCTCTTATCTTTGCCAAACATTGTATTTCTTCTACCTGCAGCTTAGATTCCTCAGACAGAAATCATAGCCTTTTTGGCAACAACTGGTACGTATTTGAGATTATCTAAAAACAGTTCAGAAATCCATTATAAAATTGGTTTGTCTTACTCATCTGAGCCATTTTAATAAACTTTTATTGCTGTTAGTTCCCTAATTATTTGGGTTGATCGAAGTCCCGTGCTTTGGGCTTTACAGGTAAACCTACAAAATCTAATGAATGGCTTGAATCATCATTGTTTGTATTTTTTGAGTATTTTGTGGATGGTTTTGTGAAATGTGTACTCTTGTGCCATGCATGGAAATTATTAAGGTTATTAATCATTGGTTGAATGTCTGCACCTAATTTAAACAAAGATCTGATTTCTTTAGGTGTCCATTGCAGCAATATGTCTGTTGGCCAAACTCCTGCTGACGTATTTAAGGTACAAGGTATTGACTTTTAGTATTTTCCTGATGTTTTTTTGTAAATTTTCAATTTATACATTTAATTCACAAAATGTCAGGTGTATCGGGTGTACATTTAAGGTGCCACCTCTTCCAGTCAGATTAACAGACAGATGCCTGTTTAGTTCACAGCCTTGTAAACCACAATTAATGTAAAAAGAAATACAGTCAAACTGCTATTCTTTCGCCTTTCGACTGGTGATATCCTTGCTATTACTGTTTGTTTGTGATCTTTCTACTGACCTAAGGGAAACATATGGCAGCAAGTAATTGGAATAACATTTATCTTGGAGATTATCATCTCAGTGCCACTTCTGATTACAGTAAGTAAATATTCAGAGAAGCATGACCACAATATACAGTCCATAAATATAAAGTTCAAAATAGTTTTATACATTTTAGACTTTACTTTCTGATGTGATCTAATATTGTGATGATTTGATCATGGACAATTGTGATACTAAGTTAGCAAAAAATTCTCAAAAATCTGGTTCCCTGTTAAATATTACATAAAGTTATCTTCACCATAGGGAACTGGTTAACATGTCTCAAAATGTCAAAGACATCTTACCTCTGCTGGAAATCCATAATTTCCAGAAGTCACTGTTTTAAAACGGTCTTACACTGCCATTGAGTGTCTACGTAATGTAAATGTTCAAATTGCTAAATTACATGACAAATTTCTGAAACCATAAGTTGTGACTTGTCTCCTGTATGTGATACACCTTCAAGCTAAAAAAACAGTGTAGTTCCTCAGAGCTTCATTTTTATATAGCATTCTTAAAGCATGTTTTGCTTTTTTTTTCATGGTCAATAAGACGTTAAGAACTTTGACACCATTCATGCACATTTATGAACAGATATTGTGAGAGGAAGTGCAACAAGATTGTCTGAAATCTATCAATTGTATATTTGCGCAAAATTTCAGAATGTTCCAGCTTTCCCTGAAGGTTAATTGGGTTGTCTTTGTTGTAACAGATTCTCTATCCTCCTCTCCGGAACCTGTTCGTCCCTGTGTTTCTGAACTGCTGGCTGGCAAAACATGCCCTGGAAAACCTGGTTGTGAGTATAATTTTAAAAAGAATAAACATTCACACAGTATTAGATATTGCTTTATTAGTGGTGCTATTTCTAAATCTCATATATCAGGTAATGAATTGAACAAACTAGAATACCAGAATATTATAGACTTGAGGGTGGGCTCTTTGCACCCACACAGAAAAACTTAGCAACCACCTAGCAATGCCCTTTCTATCCACCAAAGAACACCCTAGCAACTGCTAAGCAATGACCTGACAGCCTCCCTAAATATTGTAGCATAAAAATTTGTATTTTTCCTGTTGTATGGAGAGCAGAATTAACACTATTTAAATCAAGACATCTCTCAAAGATTTAGAATGTTAATTTGGGTATGACATTTTGATAGGATATTGGTCTTGGCAAACTAGATCTGCTACGCTGCTGGTGCGGCAGCAGAACAAGTAGAGAGACTTGTATTTTCTAGAACATACAAATACATGTGGACATGCTGCTGCACAATTAGACAAACGCAATACCTTAAAGCAGGGAAATTGGCCAAAGGCATAACACAAAACACAACCCCCCCAAACAAGCAGATCTATCGCCAAGACATGTGTACTGCTGCTGCTTCAAAGAGCCATGTGCACAGAGTAGATGTGAGATGGGTGTGCCTGTTTGGCCAAATGGCGTAACGCTAATGAACTAGATCTCTATGTGTGCTTGAGCCTGCTTAGCCAAAAGGCTTAAATGGCTGTTGACATGACTAATAATTAGGGCTGTCAATCGATAATTTTTTTTAAATCTAATTAATTACATGGTGTCCCGATTATTTAAATCGCGATTAATCGCATATACAAATATTTGCTGAGAAAGCCCCTCATATAGCAATAATTCAATATATAATGATTATACATATTTATATCAATATATAATTATACATAGTTATCTTTAAATATTTAAAAATTATATATATAAAAAATATTCAGATAATTAAAATGCATTACATTCCTGTAGCAGAAGAGTTAATAATTGATAAGACAATACAAAATGCAGCTTTAGAATACAATGTATTGTTTACTACCATATTATTGATCATAAGTCAATCATTGGCGCACAGTTCACAGCAATCCATTTCACAAGTGAATTTGTCAATCAGTTGGAGATTTATTATGAGGGCTTGTTTAAGGACCCGTCAATTTACACCTGTGTCAGACGTCTCGGGTGTGTTGCGTCATAAACATAAAATGTTTAGGTCACTGTGTCAAGTTAAAGATAGTTTAATACTCAATCTTTAAACACATCTTGAGATCCCTTAGATCGCATTTACGCTCCTGCTTAAACTGCGCATTCCTCATACAGCTGAAATTTCACTTACTGTACTCTGGAGTAAACAGGTGGTACTACAAGCTTGCATTTCTCAGGAATCTTCCTTATTATGGTCCGGGGGCATGCGATTAATTGCGTTAATTTTTTTAATGCGTTATTTTTTGTCAAATTAAATCGCACTGAATTAATGCATTAAATCGACAGCCCTACTAATAATGTGTATCTGGAACAGATTTGGCTAATGCTTACCTTGTTAAAAGGCGCTTCTATGTGTCATGGCCAAACGCAGACTTTACCGTGCAAGCTAATAGAAGAAAAAGCCCCAGCAACCACTTGAGCAAGTAGCATTGTTAGAGGAAACTCTCACAGTGCGCTGTAGTGAACTGACTAACTTGCAAACTTGCCAAATATAAATGCTAGGCAAAAAGAGAGTACGCAGTTTGTTTGGCTACCCGATTTCACTTCAAAGGACCTATAATTTTAGACCATGTGAGCCAATTGGCTTGAAATATCACATGTGAGTGAGCTGATTGGCTAACAGATAACAAGTTCAAAGAACCTATCTGCTTGCACAATTCAGAGTTGCATGCCTGAACCTTAATTAATATTAGAGGACTTGAGAGCAAATGAAATTATGACATAGGGTGATGCAGGTTAAGTGGGACACTAATAATTTTATAATTTGTGTTATAAAATAATAAATATGACATACAAGAACATAAACTGTCCTACTCTACCTGTATCCACCCTACTTTGTAATAAATCATCTTCTTTTCTACTGTTATCTCCTCAGAATAACCTTCATCGTACCATTCACCGGTCACTGTCAGCCATGTTCAATCAGATCCTCATCCTCATCTCGACCATTGTTTGCCTCATTTTCACTTTGTGAGTCCTGTCAAATCAGTTTTTGCTTACACACACACACACACACACACACACTACATTATCCAAAACTAAATTTCAACTAACAACTGCTTGTCAAGCAGGCTTTCACAACAAGTGGGTTTAGTCTTTTGTCTTATTTAACTGGCACTATAGAATTAAATGTGCATCATGTGAAACAGATTGAATTGCAGCTAATTTAAAAGGTTTCAGCTTTTAATGTGAAGAGCACTTAACTATCACAAATGTTCTTGTCCTTTAATTTTCATTCACATTTATCCTTTGCGTGTCTAAGTTTTTGTATGTCATATTTATTCTTTTATAACACAAATTATTATAAAGTGTCCCCCTATTTGTACAATCTTTGTAAAAGAATCGGGTTCTTGGGGTGGGAAAGGAGGAATCGGGAATGAGTTTCCGTAGTCTTTCTGTCAGCTCGAACCAGTCTGGCCATTCTCCGTTGACCTCTCTCATCAATGAGGCATTTCAATCCACAGAACTGTCGCTCACTGGAAGATTTTTGTCTTTGGCCCCATTCTGAGTAAAGTCTAGAGACTGTTGTGCATGAAAATCACAGGAGATCAGCAGTTACAGAAATACTCAAAGCAGCCCATCTTGAATCAACAATCATGCCACAGTCCAAATCACTGAGATCACATTCTTCCCCATTCTGATGGTTGATGTGAACAAATTGAAGCTCCTGACCCGTATCTGCATGATTTTATCATTCCATTGCTTCAGCATGCTTGGCTGATTAGATAATCGCACGAATAAGCAGGTGTAAGGGTGTTACTAATAAAGTCCTCAGTGAGTGTATGTGCCTGTTACGCCGTTGAGTGAAAAGACCTAGACTCGCTTTCCTATGTAGCAAAACAATACAAATGGCGAAGACGCTGCTAACCAAAACCAGAAGTCATGTGAGATGAAACGGAGCAAGCGCAAATTCAGCACACAGTAAACAAACAATTCTCTTAGCAACAAAATACAACTCTAAAAACAAGTGAAATAGTGAAAACAAGCACTTACACACACTACTTCATAAAAGCTTGTGACTAGAGGTGGTTTAAGCTCTAAGCGAGATGGGCCCATCTGCCTAAGTGCAAAGCGGGTTCATTCTCGCCCATGGCGGATGTTCCTGTGCATAACAGGGTCCCCTCCCTTCCAGCTCGGGCGTTGCAAATCCCTCTAGCGCAATAAAAGCTCCCGTGAGAGCTCATTTCCCGGCACCCATAACTGCAACTGCTTCTTAAGTTCTATCATCAACATGTCTTCTCTAGTATCTCCAAATTATATCCCCCAGTTCTCCACTTCTTAATAATATCCTACCCCCAGGCCGACCCTAACATGAGACTCCCTCCACTAGTGGCAACTGCTTGGGCTATTATCTGTGGCACTTTGGCACTGCTTGCCCACTTATGCTGCTTTCAGTTGTTTTCTTTTTTTAGGGGGTGAGAGGAATCATAGAGATGCTGATAAATGATAATTTCATACCTCTATGCGTTTAACTCTTTTGCTGTGTCTATTTTGTGCTTACACATTTTGTGTTCCCGGGCAAAAATGACTAAGATTGTTTATACAGTAAATCTCTCATATTGCATTTATTATCCTAAGATATTAAATTAGATCTTTTCTTATTTTTGAACTTTTGTTTTAGTAATTTTAACACACCTAAAAAAAAAAAAAGAATTATTGATAGAAGGATTAATTGAACTGAGCTCACCTGGCTAGTGGGGGGCACTCCCAGCGGAAAACAAAACAATATATATATATATATATATATATATATATATATATATATATATATATATATAGTAATTAGATAATAAATAACATGTCATGAAGAACATTTTTCTTATTTACATTTTTTCGAACATACTTAACCAACTAAATTTTAAGAAGACATGATATTAAAAAAAAACCAAATTACACATATTATTTCTAGCACAAGAACAAGCTTTGAGTTCATTTTGTTTTATATATTTATTACGTTGGATAAGTTGGAAAACCACAAAACAGCTGCAGGATATCTGCTGTAGACCTCAATAATATTAACTTTCTCCATGATTTCTTGTTGTGGTCGATATCTAGGAGGCTTTTCTTTGTCTCTCATGACTAAACCAACATTATAATTGCTTTGTGGTCTAGTGCTCATCATTAGAATACCACATACAGGACTAAAAGATCACCATTATGTTACCATTAAGTGCATCTCCACGCTATTAGAGCACATTTTCACAAGCTGTTTGCTCAGAAACGTGGTGTCATTTTGAGGGCTAATGCAAACATAGGGTCTGAGCAAAAGAGGCAATCTCTTCCATTTCCTGAGTCCATTACCTAATGGCCATTTGCCACATCAGCCCATGCATGAATTTTTTTCACCCAAAAAAAAGAAGCATCTTGCACATGCCATTTCAAATGCCTTAGACAGTGGCGCCTCCAGGAATTTTTCAATGGGGTAGTTAGAAGGGTATATATAACATATGTATATATGGATATTTACTGGTGGGCTGGTCGAGAAGTGCTGCCATTTAGTGCTGCGCATGGAAAATACCAAAAGCAAAATATTCAGAAAGTGTGATGAACCGCTGCTACCCGATTAAACTGGGGGTTGATGGGGATTATGATTTTGTGATTGGTAACTAAATTAGGTATCATAAATTAACTTATAAATGTACTATTATTTATGGTTAATTCAAGTTAGTTCTAATGGTTACATCAATTTATTTTTATATAAATAATGCATTAGTATATGTAGAAATTAACATAAGCTAAGATTTGAAAATGTTGTTATAGTATTGTTTATTCTTTAGTTTATGTTAACTATTGTGTAATGTTAATTAATACACAACATAACTGCAAAGTGTCACTGATACATTGAATAAACAGCAATCGTACACTTCTTCCATGGATATACTACCTTGAGATATTGTGCACTTTCTCTTTTACTCTTTTTTTCAATTTTACTCCTAAACTAGTTTTCTTTACAGAATAGTAAAAAACTGCACCATTGTTTTTTGTTCTCTGGCCCATGGTGTCTTCACTGGTGATTGAAATCTCAGTGCAAAAGAAAGGCTCTAGAATTTGGTCTAAATATCACTCCATGTTGCTATCGTTATGCTAAGTCTGGCAATAGTTAGCGAAGCGGCTTACATCACTTACAACACCTTTATTGTTGTTCCTGTGTAATAATAAACAAGAATTTCAATATGGATTTCCATAATGAATAAGATTCTCAAACATATTAATGTATGTACTACACAGTCTCCAATGTTCTGGAAACTCGACTTGGACCCTTTTTTGTGCTTTACTTTTGTTGGATTTGTTTAACTTTCTCCAGCATTTGTGGACTGGAGCACTTGCAGCGTGCTGGAACAAGGCTCACACTTTTTGACTCTTTCTACTTCTGCATCGTGACCTTCTCTACAGTAGGGTTTGGAGATGTTGTCCCTGATATCTGGCCCTCCAAGTTGCTGGTGGTTGTCATGATATTTGTCGCTTTAATGGTCCTCCCTATCCAGGTAAACCTGTCTTTGATACTACATAGACCACTCACAAGTAACTGTGAGTTATGCATGGTGGTGTTGGGGAAAATGAGCAGGTACACAGTCTGTCCAACAAGTGGTGGTGGCCACCCCCTCAAAAGTCTCCACAGTGCCTAGGCTTAGCTCTTTCTAAGGACATCTTTGAATACGTATAATGCAGTTAAAGCAATGTCATTAAGAGAAAATAGAGAAGATGCTGTGCATTATGACCTCTCTTTCTTGTGTGATGGGGCTAGTTCGAGGAGCTGGTATACTTGTGGATAGAACGGCAGAAGTATGGAGGAGATTACAGCAGGCACAGGGCGGAAACCGAAAGACACGTGGTGCTGTGCGTCAGTTCACTCAAAAGCGACGTGCTGATGGATTTCCTAAATGAGTTCTATGCCCACACCAAGCTTCAGGTACATTCAGACACAGACGCTAAAAGCTACATAATACATAGTACAGAACCAAGGTAAGCTCACAATTAATGGAGTCCTTGAGACCCTATTCCTTAAATTCAATATAATAACAAATGGCTTGAATATGAATTAAAGTGTATATTTTATGGTCCACACACAAGGAGACAACTCTGTTATGTAAGATGTAATGTACAGTCAGCTATTTATAATGGCAAAATAAACCCTGACAGGATGATCAGGACATGTATCAGCCTGAAGGGGGTTTATTTTGCCATAACCAACTGACTGTACATTATCCTGCTGATTACACGGTGTGGCGCGGTGGAGGGCGGGACCGGGGCGTGATTACGCACGCCCGGTCCTGTATTAGGCTAATTAAGCCATCAAGAGGGATAAAGGCCACTCGCCGACGGTGATGGGAGAGAGAGAGAGATCGTTCACGGACATGTCCGTCGTCTTATGTGTTTGTCTTTTGAGTTTTACATTAAACCTTTACGTTATATGTCAAGCCGGTTTCTCGCCTCCTCCTTGCCCTCGAAAATGATCTGTGTTACAAGAAACAAAAACAAAGCCACTTGCTCTTACAAAACAGCAAAACACCCTCATGGTATGTGCGCACATCGCCAAGGCAACAAGGCAATATATCAGGGTTTCTGTGGGTCTTAAAAAGTCTTAATTTGCCCTTCCGCAAAATAAAGTCTTAAATCGGAGCAACAAGTCTTTAATTCATAAGGTGATGGCATTAAATGTTGTATGAGGGATTGTTTTCTTGTTGGGTTTAAGTAGGGTGACCAGACGTCCCGTTTTGAAGAGGTGTGTTCTGGTGTCCCAACAATTCTCTAAACATTATAATTATGTCCTGGTTTCAGCTGGTAGCTCACTGATTTTTTTCTACTTACATTCGATGTACTCATTTTCCTTCTCGCTATTGTCTTTGGTATAGTTTGCTGAGAAGAGAAGTAATTTCGAAGCGTCGCACGTTGATTTGACAATATTTTTATTCTAGTCTTTCTGCAAATCTGCTGAAATTTATATGGATACCATGGCAATGAGATCATATGCTAGTCAGCACTAGTAGAAATGCACCAATAAAAAAATTGTTTTCAACAACGAGCTGAAAGAAGCCAATCCATTTCTTCGTGCAGCATGTGACTATGTAAGCAAGTATTTTTCTGTAATGTTCATTTCCCCACGAGCACAGAGGATAATCAGACAATGTCACATTTAGACAGCTACAATGCACTTTTTACGTAGTACAAGCAGTTATATGTTCACATGTGGGGGTTGTATTTAAAATATTTGGTTACATTGTTGTGAATTTTTGTAAAGTCATTCATAATTACACATGCAATATGACATCATATGGATAGGATAGGCTACATGGAATTTGTACATTAAAAAAAAGCTCAAATTTGGTTAAATCTTGAAAAAAAAATGATCTAAAATAAAATAATAATTTTCACAAACTATTTAGCCTATACAGTTAAGTGCAGAAGTTTGCATGACCCTTTTGTTTTCCACACGCCTTTCAGAATGTATACAATTGGCCTATAAGGGATTATATTTTATGTAGTACTGCCCTTCAAAAGCTACTTAACACACAATTTACTCTTATTTACACAAATCATCCTGTTCAAAAGTTTTGCACCCGTTGGTTCTTCTTATGTTGCCTTCGTGAGCATCAATAATTGTTTGCATCTTTTGTTTTTTAGAATTAACTATTTTTATTGATTCACATAATGATCCCTGAATGAAAACATTGCACACCAGACTCTGCACCTTTAACCAAAACTGTTGTATTTCAACACACCCCAAAAGCCGTCCTCTGATTGGCATCGCCAGCAGGTGGGTGTATCTTTAAGACCAAGCCTATACAATTATTGGGGGTCCAATTGAACCGATATTAAATCTTGAATTTTATAAGGCGCACCCTTGCATCTCTAGATGCAGTTTTTATATATTTTTAAATCCGAGCCCATTCTCCCTCCTCCAATTCCATGTTTCAAATTTTTCTCCCATAATCTCCTTAGAGTGGCCGAGAATCCGTCCCCCAGACGTTACATCAATGTAGAATTTATTATCTTAATTAATAAGGAGTAATACACTTATGCCTCATGACTTTTTCCAAAAGCAGAAATCGCCTCTCTTATAGAGCAAGTGGCATAGCTGAAGATACTTTAAAAAACTGAGATCTGGGTATCCCAAAATATTGAACCAAATTTTCAAAGGATCTCATCACAACACTCTCATAAAGATCACCGAGTGTAAAAACCCACATCTCAATCCACTGACCAACAAAAAGACTTATTAATACATAGTTTGGGGTTTAGCCATAGGCTCGAGGCAACATTTAAATAAATGTCAGAATTAAACACTCTGGACACTTTTGTCCATACTGAGTGCAAATGTGAAATAACGGGGTGTGATTTAACTTCTCTGGTTAGATTAATGGAAAGGCTTTGTAATGGCAAAATAGGGGCAAGAACATCTTGTTCAATGCAGAACCAGGGAGGGGCTCTCTCAGGTGGAAGTGACCAATGAGCCAAATGTCTGAGACAGAAAGCATAATAATAAAACAACATTTTGGGTAGGCCTAGCCCACCTTTGTCAATCAGCCTATGCAGTTTATTCAAATGTAATCTGGGGTGCTTACCACTCCAAATAAAAGACTTCACTATGCTATCAAATTGCTTGAAATAAGAGAGGGGGGCATCAGTAGGGAGTGATTGTAGCAGGTAGTTGAATTTTGGAATACAATTAATTTTAATAACATTAATCTTCCCAATCACAGATAAATGTAATGAAGTCCACCTGCCCACTTCGCTCAAACCTTTTTATTAAAGGGTCAAAATTAACTCTTAACTAAATCACACAAATTTGCTGGGAATAAAATACCCAAATACTTAATGCCCTGTTTGGGCCACTGGAAGGTGCCCGGCTGAAAGGCCGTTACTGGACAGTACGCTGTCAGAGTCAAAGCTTCAAATTTAGACCAATTAACTTTGTATCATGAGAATTTGAAAAAGGAATTAATAATTCTGTTGAGGCAAGGCATAGATCTTCTTTGGTCAGAGACAAATAATAAAATATCATCTGTGTAAAGCAGAAGTTTATGCGCCACACCTTCTGCCTCTTCACCTGGAAAATGATCCTCCTTTCTTATCGTGGCTGCTAATGGTTCCAGGGCAAGACAGAACAATAATGGGGAAAGAGAGCGGGTGCCCCTATCCAGAGTAAAATAATCTGAAATTAATCCATTTGTTTATACCACTGCTACAGGGTGTCTGTAAAGTAACTTGATCCAACCAATAAACGTACTCCCAAACACATACATTTCCAAAATCTTAAAAAGATTCTATGTTTGCATCTTTGTAATAGTTGTGTTGAGTCGCTCAATTGTCAAAATCTGGACCTCATATATAGCCACTGTTGGGAAGAACTCAAATGTGCAGAAGATGCAGAGAAACCAAATAATTTTACTGTAGTTGGGTTTTTTTCTTAAGAAAGTGAACATCTTCACTGCTCAGGACAAAGCAGGGATTCATGAACAATTATTACACAAACAGTCATTGATCATCGAGAACGCAACACACCATATTAGAAACCAACTTCTTAACAGGATCATGTGTGTAAATGGAATATATGTGAGGATGTGTTATTTCAAAGAGCTTCTTTGGGGCAGTACTAAATTAAAACAAAATGCAATTTTTTGTCGGGAATTATCAGGACACTGGGACACAGTATATACAACATTTTTATACAATATGGCAACCTACATATTTGTTAAACCAAATTACTTTGATTTGCCTCATCTTATAATAACCTTCTTTAAAAAATAATCTTCAGCCATTCCTTCCTAACACTGGAAACCTTTGGAAGTATATGCATACAGGTCGGTGACCAGATGAGGGGGTCTTTGGCAGCCATGTATCATTTATTGTAAAGGAGATAATAGATGGCTATTGCTTGCTAATATTGTAGTTTGACACACTCTTGGTGTCTTCCAGGACCACTATGTCATCATCCTTTGCCCAACAGAGATGGATGTGCGAGTGAGACGGGTACTGCAGATTCCGATGTGGTCACATAGGGTCATATATCTACAGGGTTCTGCCCTCAAAGACCAAGATTTGGTCAGAACCAAGTGAGTTCAAAGAGATTTGTATATCATTTATATGTGTTCCGCATTTGGTTTAATGACTTTTCATGCTGGTCCAGGCTGGTTAGTTCTGTTTTGGTGCTGGTGCACCAGCAAAGCCAAAATGTTCACCAGCAAAAAACACATACACTGGTCAATAAGCATGGTCTGGCAATGCTGATTGACCAAGGAAGTTTTGTTTGTCAAGCTTGAGACCAGCATCCAAAACACAAAATATGCTGGCGACCTGCAATGCTGGCTTTTCCAACAGGGCAGTACTGGCTTTTTGTCATTCTGTTGTGTTTTGACATTCATGTTGTGGATATATTATTGATCTATTGGAGATTTCTACTAATGTTCATTGTAAGAAACAGAGTAAAAAATATCTTTACTTACAGAATGGATAATGCTGAAGCTTGTTTCATTCTGACCAGTCGCTGTGAGGTTGACCGCAATGCAGCAGTACGTACTCTTTGAGATTTAATCTTGATCTTCCAGGACTGGAACTATCCATTTTATAAAATAACAGAGCATTGTCTTTGTATCCTCTTCACATGGTCAAGTTATGTGAAGGATAGAATATGTGAGCTTTACTTTCTTTTGAATATCCCACCATTTGAATTATCTCTTGTTAGGATCACCAGACCATTCTACGGGCCTGGGCTGTGAAGGACTTTGCTCCAGACTGTCCTCTTTTTGTTCAAATTCTCAAACCAGAAAACAAATTTCATGTGAAATTTGCAGGTATCATCAAATCTCTGCTGTCGATATTTGATTCTAAAAATGTCGATTTTGGCAGGACATTTTCAACACTGTTGTGTGGTGATTTCCCCCTTCAGATCATGTTGTGTGTGAGGAAGAGTATAAATATGCCATGTTGGCGCTGAACTGCATCTGTCCTGCTACATCCACCCTTATCACCTTACTAGTGCACACCACTCAAGGCCTGTGAGTACACTAACCCTGTGACATCAATAACCCTTCAATGGGATAGTTCACTGAAAAATTATAATTCAGACTTTAATTTAAAATGTATTCACTAGAAATCTTGACATCTGCAGTCTTCCTAATGCAATCTCAAGATAAGCTCGTTCACATGGTTTCTAATGCGTAGCACATGTGCAGAGCCCTGTTTACAAATCAAACACAGTGTTGCCAGGTTCACGGTTAAAGTTTTTATGATACTTTTAAAATGTACTGCAGTAGCCAAAAGTTTGATGCTAAACAATAGAAAATGAAAATGCAACATCTTATTGATGTACAGTATATTGGTAACTGCATGCAGCATCAAAGCATTTCCCTCTCAAAGCCTGCACTGTGATCCAATTGGATTTATAGTGAATAAGGATACCTTTCTGGAACTTGACAGATGTAGTTGCTATAAACTGTTGTTGTATGAAAAAGAGCAGCATGAAGATTCTTCTGAAATCAGAAATGTTATTTTGGTGTGAACTATTCCTTGAAAGACAAAATGCAATCATAAAAGAGTGAAACACCACTCGTTCGTTCAAGCTGTTTAAAGCTGTTATCTCTACAGAGAGGGTCAGCACTCTCCTGAGGATTGGCATAGAATTTATGGAAAGTGCTCAGGCAATGAGGTGTACAACATTGTCTTGAAAGACAGCGTCTTCTTTTCCAAGTATGATGGAAAGAGCTTCCCTTATGCCTCTTTCAACGCATTTAAAAAGTGAGTACATGAAAATATGCAATAAACATATGTTCATATTGAACAATGTGCCAAATGTCATAACGTAGAGGAAATGATGTGTGATTCTACAAAAACTGGCCATATCTCACGTCTGAATGCCAATAGAATTGCATGTATTGATGAAGATATAAGAATTCAACAGTTCATGTCGTTTTTGTACAAACATGGCATATTTTCTTTCAGGGTAATCATTTTCTGTGCTTTTTTATATCATTCAATACTTCCAATTGAAGTACGTTGGTAAAACAGGAGCTTCTTGGGACTACTTAAATTTCTCTTTCATTCAAAGGTTTGGCATCTGTCTTATTGGAGTCTGTCCTGAGGACTCTGAGAGTATTCTGCTGAACCCCGGTCCTCAGCACATCATGAAACCCTTAGACATGTGCTTCTACATCAGTGGCCAGGAGGAGAACTCAAGATTCAAGGCCCAGAGAGTGCTCAAGAAAAGTGAATTCCCTATGAGCAGTGTCATTACTGGTATGGGTCAGACAAAATGGTCTTCTGATAATTCCAAAATGTTTCAAAGATACAATCTGCAATTTGTAAATCTCACAGAGGGTCAAAAGTAGTGCATTTACAATGCTAAAATATTTGAGTCTGCCTATATTTTCAACCATGTAGCTTATTTCCGTGGTTGAATTGATATTTTGTCAGTAACTACACTATATATATATATATATATATTGATAGGACAATACAAAAAGCGGCTTTAGAATGCAATATATTGTTAACAATATATTATATTGTTTATTCCCATATTATTGAACATAAGACAATAATTGGCCTACATTTCACCGCAATCCATTTTGCAATTGAATTTGTCAATCTCTACGAGATTTATTATGAGGGCTTGTCCAAGGACCGGTCAACGTACAGCTGCATCAGATGGACACTTTGAGCGTCTCACTTTGGTTGTGTTGCGTAATAAACATACAGTTTTTAAGTCGCTGTGTCAAATTAAGCATAGTTTAGTACTTAGAAAAACATGTATTGAGATCCATAAATTCGGTTTTGCGCTCCATCAAGCTGTGTTTTAAATGCAAGAATGCGTCCTTGGGTGTGTCTCTATCAGATCCCTTGCTATTTTGTGAATCAGTATAGTGTTTGAATATGAATTCGGACACTGGTATGGGAGTTCATCCACTGCACATTGGGACACTTATGACTCAACCTGCAACACTATAATGAGCATGTGCATTAAAACACAGCTGGTATTAATCAGCAACATCACTGTATACATGACACTGTCATGCATGTTCATTGGAGATATTCAAACGTAGAGTGTTATTATGAAAAATAAAGTAATACAAATATATATAAGAGGTTTTATTTTAACCTTCTAACCCTAATATTTAAAAGATTGTTTCCCTTTCATTTTCATTATGGATGAATGACATTATAACCATATCTTTTAAAGAGAAAATTAGGCATTGACATCATATATTTACACATCATATATTTACACTCATCTTCTAATGACTTGAAAGACTTCAGAAATCATGACAATGTTTCCGGTAATGTTTACAGTACATTCTGGGTATTTTAGGGAGCAAATGTTTTAATCCAGTGGACAATTTGAGTCTGAGACAGCCCTAGAAATGTCTCCCTGATCAGTGCCCTGACCACTGAATTAGGGAACTGATTGAGATGCACCCTTTGTGTTGTGCTGTCTGCTGAAGGGTTGGTTTGTTCACTGTAAAAGCTGCACGTTGCCTATACAGCTGAGGTTTCACTTACTGCCCCCTGGAGAAAACATATGGTACTACAAGCTTGAGTTGCTCAGGAATATTCCTTATGACAGTCCAGGGAATTGATTAATTGCGTTAATTTTTTAACGTGTTATTTTTGTATGATTAATCGTACTGTATTATCATGTTAAATCGACAGCCCTAATTTATATATTGCATTTTCTTTAGTTAGGGGGTTTCTCAGCAAATTTTAAATATGTTATTAATTCAATCAATCGGAGCATTGTGTAATAATTTAATTTAAAAAAATACCGTTTCACAGACTTGAATTAAATCTAGAACGAAAACTAGGTAATTTGTAGCATTTAATTTTTATGTTTATTTCATGTTTATTATTAGAAAATAATAAAAGCACACATCAGTGTTTTAAGTTTTATTTAGACATTACTTTTAATACAAGTTATTATGGTATTAGAGTTGACAAAAAAAAAGAATCTGCAGGTTATATATCTCATTTACTGGGATGGATGTATATATATATATATATATATATATATATATATATATATATATATATATATATATATATATATATATATTAAGCAATATCACACGAGCAAGAGTGCAATATGGCCCTACATCAGCACTGCTGTGATTCGGCCACAGGCCTCGTGGCATAGGTAATTACAGCAGTGCTGATGTAGGGCCATATAGCATGATTGCATGATATTGCTTATATACAACAGTTCAATGAACAATTACATTTTAAAAAAACTAGGAAAAACAGAGTACGGTCATAAAAACGCATTTGTGCATGGAACTACGTTCTTACGCGACGGATCAGAATCTGCCATTGCTGGTTCAAAACAAATGATGCGTCCAAACCTTCATTAGTAATTCAAAAAGTTCACTTCAGAAATAGTATCACGGCTTGTGCGGTTTCTAACAAGTTATTGGATAAACAAGGATAGAGATTGGTGTGCGATCACCTGTTGCCACACCCAATCAGAGATGCTGTCAGCTTTCTCAGTGGAAAATATATGTCCAAGTGGGGGAATTCCTCTCTATTTCCCGGTAGCCAGTGCACAAGAGTCATTTACTACTGAAACAGTGATGTCCTCCGCCATTTTAAACAGTGTGTATCCAATGTGGAAACTCCGATAAAAGATAAGCACTTGAGTTCTGTAATAAATCAGTCTGTTGTGTCTCTCAGCATGAGCCTTAATCCTGAAGTTGTCAGTTTCAAGCTATTTCCTAGCTTTGGGAATGTATTAGTAATACAGCCATCACGGAGCACAGTTCTATGTAAACAATGACTAACGGATTCACTTTACTTCACCAACTGGCTCATATTACACACAAAAATTATCTTTTGCCACCACCTGCTGGCTAACATATGTAATAAAAAAAATAAAGCCAGTAACTCCTAACACAGCTGCACTGCTCTTACACTTTAGTATGTATATATATATATATATATATATATATATATATATATATATGACTAAACATTTTCTTTGTATTTCCCAAAGGTTCTGTGGCCATAGGAGTGCAGGATGTAAGTATTCCATCCAGTTTAGGTCCCTCTTCCTCAACAGATCCTTTAACAAAAACAACCACAGATCCTGCTCTAGACATGCCAAATTCATCTTCCTTTCACTCTGTCAACCTGCCCAGCAAGAGGTCAAAGAATACAAGTCAGCCCTTAAATGGAGATGAATGTAGTGATGGGTAATGAGTTGTTTCCTTGAGAAATTATCTTGTCATGAAAGTTGAAAAAGTAGAAGTAGAAACACTGAATAATGTGAAAATAGTGACTATGGGGACATTTCATTAACTCTATACCTAATTCTTATTTTTATAGTTACATCAGGGGATATCCTCCAAATTTACCCTACATTGGAAGCTCACAGACACTTTGCCATTTACGGAAAGAGAAAAATCCTTTATGTTGTATGCAGCTGGTAAAGGTATTACATGTTTTGAATATACTGTATTTTTATTGTACTATATTAGGTTGACTTTAATATCTCTCAATATCTCACTTTTAAAAGCACTCAGAAACTTTTTTGTTGGTGTCATCTTGGAGTTACAGTGACACCTAGCGGCGTGGCTGCAGCATCATTCAAAATCAATCGTTTTAATTACAGTCAGCCGAGATTAATTTCAATCCAAGTGTAAAAGTGTCCACATTTGGCTGGTCATGTGGTTCTAACATGGCAGCCCCCATGCACAGCTTTTATAAGGATACTGATATGACTGGAGTCTTCATTTAAATGTGTGTGGTCATGATTTTAGAAACATGTTTCAAAATTACAATTCATGTCTTTAGGAGTTCAACTTTTCTAATGAGGAAAAAATTACTGAGTGCACCTTTAATGTATGTACACGAGCAGTTGAACTGATATTAATTTGCAGTGTCCTCAAAAAAAAAAGTCATGAATTTTTTCCTTTTATTTTCATAATTTTGGCAGATGATGTTGCCATTATTATTGTGATAAAACATAAAATTATCTATTTAAATTATATATTTTTTATAATTTAAAGTAAAATATGGACATTTTCCTGAAAATTTCCCTAAAAGTTACAATAATAATAATAATAATAATAATAATAATAATAATGACTATTGTGTCACCAGTTATTGAGTCATGGGAAATCTTTTAATGGTCCTTCATGAGTTTGCAAATCAGGACATGAACAGGAAGTAAATCAAAACATTTTCAATCTTGTAGGTTAGGAAGAGGGAGAGTTTTAACTTCTACTATTAATTAACAGTGTAGTGTTTATATTGAACTATCTATTAATGTATTCATAGTTCAACATTTATAACTAGAGCTGTTGGAAAAAAATCGTTTCAGCGATGCATCGCGATTCATACTCAAACGATTCTGAATCGTTTCTCAAAAGAATCAGAATCGATTCGGAGTTCCGTTTAAATCACGGCAGAGCAGTGGTGGGCGCTAAAGACAGATGTGGAAATAAAGACGCGAGTTAAGTGCATGCACTAAAGTCAAGCGCTTTACTTTTTTGTCTGGATCCTAGCAGCATATGGGATACTAGTATAACTGGTGGAAGCTGTTGCGTTAAAATAGCTGAATGCCAGCAGAGTGACATGCTTTACGGCACTAAAATGGTTTTAAATACCATTTTTCTAATTATATTCTCATTTTTGTGCATGCTTCATGACCTCTTATTGATTGAGGGACAAAATTGAATATTTGTTCTTTTAAATATTCATTTGCCACACATCAGAAACAGAAAAGGCACAAAAAATATTTAAAGTGGAGAAAAACTGTAAAATAAATGGCAAAAGAAATTCTCCAAACACAATTACAAATACCCACATAGAACTGTATAGTTTTTAATTTAGTTGTAGAATGTGCTTAGTATGGGTTGAGTTTGTGTTGAATTAGTAATACTGCATTGCATAATCCTCTTCATGTCATATCAGTTTTTGTCTAAGACTTGTGACCACAAAGATGATGAAGATGTGAAAGCGTATGGTTTGAAGAATAAGCTCATCATTGTGTCTGCTGAGACGGCAGGAAAAAGCTTGTCTAACTTCATCATCCCGTTACGAGCCTCATATAGACTAAAGAATGAGCTCTGCCCGATTGTGCTGCTCTTGGAACAAGAGTAAACATCTTATTTTACCTCAGGACACTCACTCATCTTATTCATTGAACTTTATTCTCTCTTCTTTAAACTTTTGCTAGTGTTTAAATGCATTTCTTATGTTATTATATCATATAGTTATAGGTCATTGCTGATATTAGGCTAATGTTGAGTTTGGATTTTCTGTCTTTCAGGCCATGTCAAGAATTTCTTGAAACCATCTGTTGGTTCCCAATGATCTATTACATGGTTGGATCAATTGACAAGTATGAGACATCATCATGAATCCAAACAAAACGTTTAAATCACAAATCATAAAGACTTCTTACTAGTTAATGAATGGAGCAATCTATTTTGTTGTTGTTGTTGTTGTTGTTTTATGTATCTCCATGACAGCCTGGACGACCTGTTGCGTTGTGGCGTCTCTTTTGCTGCCAATATGGTGGTGGTGGACAAGGAGAGCACCATGAGCGCTAAGGAAGACTATATGGCTGATGCCAAAACCATTGTTAATGTCCAGACACTATTCAGGTTAGAGAGCGTTTCAAAATTGGACCATGTTCTCCGACTTGTTGCATGATGGTCTCTCAATTAATTTTGTATAGGTTTTACTTCGAGGGGTTAGTGTACCAAAAGAGCAAATGGCTGGGGGATATAGAATACATGACTTTTACCAGAGCCCAGTTTTACCTAATAAATGAATTCTAACATCTAGGAGTTGCTAAATGTGAACAGGAGATGGCAATGTTGCCAGTGTCTTCCTCGCCCATTCAGCTTCAGGTTAGCAATAAAGAGCACAGAATGTTTTATATTTTATAAAACAAAGTAATATTGCAAAGTAGAGGAACTGAAGCACTGGGTTCATCAGGTAAACTTGCATCTTACATTGATTTATGTAGGCTATAGACTTCATGTGAATTTTAAGGGAGTATTTTGGAAGCTCTAAACTGGACTGTGAAAAAGGTGTCTTATTGCCTTCCTGAGCCTATATCATACAATTTTTTGATTTTGATTTTTTTTTTTTTTTGGTCTAGTTTTTTTTCCCTCAGGAGACAATAGCATGCAGTACAAATCTCGGCCACCAGGTGCCAGTATCAGTAAGCGTGAAATCTTATGCTTACAAAGCACAGATGGCATCTGTGGTTCTTGTGTAATACTCTACTACAAGAATTTTTTGCAAAGACAGAAAAAAAAAATCTGAATTTATTTTTAGAGTCAAACAGAGACTCTAGGACATAGGCTCAGGAAGGCACTAAGACACCTAAAAAAAAACTCTTTTTGACCACTGTGGTATGCTATCAATTACCAAGGATAATCATTGCAATTTACCCCCAGTATTGGGTAAGTAACTCAGAGAAAGTAATCCACTACTAAGTAATTACTAATTACATCTCTAAAAAATGTAATCAGGTTACAATACTGATTATTTAATGGAAAAAAGTAATCACATTACTAATAACTTTACTTTTAAGTTACATTCTAACTTTACAGGAAAAAGTTTTTCAACTCCATGAATTTCAAATAATGTCTATAAATCAACTGTCACAGAAATGCAATATTTACAAATATGTTAATAAAAGTAATGTAGTCAAAAGTAAATAATTTACTTGAAATTCTGTAACTGTAATCTGATTACACTCATTTAAAATGTAACTTACACTGCTTTTTTACTTTAAACATAATTAGATTACAGTAACTAATTACGTTGTAATCAGATTACACTCAAACTTGCTCGTTCCTTCGTAAAAACAAAAATTATTTACAGTAATGCTCTTAATGCAGTAATGCAGACATGTGAATGATTACAAGCTGTTGTGCAGAGACTTTACAAAAAGGAGTATAAATGTACAGTTCATTAATTGTGCAGCCATTCATAGATTTTTTTTTGATACATTAACGATGTTCAACATTTATGGAAGATCTTGTGAAGTAATTGAAATAAACTTTCTCCCTATTCCTGTATAGGTTGTTCTCTGGCCTCAACATCATCACTGAGCTAACCCATTCCGCTAACATGAGATTTATGCAGTTCAGTGTAAAGGACTGTTACACACTGGCATTCTCCAAACTGGAAAATGTGTGCATACATTTATATACTGCTTGTCTCACTCTATACTGTAAACTCTAAATATGTTTGTTCGTAAACATTCTTTTCCATGTTTTTTTTTTTATGGCTTCGTGGAGCAGAAAGAGAGAGAGAAAGGCTCAAACTTATCCTTCATTTTTCGCCTGCCTTTTGCAGCTGGTAGGGTGTTCAGCGTTGGCATGCTGGATACACTCCTCTATCAGGTAATCCAGTTCTAGTTCACTACACAAATCATGCTGCCTGTTGACCTGAAGCCATTTGTAAATATGCCTGCTAATGCCCACTAGATGGCAACATTATTAAGAATGAGGATACAGATTACTCTTGATTTTATGGACCCACTTGACCGTTTGATGCACAGTGTACGCTGAGATGGCAAGCACTGAAGAAATTATCCAGGACCAGGGTGCACGGGGCTAAAATGGACCAAAAAGTCTACATTCATACCAAAGCTGAATGGGGCCCAAATTTTATGCTTTTCAGCCAGATGTCATTAAAATTAAATGAACGTGGAAACATTTTTGCTAAACAAAATAACGTGCTTTGTTACACGTTTGGCTGCATTTTCCCAGTGGAACGTCCAGTGGGGGGCACCAAAAGTGAGTGAAATGGTGTCATAATATCCGTATACGCCAAACCTAACAGTATCCTAAAAACGAATGTGACATGAAAAGCACATTTTATGAAGCAACCACGCCATTTTGTGTTGCTTCTATTACATTTTTGTCAGACATGTCAGCTTGCGTGCTTGACTGGGTGCAAGCCTCGGCCTTCCGGGTCCATAGTCCAACACTATCAGGTGATCTACCATGCGAATAAGTGTGTAAATGTTGGTGGATCTGTAATACAAGCATTATCGTTTTTCAAATGATGTGTTGCAGTGAAAGTGTTTCGGTATCATAGCAGTGTGTGAGAAATAGAGCGAAAGATATGTGTTTATAAAGTCATAATCAGCCATAGTACTGATTTGTGTGAAAGTGAATAAATGCACAGATGTTGTAGCGCCTATAGTGTTCATTTCACCAGGAAACTGGCAAAACATAGAACGCGGCACGTGAAACTCTGCAAAAAATTGTTATTGTTGTTATTGTTACGTTCATTCTATGAGACTTCGTTGCAGCTTTTACCCTCACATGACATTATATATACCTGATTTTTTTACAATGTCAGTTTGGAATTCATGTGATTTTTTTTACATCAATCTCACTCAGCCTTTGAGGAAAAACTCAAGAAAAGCTTTATTTTACTTTGTATATTTGTGTCAATAAAATTCACCCAGATAGCCATTTTTGGATTTACAATATGGCATAGCATTTTACCTTTTTGCTTAAAGGAATAGTTCTCCCCAAAATGAAAATTCTCTCATCATTTACTCACCCTTTACTGCCATCACAGATGTGTATGGTTTTCTTTCTTCTGCTGAACACAAAGAAAGATATTTAGAATAATATTTCAGCTCTGTCGGTCCTTACAATGCATGTGAATGGTGACCAAAACTTTGAAGGTCAAAAAAAAAAAAATCACATAAAGGAAATATAAAAGTAATCCATATGACTCCAGTGGTTTAATCCATGTCTTCAGAAACTATATAAAAGGTGTGGGTGAGAAATAGATCAATATTTGAATTCCTTTTTTTTTTACTCTAAATCTCCACTTTCACTTTCAGATGTTAATGTGAAAGTAGTGAGTTAGAGTAAAAAGGTCTCACATTTTGACTGGATATGTACTGCCTTTATGTGCTGTTGAAATTAACCTCCTTTCCACCTTTGAAGTGGCATTTTTACATTGTGTACGTTGCACTCAAGTGCTTTTTTTTTCAGAAACAACAGGAAATGTGGATGACACCAGGATGATTCATGCAGATTTCTCAAGGAACTTTTATTTTGACAGCATAACGCATATAACTCAGTTAGCTTGCTAACGATAAAGGAATTTTGGTCAAATACAAGCTATTTTTGCATCAATTGGTTTCTGACATACATTAATGAACATTGGCGAAACGGCAAGTGCTAACAATTAAGAAAACTGTCCTCGCCTCTGCCATGTTGGAAGTTTACAGCTCCTCCCAACTTGGGAATCAACATTTTCTTCCTTGTTTCCCAGTTGTAATTATGATTTTAGTGTGAATAAATCACTTGCAGAACTTTTCTGTGTAAAGTTCTAGCCAATTATACAACTACGTTACCATGACAATGTTATGTCAACAAGCCCTAAAATCCTAAAACTACTGTAAAAATGTCAATTTAAACAATTTTACAGATCAAATAATACAGGAGTTTTAACAGAATAATTACAGCAAGTGCTTTTATAAAATTATAGGCATCACATTTCTGTTTAAACCCTCCAAAAATAGACCATGTTTACTTTTGTTGACCCCATTCACTTTATATTGTAAGTGGCAATGGCAAGGACGAAGACGATGATGAAGGAGTGAAACCAAAAACTCTATCTATAAACATGAATAAAACTTAACATAAACTTGAAACTTAAACATGACCATGAACTAGACTAGACTAACTTAAACTTGACATGAACTAGAAATGTGCTACACAAACAAACATCAATACTAGACAAAGGACAATGGTAAACATGAGGGCTTTACTGTAAATACATGACATGGGGAAACATAAACCAATGATCAAACAGAACACTAAACAAGATAACACTAATAACCTTAAACCAATGACAGACTAGAACTGATAAGACAATAAACCAATGAAAACAAGAAACATGAACATGGAGGGAAACATGAAATCACATGACAAGGGAAACAGGAACTAGGATGCCAACATAAAAGATATGAAATCAAAACATGAACAAAAACACATCCTAGGTGTATATGACTTTCTTCTTTCAGCCAAACACAATCGGAGTTATATAAAAAAATATCCTGACTCTTCCGAGCTTTATAATGGGAGTGAATGGTACCTTAGATTTTGAAGCTCAGAAAAGCGCACCATCCATCCATCAAAAAAGTAATCCATATGGCTCCAGGGGGTTAATAAAGGCATTTTAAAGCAATTTTGTAACACATTTTTGTAAAAAAAATATCCATATTTATAACTTTATAAATTTTAATAATCACAGGCTTCTTCTATCCTATGCACGTTCGTCACTTCTCACCGGAGTTTAGGCTACGCCTACGTCATACGCCGGAACTCGACTCTCTCGTGAACCCTTAGATGGCGGTTACCGTGAGTCAGCGATTATAGTTAACTTATAGTACAGTGATTTATTAACCACATGGATCCGTATGGATTACTTTTTTGATGGATGGTTGTGCTTTTTTGGGCTTCAAAATCTAAGGTACCATTCACTCCCATTATTAAGCTTGGAAAAGCCAGGATAATTATCTAACTCTGATTGTGTTTGGCTGAAAGATGAAAGTCATATACAACTAGGATGGTAAATTATAGGATAATTTTCATTTTTGGGTGAACTAACCCTTAAACCTCGATTTTAGCTTTTTTAAAAGAAAAAGAGGAACAAGTTATTTTTCAAATGTATTTTTGTGGTAATCAGCATTATGCCACAAATGCAGTTGATTTAGCTTAACTTATATTGAACCCGGAATATTCAGTTAAAGGTTGTTTTTTATTATTGTCCAGCCAAATGTGGATTATAAAATCTGTATTCTCTAAATCTAAGCATAGTTAAGACAAACCTGTTGGTTACAGGACAGATTGTAGTCTAAGAGTAAAATGTATTTATTCTACTGTAATGTGCTTTGCCTTTGCAGGGCAGTATGTATGCCCTTGCTGCTGATATTTGTAAAACATCCAGTTCATACTTTCATACCCAGAATCATACCTAGATTTGTCCCTAATTTAGGCTGAAGCACTGGCATGCTTTAACATTCTGTTGCAGTCTTTCGTCAAGGATTACATGATAACCATCACCAGATTACTACTTGGACTGGAAACTACACCGAGGTCTGGTTTCTTGTGTGCTGTAAGCATCACCTTTCTATATCCACATTTTGATGTCATTTTTTTTTTTAAATGTACATTTTCTTAAACTGTTGAATATTACATTTCAGATTACTATCACAAAGGATGATCTGTGCATCCAGACATATGGCAGACTTTACCAAACGCTCTGTTCAACTGTAGGAGATATTCCCATCGGCATCTACAGGACAGAGTCTCAGGGAGCTGAACCTCCTGAGGTTTCATTACCTTCAACACATCCACAACAGATATCTACACACTTTTAGTTCTTAACAGAGCCATGTTAACTAATTTACTAATTATGTTTAAGTGTGTGAAGTCCAAGTTCAAAGTTATAAAACAATACAAAAATATGATAGAATGGGTAACAGGGTTGCAGTTTACAGGGTCACTCAGTATAGAGGCTAGTTTGTTTGAGGGTCACATGTTAGTTTGGAGTTGGGTAACACTTTACATTAATGTTCCTTTTGTTTTCAGTAATGACTTTTACGCATTAACTGCCAAATAGTGAGCATACCTGTGATTTATACTTCATGTTATAACTGCTTCATAACTCTTATTCAACATTATTATCCTATGAAAATAAATCTTAATGTAAAGTGGAAAAATATGCATTTATTAAGGAGTTGCCAACATTAGAAACATATGTTGATATATTTAAATGTAGATAAGTTATGTATATAAAGAAACAAATAATGTTACATTTATATCGCCATTGTGCGCCAGTACACTCACCACACACCATTTATTGACTGGAGTGATAGAGCCAGTTAATGGATGGGGATTATTAGAAAGTCATGATTGAGAAGGGACAATGGGGGAATTTGGCCAGGACTTGTTAATGACCACAGAGAGTTAGGACCTTGGTTTAACGTCTCATCTGAGAGACAGTGCTTTTTTACAGTATAGTGTCCCCCATCACTATACTGAGGCATATGGACCCACACAGAGCAAAGGGTGAGCACCCCTTTCTGGACTCCCTAACACCTCTTCCAGCAGCAAACTAAGTTAACCCCTGGAGGTCTCCCATCCAGGTACTGACCAGACTCAATCCTGCTTAGCTTCAGTGGGCAACCGGTCTTGAGCTACAGGGCGATAAATATAAAGTGTGGTTTATGAGCATGAAGACCTGAAAAGTGTAACTAAGATTAAGTAGCTTTTGACATAAACATAAAGAAAGGGACAACAAAAGTGATTCAAGACTTTACAGTGATTAATATAAGCATAAAGCCGACTTGAGCAGAATGACACAATTCCTCCTTTTAATCTCACTAAAAGTCTATTTTATATATATATATGTGTGTGTATACACACACACACACACACACACACATTGACACAATCTTTTCTGTATTCTAGACGCCACGCTCCCTGATGTCAGATAATTTGTCTGTCTTTGAGAATGAGCAAGAAGAGGAGGAGCAGCAGAATCAGGGTCTTGGTTTTGAAAGTAATTGTAAGAATTTTACACTGCGCAGAAAGAGCATGCAGTGGGCTTCGAATCTTCTGGGCCCATGGCATGCTGAGAAGGATGTGGAGAGATGCAGTCAGCGTGGTGTTCTGCCCTCATTCACTGAGAGACAAGAGCTCACAGAGTTGGTGAAGAAGCGCATATCAAACCTGGGCCTCTCCGCTGATGGATTCGGTGAGAGGCAAATCCTTGAGCTGCCTTGTTGCAGCACTGTCCAGTCAGTCAATGATTTAACGGATCCATGACATACTTTTTATTTCAGTATTGCACAAACAAATAGTTTTGTCATTTTGCAATTCATTTAAACAAAAAACAAAAGCATTCTTAGTAACATTTATTAACATTTGTCTCTTAATTCAGATGATCTGAATGATAACCAAACTAGTCACTCTTATGTCCTAATCAACCCATCATCTGAGACAAGACTGGAGCTAAATGACATTGTGTAAGTGAAGTTGACTCTATTGCACAAGATATATATATATATATATATATATATATATATATATATATATATATATATATATATATATGTGTGTGTGTGTGTGTGTGTGTGTATATATATATATATTTATTAGGAACCCCTGTGCACCTACTTGTTCATGTGATTATCTAATCACCCAATTGTGTGGCTGAAGTGCAGTGCATAAAATCATTCAGATACAGGTCAGGAGCTTCAGATAATGTTCACATCAACCATCAGAATGGGGAAAAAAATGTGATCACAGTGATTTGGACCGTGGTATGATTGTTGGTGCCAGACGGGCTGGTTTGAGTATTTCTGTAACTGCTGATCTTCTGGGATTTTCACACACACAACTGTCTCTAGAATTTACTTTAAATGGTGCCAAAAACAAAAAACATCCAGTGAGTGGCAGTTCTGCAGATGGAAACACCTTGTTGATGAGAGAGGTCCACAGATAATGGCCAGACTGGTTCAAGCTAACAGAAAGGCTACGGTAACTCAGATAACAACAAATGTAGTGAGCAGAATAGCATCTCAGAATCCACAACACATAAAAACTTGAAACGGATGGGCAACAACAGTAGAAAACCACATCAGGCACTTTATTAGGACAATAGTGTTTCTTTTTTTCTCCTTTTTCTCCCAATTTGGAATGCCTAAGTCCCAATGCTCTTTTAAGTCCTCATGGTCACGTAGTGATTCGCCTCGATCCTGGTGGCGGAGGACGAATCCCAGCTGTCCGTCAACCCGCACATCTTATCACGTGGCTTGTTGAGTGCGTTGACACAGAGACAGCACGTGTGGAGGCTTCACGCCATCCACCGCTGCATCCTCACTCAACTCACCATGTGCCCCACCGAGAACGAACCACATATAGTGACCACGAGGAGGTTACCCCATGTGACTCTAACCTCCCTAGCAACCAGGCCAATTTGGTTGCTCAGGAGACCTGGCTGAAGTCACTCAGCATGCCCTGGATTCAAACTAGCGAACTCCAGGGGTGGTAGCCAGCATCTTTACCACTGAGCTACCCAGGCTACAGGACAATATTGTTTCTTAATAAGGTGCTCATTACAATTCTTTTTTTGTCTTATTACAATTGTCACAACGCAGAAAATCGTCATGGTCCCAAAATAGGTTTCATTTTCTTTATGAAAGCATAGTTCTGTTCAACTGCACATGTTCTGAGACAGTTTTACTGAGATACTAAATAGAAGTAATTAATTATGTGCTGCCCTTGTGTTAAAAAACGAAAATGTGTAAACACTACAGCTTAACCCAGCAAAAACGGTGGCTCATTAATTTAACTAACTTTTTATATCCTTTTTTTTGTGTTTCAGGTACATAATCCGTAAAGATCCGCTCTCATCGATGCTGAATGATAGTGACAGCATAAAGAGCATGAGGAGCTGCACATGTGTAAGAGAGGAATATAAAGCAGGAAGATCTGCTCTGAACAGAGATCAGACTCACACCAGTAATTTATCTTACTCTGTCATATGAGCAAGACCTGTTTTATAACATCAAGTAAACATAAATCTTAAAGAGGCCCTATTAGGCTTTTTGGGATTTTACCTTTCCTTTAGTGAGTAATATAGCGGTTTGTGCATTTAAAATGTCTGCAAAGTTACAAAGCACTAAATCCACGCCAAAGGTAGTTACTCTCTCCCGCAGAAAACACTGCTTCTGAACTGCCTGAAATGCCTGGTTTGCAGTCCAGCCATTACATCTGTGACTTAGCTGTGTCACTATGTAACACATTTGCATAATGCCTGCCTAAGGGCTACTTCGGTTATGGTAAGGGGCATTACATTTCCAACACATGCTCGAAGCGGTTGACCAATCACAACAGACTGGTACAGTTGACCAATAGAGCAGACTGGGCTTTTCGGGAAGGGGGGCTTTAAAGAGACATGAGCTATAACAGAGCGTTTCAGACAGAGGGTGAAAAGAGGTGCTGCAGCAATGTATAGGATGAAAAAAATAATGTGTTGTTTTAAAGCATGTAAACCTGTTCTAGTAGACCACCAAAATAAAATTATGAAACCGTAAATGAGCATAATATGTGCTCTAACATAGCATAAACTACGATATCTGCAAACATTTGATATACAGCTCAGAGTAATGCACAGTCACATACAGCTATTGCTTTATTATCATATTTATTCCTGCCAGCTGCTCTGGCTGCATGCTCAGACTGACATACGATGTCAAAGGTAACAAACATTATCCAATTAAAGTTCTCTGCACTTGGCTGTTTAACAAGTCCTGGAACTGACCTTTGGCAGCCTGCTGGGTTCCTGCCAGGCTCGTGTTAACACCAGGCAGTGATCATTAACTATTTCAGTAATGCATGAATTTGTATTCTCTTCTCACTACAACTCAATGATATTGCCAATATAGTAAATAACATATAATAACGTAATAACATATGAAGCTCACAAATTATCTTCCAATATTTTTATGGGAGTGTTTAAATGTGAAACGTGAAATTTGTTTGCGCTACAAGTGGCACCAAACAGAATCGAGCAAAATAAATACTATTTTCAGAGCACAAGCACACTCCGATTTTTCCCAGTCTGTCAAAAAGGTGAGCATTCCATACGTCTCACATATTCTTTTTCTTTTCCTCAATCACATTAAAGATTAACTCAATTATAGATTCAAGTCAAGAATGAGAGTTATTCTGTAATTTACAGGCACTTTACTATCTCAATAGCAAAAAGCTGAAAAATTTAAAAATAATAATTATGTGCATGATATAAATAGATTTTTATTCCATTTTATGGGCAAGATTAATTGGTTGTGTTTTAACTGTTATAATATTTCCTGAACTGTCTAATCTGAATATGAAATGAACTGTTAGAATATCATTTGTATGATATTTTAAAAGAAACTTGTGCCTTCAACTAATACAAAACTCACATAATTATGTCAGCCATGTCAATAAAATGGACATTTTTAATTATGTTATAATGATGTGGTGCTAATGATGGATATTAAAGGTGCAGTAAGAAATTTTAGCCATTATAACTTCCATGAGAGGGAGCCGTTCATTTAGCTACTGGCCCCTTTCCAAAACAGCACACCGAAAATTTTGAAATCAGCATTAAAAAAATAAATAAAAAATTTCACACAGTTGTCAAACACAACTGTAGCAAAATAGCGCCATCAGACAAATTATAAATCAGAATATGGCATTAAGCCTTAATCATTCGCTGCAACATCAAAAACATGCAAAATGATTGACAGGCAGAAATTGTCATAGACCACGGCCAACGGACACAATTTTGTTTGCCGTTTATGAAGTCTAAACCTGTCACAGAGACAGGTGAGATATCTCATGACAGTTTTTTCAGTGACATCATATTTCCCATGAAAGAATTGCTTACAGCACCTTTAAATTAGTAAATAGAATTGTCAGTTTTATATACGCAAAGAATAGAAGAGCACATACCATGGATGTAAATTTCCATTTTAAAAGATATTTCAATGAACAAATATTGTAGTTCAAAATCATATCAGTTCAGTGTAAATTGATGTCTGACCTGACACACATAAATTACAGTGTGCCACATGATTAGGTGTTAGGCCCTTTGTTGTACTCTCTTTAGATAACAAAAGTAGTTTAGAATCACCCAAGAGCCAGTCAGTTGCATTTGCTTAAATACAAGTATGGAAAATATGACTGAAGAACAAAAATAAAGGAACTTACTAATAACAATAGATGTCTGGGATTTATTATTGCTGCTGAAGTAAAAATGGTCACAAAAGATCACAATGGTCACAAAATTGAGCACACAATTCAAAAGAACAGGTGCAGGCTCAGGAACATCCGTAACAAAGAAGTTGTGATGACATACAATGAGAACACAAGTGAAGTGAAGTGAAATATATCTAAAACCAAAAAACACTCACCCAGACTTTATACTAAATAAATAACTTTATTACTCCCAAATGCATGATACATAAAACAGTTAAAAGCTCACTTTAACTGTAGCATGTGATTTTCTTTTTCAAGAGTAAACAGCATAATTTGCTCAACAGCAAAGTCAAGCATATTGTATATCATAATAGACATCTGATTCAAAAGGTCAAGGTTAGGGCATTGTGAAACTTCATCAAAATAGAAAGAACATGTAGATGACTCAAGGATTTAGAGAGTCAGATGGGAGCTGGGTTTGAGCAAGAACTGGAGAATGATATCAATATATTTGTCTCACTGCCAGTACGTCACAGCCGAGCCCACAGGCTTCCTCGCAGATATCTCCCGAGCCTTGGACACTGCTGACTCTCTTTGAAGCTACACATACTGGTTAATGCTTTTAGAGGCACATACCAACATGAGGTTAACACATGAATTTGAAAATGGTGCCACTAATTGTGTCCTGGGAAATCAGGTGCTCAGAACCTACAGTAGTCTAGCATACATGAGATAAGAATGTTAACAGCAGGGAAATTTGGGATTCCCCCATCAATTTTAGCCCATGTAACAACTCAACCCGGTATCACGCCGAGGCGTGAAATAGACACGCCGGTCCACTCGCGGATGCGTGTCTATTTCACGCTTTGCCTCCTCCAGGCGTGTACATGACACGCGCGCGTCTACGTAGAATACCGGCAGGGGGCGATCGTTTCCTCGACGCCAACAACTGTCCGCGCACCAAAGAGGAAGCGATACATCGCGTTCTCCACTTCCGGGTTTATTTTTGTATATAAATACACTTTTTAAATAAATATATATATATATATATATATATATATATATATATATATATATATATATTTATATATATATATATATATATATATATTTATTTGTTTATTTACATCAGCACAAGATACTCGACAGCCCACACACACACACACACACACACACACACACACACACACACGTATAACAACGTTAGGCTACAGCAACGTTAGGATTTCTTCATGAAAGCAGCACTATGTAATGAACCTTTATTTGTCACATATGGTCACAAGTGAAAGTAACCGGCGAAATTGGCCGGCATCCCGCCCGCACGAACGTGCAACGCGATGACAACGGTATCGCTTCCTCTCTGGTGCGCGGAGAGTTGTTGGCGTCGAGGAAACGATCGCCCCCTGACGGTATTCTACGTAGACGCGCGCGTGTCATGTACACGCCTGGAGGAGGCAAAGCGTGACACCGACACGCATCCGCGAGTGGACCGGCGTGTCTATTTCACGCCTCGGCGTGATATCGGGTTGAACAACTAGACCTATACTGTGGAGTAAGGTTATAGCCCAAAACTAGACCCACCAGACCGAGACAGAAAACGTTCTGGTTACTTCCGTAACCTCCGATCACTGATGAGGGTACGAGATGTTGTGTTGATGAAGTGACACTAGGTGGTCACTCTTGGAAGCCCGAGACACCTCTGATCTTTGATAAAAAGCCAATGGGAATTGGCCAGTGGTATTTGCATGCCACTCCCCCGAACATACATGTATAAAGGAGCTGGCGTGAGAACCGCTCATTCAGATTTTGTGCTGAGGAGCCGAGAGAAGGTCCCGGCTATTTCAGCGGGTAGTCCAGCATTGGCAGGAGGGACACAACGTCTCGTTCCCTCCATCAGGGAACAGAGGTTACGAAAGTAACCAGGATGTTCCCTATTTGTCACTCACTCTGCGTTGTGTCAATGAAGTGACACTAGGGGCCTCCCTAAAAAAAAAACACCACAACTAGCTGAACTGTGTTACGTGAACTGGAACGGCCCTTTGGGGACAAGTCGACTGCCCAAAAAAAGGGACAGGCTAGCCCAGTCATGCCTTTTTCCCCTCTTATTTATTCTCTCCAAAAAGAGTGAAAATCTGTCAACCGACTGGAACCACCAGTATCCAGGTCGTGGGGGTGTCACACACTGCGGAGACCACATCCCGCCCACATGGTCTTGCCGACTCTCTTTTGTCGGAAGTATGTCATGTGGAGAAGTCCCATAATAGGTCCTACACAACAGGGGATGAGTTTCAACAAACATGGTGACTGAGGCAGAGAGAACTCTGCCCAAGGAAGATGTAGTTTACCAACAAGGAAACAATTTAGCAGAAGATATACTTCACATGAGGTTACCTACGGGGAACCAGCATAGTATGCGGAGCACCTACACCAGTACAGGGCTTATTTAGCACGTATACTGAGCCGGCAGCAAATTTCTCCACACACACGTCTGCCACAGGGCTTGGGAGGAAGTCATCCAGGGAACACATTTTGTGAACACTGCTGGGAGTCAACACTGCACGTCTTCAGCTCAGTGGAGGTGAAATGTGCCATGCCTAAGTTATACACCCGGCCAACTGTCCCGGACTTACCTGTTCAATACTGCCAAGACACGGGACAAAACCGGCTCAACACAGAGATTATAGAACCTTGCAAATGTATTGGGTGTTGCCCAGCCCGCTGCTCTGCAAATGTCTGTTAGAGAGGCCACCACACTCCTGGTAGAATGGGCTCGTAGCCCTGCGGGAGGCGACCTGCTCCTCGTCCTCCTTGACCTTGTGCGAGGACTCTGCAAGTAGGCTCACTGGGGAAACACATATTTGCATAGTCCAGGGGGCCAGCTGTGTGCCACCGCATCAATATCGAGGGGTGCCTCAGTCAGGGCGTACCAAAATGGGCAGTGGGAGGACACTGGGGAATTGAACAGGTCTACCTGTGCCTGCCCAAATCGACTCCAAATCAGCTGGACCATCTGAGGGTGGAGTCTCCACTCTCCCTTGTGGGTAACCTGTCACAACAGTGCATCCGCTGTAGTGTTGAGGTTGCCCGGGGTGTGAGTGGCACGCAGCGACTTGAAGTGTTGCTGACTCTAGGGGAGATGACGGGTTGTGATATACAACGGGAGCGTAAACCGCCTTGACAGTTGACGTACGCCACCGTTGCCGTGTTGTCTGTCCGAGCCAACACGTGCTTGCCCTGGATTCAAGTCTGGAGCCAGTGCAGAAGTGGTCTCATATGCATCAACCTGAGCAGTGTGGCCACTGCTGAGGATGCCATATGCCCCAGGAGCTTCTGAAACAGTTTCAGTGGAACTGCTGTTTCCCTTCTGCTTCCTTCGGGGGGCTCTGCACTGGTTCTGGGCATGGAAGAGCCAGTCCAGTTGCACGCCGTGGCGACGAGCAGATGGGGTGCGGGATCTTGAGCCGGGGCAGGATGCGTTGGATGGCCTCCATCTGCTGCTTCACTGCCGGGAATTGCTGGACAAAGTACTCGATGGTGTTGCTGAATAGGCCAGCCTGAGAAATGGGGGTGTTTAGGAACCATGCTTTGCCAGCCTCTCTCATCTCGACCAGGTTGAGCTAAAGGTGGCACTCCTGGACCAACATGGTGGACATTGCCGGCCCGAGAAACCGTGCCGTGACCTTTGTTGCCCGGAGGGAGAGGTCGGTCACTGAGCACAGTTCCTACAACAATCCCGGGGTGGAACTTTCCTTGTGCAGCTCTTTTAGCACCTTGGCTTGGTGGACTTGCAGGAGAGCCATGGTGTGCAGGGCGGAGGTGGCTTGGCCAGCGGCACCATAGGCCTTGGCCATCAGGGATGACGTAAAACTACAGGCCCTGGACGGGAGCTTCGGGTACCTGTGCCAGGTGGTGGTGCTCTGCGGGCATATTATCTACTGGGGGCATCGCCGAGTAGCCCTTGGCCGCCCCACCAGCGAGGGTAGTGAGGAGCTGAAAGATCGGGACCGGGCAGTAAAAGGTGCCTCCCACTACCTTGTCAGATCCTCGTGCACTTCCAGGGAGAAAGGAACTGGGGTTGTGCGTGGTTGTGTGCGGCGCCGCGGGCCCAGGAACCAATCATCGAGCCTCGAGAGTTCAGGGGAGAGTGGAGTGTTCCACTCTAGCCCGACACTCGCGGCTGCCTGGGAATGTCCGCATGTACGTCATTTTGGTGTCAGCCTATGACTGGGCAACCGTACCCGAAGGGGGAATCCCAGCTGGGGCTTACACATCCGACTGGATGAGCCCGCACTCCAATGCAGAGTTCGAGAGCTCATCACCTTCGCGGGCCACGAACAAGAGAACAACAACTCGCACTGAGATGAGCTGGCGCACTCATCAGGAAGCCTGATCGGGGATGCTGGGGAATAGGAGGTCCGTGGGGATTTACCTGACAGAGGTGGTCCCATTGAGGTCATCAACTCGCCCCCAGTGCTAGCCGCGCTGGCCTCATACTCTTAGTTAGATGGACTGTGGCAGGGAGCTGATGGGGTGGCTTGCTTTCTTACGATGGCAAGCCACGACCGCAACGTTGCCATGGTCATGTTCTCGAAGTGAGGACATGACCCATCCATGAATGATGTCTCCACCTGAGCAGCGCCAGGATGCGAAAGACGCGATCGCGGCCGTCGGAAGGCGAGAGATAACGACCGCAACCAGGAATAACACATGTCTTTAAAAAGATGTTTCCATGTGTGCCGCTCTCTTAGAATATACTCTTTCAGTTTGTTCTGCCGAAGCAGAGGTGAATCCAGCAGAGGTCAATGGGAAGCCATGGGAATTCAGCTCAATGAACATCGACCGCTCGGCTCCGTAGAGAAAATCTGAATGAGCGGTTCGCATGCCAGCTCCTTTATAACCCGTATGTTCGGGGGAGAGGCATGCAAATACCTCTTGCCAATTCCCATTGGCCTTTTATCAAAGATTAGAGGTGTCTCTGGCTCCCAAGAGTGACACCTAGTGTCACTTCATCGACACAACGTCAAGTGAGTGACAGATAGGGAACCTGGCAGTCTAAGAACAAGTAAATTCACTGAAACATTACTCTATTTATTTAAAACACTTAAAAATCAAGTTCTTTATTTTGAAAGTTTCATTTTAATTTGTCCATAAAAATTATAAACTTAGGCTGTAAATTATTTTTTCTAAAAAATAGAAAATGAAAACAGATCTTATATTATCAATCAAGTGTGCTACACCTGAAGAACATAAAAGTTGACATTTTTCCACCGTAGGGTCATAAAAAGATATTGGAAATAGATTGTGGTATTGTCTGAGCCCTGTTAAAAAAGACCATTAAAAGCTAGTCAAAAAGCCTTGTTGGAACACAAGTACGGCAGCATCTCATGTTGTTGACCATCATTCAAAACACAATATATGCTGGTGACCGGCTATGCGATTATTTCTTTTATTTATTTTTTCAGCAGAGAAACCATAAGCCGAGATCCTGATCCAGGCTAAGGCCACATGTACATTACTTTGCAAAAGTCTTAGGCTTATAAGTTTAAAAAAAAAAACATTTGTCTTATGATGGTTATTTATATCAGCCTTCGTGTCAATTCTAAATATACATTTTAGACTCCCAAACATTGCTTTTGCAAATACAACCCCAATTCCCAAAAAGTTTATAAAACTATAAAAACTATAAAATTACATTCACCCTTTACAACTACACATTTTATTCATTGTATTTTTGTTTTACAACATGCTCCAAACTGATATGGGAAATTTCAGACTAATAACAATTTGATGAGTTGAAATAACAAGGTGATGTGAAACAGGAGATGTTAAACAGGTGAAGCAATTGTCATAGTACTGTATAAGGAGCCTCCAAAAACAGCCTAATCCTACAAGAGCAAGGTCCATACAGCTTGTCAATTCAATTCAAGAGATGCTTCAGCAAATAATCCAGCACTTTGAGGACAATGTTCCCCAAAAACTAATTGGAAGGATTTGGGGCATTTTACCCTCTTCAGTGCACAATATATTTAATAGATTCAAGGATTCTGGTCAAATCTCGGTGCGTAAAGGGCACGAAGAAAATCCCTTCGTATGAATGTGCATGATCTCTGATCCCTCAGATGTCACGGTGTTGAAAAGCGTCATTCATCTGTGATGGATATCATGAACATGGGTTTGGGATAACTTAAGTAAACCTTTGTTAGTCAAAACATTCACAGATGCAAGTTAAGTCTTTATTATGCAAAGCAGAAGCCATACATCAACACTGTCCAGAAGCACTGCCAACTTCTCTGGGCTCGTTCTTATCTTGGATGGAAAGTAGAAAAGTGGAAATGTGTTTTTTGGTATGAAGAGTCCATATTTCAAAACTTTGAAAAACACAGTGGTCATGTTATCCGGACAAAGAGGAAAAGGACCATCTAAGCTGTTACTAGCCTCAGGTCCAAAAGATAGTGTCTGTATGGGCCAGGGGTGTTACAGTGCCCATGGCATGGGTAACTTGCACGTCTATGAGAACATCATGAATGCAGACAGATATATAAAAATTTTGGAGCAGCATATACTGCCATCCAGCACTGTCTTTTCCAGGGACATTCCTGCATTTTCCAACAGGACAACTTCAAACCACACACTGCCTGGATTTCAAGTGCATGGCTGTCTGAGCAGAGAGTGTGGGTGCTAGATTGGCCTGCCTGCAGTCCTGACCATCTTCAATTGAGAATCTGTGGTGCTTTATGAAGTGCACAATATGGCAACAAAGACCCCATACAGTTGTGCAGCTAAAGACCTGCATAATGGATGAATGGGGAAAATTCCACTTTCTGAACTTAACAAACTTGTGTTTTCAGTACCCAATTGCTTAAGTGTTATTAGAAGATATTGTGATGTTTCACAGTGGTAAACACTCATCTGTCCCAACTTTTTTTGGAGCGTGTTGCAATCATCTAATTTGAAATGACTACATTTAAAAAAAAAATACATAAAAAAAAAAACTATGAAATAATTTAGCAAATGGTGAATATAATTTACAAATCACTTTTTATTAGCATTTTTCATACTGTCCCAACTTTTTTGGGAGTGTAGAATAGATTTGAACAGAAGAACAGGGAGCCCTTCAACAGATGGCACTGAACATCGAGTCAGTCTGGGACATTGAAGCAATTGAGACTAAATAGATAGAATAACTGTGGCAAATTCTCCAAGAAGCTTGGGACATCCTATCTGCCAACAACCAAGTAAAACTGTATCAAGGTGTACCTAGGAGAATTTGGTGCAGTTTTGAAGGCAAATAATGTCACACCAAATATTGATTTAGACTTTTTTTTATGTTTACTGGAATTTGTATGATGTTAATTGATAAATTAAAACTATTTATGGCATTATTATTGAAGAAATTCTCACTATCAAACATTTTTCAAAAGTGCCTAAAACTTTTGCACAATATATAGTCTTGAGAGCTCTCAAGAGAAAGACCAAAAACTGTATTTCTGGCTAGAGTGAGGACTGTAACAACTTTTAAATGAATGTGAGGTAATTTACTTAATGGAATAATTCACCCAAAAATGAAATTTCTCTCATTTACTCACCCTTATGATATATACTTTTTTTCTTCAGAAGAACACAATTAAAGATTTTTTGAAGAATTTCTCTTTGGGTACAAGGAATTCATACTCCAATGTTAAACTAACGATTACGCTATCCAGGGACTTCCACCCTGGGAATTCTCAATGCGAAAACCAATAATCAGGCCACGCAAGTCCTAGTTCCGTTAACAGGGCAGGAGATGCAGGTGTACAAAATAATGGTTTATTTGTTACACGAAAATCTAAAACCTCTATTGCCCTATGCAAGAGGCACAAAACACATCAATAAATAGTAAAACAGTGATGCAGCAGAGAAACCATAAATTATTAAAAGGTCCAGGTGTCATAACATCTTCAGCATTGGATTAACAACCAAACAAAAAAGAAAAACACAATTAGAAAACTTTTACGAGACTGAGGCTTGACAGCAGGGAGTTAGCTGGATGAAGGTTTTATCAGCAACCAAAAACAAAATCCCACTCACACACATGCACGTACGCCAAATCAATGTTGATTCACAGCACCGCACAAAAGGGCAAAGGAAACACCGCCACCAGCAGTCCAACCCCTTCTCTCCAGGACTCAGCTCCTTTAAATAAATCAAGACACAGACACAAAAGGAATACAAATTTCCCACACAATTAACAAAGAAAATAAATCCTAAAGAAAATCATAATTTAAACAAGAATACAGAATTCTAAATTAGCATTATGGACAAAGAAACACAAAATAAAAAGAAATCAAAAAGCACTCAAATCACTAAATTCAAACCACATGGGCTGTAACAGCAACTTAGCTCAGGAGCCAAAACAGGACAGTGACTTCCAGCGAGTCCGAAGCGGATCACAAATCTGGCATTTAGATCACACATGGGCTGCAATAACTGAAAGGCCAGAAATCATTAAGCTTACAGAGAAACACTGGCCTTAGATGACGAGCAGCAACTCCATTTACAGTCGAGGTGTTCTAAATGTACCCAAATTAACAAAACACTAAATTAAACAGTAAAGCATAACAAACAAAACACAGAGAAGAATAAAGCAAAACAACAGAAAGTAAAACAACAGGAGGAAAGAATTTCTAGCAAACATTGACTTAAATATTGATCTGTTTCACACCTATCATATTGTATCATCCTCTACTGCAATACATCGAAATAGCCATCAGTATCCTCGCCCGAATACTGACACAGACACATTCACATCACCTGTTTCTCATCATACTAATCAAGTCCTGTGTATTTAAGCCCTGTTTGACAGTTTGTTGATTTCAAAGTCTTCTCACTCTGTGGATTACAATTCTGAGAATTCTTTCTCTGTTTTGTCCTCTTGTTGTTGGATTTACTGCCTTTTATTTGGTTTATGGTCTCTGCCATTTGTCTTAGACTTTGTATGCCTGTTCTGCCTGATTTTCTGGATTATTGACCTTTTGCCTGCCCCTCTGACACTTCTGAGTCTGCCCACTCATTACAGAATACTTTGCCTAATCTGGATCCCGTGGAGCTTTATCAGGTACATACTGAACTTGCATCACAAGCCTTCATTTTGCATGAACGTCATCAACAAATTTGTAAGTTGACCACACTCACTGAGGAGCTCGTAAGACTCATGCAACCCGCTACCTCTCCGCCTTCAATCTCCACTGAAAACATACCTCCTCCACCTGCACCGGTTCCCACACTCGCTACATTTTTAGGTTATCGATTACTCTAAACCCTGTTCTATTTATTGTCCTTTTGATCTGTAATTCAAACTGAGCCTTTAAATGACTTTTCTCCTACTCAGCTCTCCTAGGTGGCTGTCCTACCTGGTTCTCCTAAGTGGTTTACTCTATTTAAAGCTCCAATATTCTAACTGAAATTCTTTAAATGGCTTGCTCCTATATTAAAGCTCCAGTATAGTTCTGTTCTAATGAACTTCAAACTGAAATTCTTTAAATGGCTTCCTCCTATATTAAAGATCCAGTAATGATATAAATGATTGGGAGGAATACAGAATAAATCAAAAAGTAACAATATATTTGCCAGGTAGGATTTAAAACATAAGTTACAGATATTAAAATCAAAGCCAATTTCACAAAGGATCAGAATAAACAAACATTCCTAAAAATAAGAATCAAGAGACATACCTGACAAAACTACATGCAGTGGCATAGCATGAGAGATCTGGCTTATAGATTCCCTATATTAAAACTACACACATCAATGTGTGGGATCGTCTGACTACAGATAACCCTGATTTCTTTGTCATCTCTCCTTAAATACAAAGCAATTCTATTATTTCAGATATGCGTGTTTGATGTTATCCAGGTTTTGGTTTACAATTTAGGGGTTTGAAGGTGGACCTTAGAAACTTGTGATTGAGTAGGTTTTTGCACACTCTGTGAGAGACCTGGGAGGGGTTATGCCTCTGATATAAAAACAAATATTGCATTCCAAGTTCTTAAATCTTAATTGTGATTTGACTTAGCAGAAAGTGAATGAGAGGGTGTTACCAGTCGCACTGAGACCTCCTGAATGATACCAAGCATGTATGATTAAAAACCCTTTTACATTACAGAACAGGATAAGTCATTACTTGGTTTTAGGTGACTCTCAAATTACTTGAAGTAAGGTATGTAAGAGAGGTTGGCAGATGTGAGTGAGAACTGCGTTTTATGGTCCTTGCTCAGTAGGGTGTGTTTTGTCATGTGGAGATGTTCTTCTGTGTGAGAATTTTTATGACTTGGTTCTCGCAGAGTTGCATAGTCATCTCATTGCTAGCAGCCTTACAAATCTAAGCACCCAGGGTGTGGCTATGGACAACACCAAAGTACAAGCATTACTACTCAAAGGTCAACCCAAACGACTACCCTAGAGTGACAATGCAGAGAGAGTGTTTCACGAGAGCTCCCATTCTCCATCATCCAGATCCTACTTTGCTATTTGTGGTCATAGGTGCCATGTGGAATAGGTGCCGTGCTGTCTCAACGTCATGGAACACCACCCAATTTATACACGTGCATTCTTTTCATGCAAACTTCACACAGAGCAAAATTATGATGTGGGAGATCGTGATCTGCTGGCAATAAATCCTCATTCGAGGAATGGCAGCATTGTTTAAAGGGTGCTCAGCATCCTTTTCAAGTCCTTATGGATCACAAAAATTTGGAATATATCTGAGCAGCCAAAAAATTTAATCCAAGACTGGCACGTTTATCACTTGATTTGATTTCACTATCACTTACAGACCTGGATCCAATAACATCAAAACCTATGCACATATCTCGACTATGAAAGACCAGATACCATCCTTCCACCCACCTTTTTACTTGTTCGGTGAGATGGAAGATACTTGACAAGATCCAATGAGCTCAAGTCACTGATCCGTCACCCAATAACTGTACACCAGATAAAATGTATGTCCTCAAGTCTGTAAGCTCTCACATCATACAACGGGTACATACCTCAATCAGCGCAGGACACTTGGGAATCCAGGGAATCCTCAGATTGCGCCATGTCTAAATCTTCCAAACAGGCACCTGCTGGTCTATTACAACCTCTTCCAATTCCTTGATGCCCATGGTCTCATCTTGCTCTGGATTTCATTACGGATTAACCTACTTCCTACTTCCCTAGGTTACATCACTTTTCTTGTAATCATTGACAGATTCTCCAAAGCATGTCACCTAATCCCTCTCAAAAAAACTCCCCACAGCCTTAGAGATTGCGGAGACAATTTTCCACTATGTTTTCTGCTTCTTTGGTTTACCCAAGGACATACAGTGAGGAGAAAAAAGTATCTGATCCCCTGCTGATATTGTACGTTTGCCCACTGACAAACAAATGGTCAGTCTATAATTTTAATGGTAGGTTAATTTGAACAGTGAGAGACAGAATAACAACAAAAAATTCCAGAAAAACGCATGTCAAAAATGTTATAAATCGAATTGCATTTTAATTATTAACCATTGTTTAACCAAGAAGTCCCTTGAGATTAAATCTCTTTTTCGAGGGAGACCTGGGCAAGAAAGCACACCGAACAAAGTAAAAAGTTAAAAGATCAACACAACAAAAACAGACATAAGACAAAAATAGGACACAATAATGAAAACAATGGACTCAAATTACAGAATCCAGTTTATGCATAGCAATTGCACTCTTCAGTCATACACTTTTTTTTTTTATCAAAGATTTGAATTCACCCAAGGTAACAAAGTGATTTATATGTAATGTGTTCTGGAGTGAATTCCATGACCAAGGTGCAAAATAAGAAAACGCTGTTTTACCCAGGTTAGAGCAAATTCTGGGTACCCTGTAGAGTAGACATCTAGAGGAGTGAGAATCATAACAGCTATTGATGAGTGACAAAAGATTGCACAAATAAGGAGGTAGTTTTCCCTGTATGTCTTTATAATTAAAAAATACCAATGATGCTGTCTCCTTAAGCTTAATGAAGGCCACGAGACCAAATTATAAAGTACACAATGATGTGTACTAGACAATTAATTGCTTATAAAATGAAGAGAACAATGATACACGGGGTCTAGACGGCGAAGTATAGAGGAAGCTGCATGCATGTAGATAATATCTCCATAATCTAGAACACTTATGAATGTAGCCTGTACAAGATTTTGTCCTAGCTGCTAAATTAAGACAGGCCTATTTCGATAATAAAAACCCAGCCTAACCTTCAGCTTCTTCACTAGGTGTTCAATATGCATGCAAAAAGAGAGCCTATCATCCACCCAGATATCCAAGTACTTGTAAGATGATACTTTTTCAATTGAGTCCCCTCCTGAAGTATAAATGCCAACATTATCTGAGGTCTGGGAGTGGGCTCTAGAAAAGATCATATATTTATTTTTGTTAGCATGAAGTGTGAGTTTAAGATCTGTGGCACGGTGGAGGGCGGGACCGGCGCGTGATTACGCACGCCCGGTCCCGTATTAGGCTAATTAAGCCGTCAAGAGGGATAAAGACCACTCGCAGACGGCGATCGAGAGAGAGAGCTCAATTACGGACGTCCATCCTCTTATGTGTTTGTCTTTTGAGTTTTACATTAAACCTTTAAGTTATATGTTGAGCCGGTTTCTCGCCTCTTCCTTGCCCGCGAATATGATCTGTTTTACATTGGTGCCGAAAGCCCGGGAAGGAAGAGGGATACGCCGTAGCGGTGTTCTCGCCACTACCCCAAAGAAGCAGCCGCGGCCATCTGCCGGGGGACGAGGAGCCCAGCCGCCTGGACGCGGATGAATGGCCACCGACCGCGAGGGGAGAAGGGGCTCCATAGCCGACCGCCTGGAGCAGTCAGGGCCGCAGTCAGGGCCGCTGCCAGGGGCGGAGGATGCCCCTACCAGCCGCTGAAATGCGGAGGGGTCGAGGGAAGACCGCCGTCGCGAGCGGGGAGGGGATCGCGACCGACCGCCTGGAGCGGGAGAACCGCTGCCAGGGGCGGGGGAGTCCCCTTCGGCTCCCCGAGAACGCAGCGGGGCGTTCCGTCCGCCAGGGGCTGAGGACTGCCTCGGATCTGCCTGGAGAGGCGCGGCTGCCGTTAGGTAGAGGGTGGAGGAGTGGCTGAGGAACGAGCTACGGCATATCAGAGAACCGGTAAGTTAGGTGTTTTTTTTTAATTTTTTTATTAATCTCTCTCTCCTCTCTCTCTCACTGCCGCTCTGCGTTGGCCTTTTCCCTCTTTTTTTAAATTCTGGTGTTTGTGGGAGGGGAGGTGCTGCCCAGTGCAGGAACCTCCCCCCCTATTTTTAATTGTTGTTGTTGTTTCCCTCCCCTTGCCCCTCCCTCTTTTTTAAATTATGGTGTTTGTGGGAGGGGAGGTACTGCCCAGTGCAGGAACCCTCCCCCCCCATTTTTAATTGTTTTTTGGTTCCCTACCCTTGCCCCTCCCTCGTCCAGGTTGATGGGGATGACCTGCCGGCAGACCGCGCGGGAGGCGCCGCCCCCCCAGGGGATGTACGTCAGGCCGGGGGTCCCCAGCCTGAAAGAACGGGGGAGGAATGTGGCACGGTGGAGGGCGGGACCGGTGCGTGATTATGCACGCCCGGTCCCGTATTAGGCTAATTAAGCCGTCAAGAGGGATAAAGGCCACTCGCAGACGCCGATCGAGAGAGAGAGCTCAATTAAGGACGTCCGTTGTCTTATGTGTTTGTCTTTTGAGTTTTCCATTAAACCTTTAAGTTATGTTAAGCCGGTTTCTCGCCTCTTCCTTGCCCACGAATTTGATCTGTTTTACAAGATCATATAATGAGACTTGTAGCTTTTGAAAAGCAAGCTGAATATCAACAACAGCCTGGTTCAGAGAAGAGGCAACTGAATAAACTATTGTATCGTCTGCATAAATATACACTTTAGCTGTAGACATGTCCCTCCCAATGTTGTTTATAAAAATAGAAAATAACACAGTGGCTAAAATTTTACCTTGGGGGACACCCTTTGAGATTTCCAAAAAGCTTGACTTATGTCCAACTGTGTATACACACAGGGTTCTATCTGCATGGTAGTTCTTAAACCATTTTATAGCCTTGTCACCCATCCCAATCATGGAGTCTACCTAACAGCAGCTCATGGTCAACAGATCAAATGTCTTTGACAGATCAACAAATAGATCTGTCAAAATGAACCACTTGTAAAATAAACCTGACTGAACTGTCACACTAAGGAAATGTTTTATATCCATTGTTTGTAACACAGAAATTGTCTCTTTTACTGGCCAGCCAAAACCTCGTACATGATTTGAAACTTGAAACTTAGACTTATTTGTAAGTGGTTTGTTAAAAGTTGCCTCACATTCTCACTTGCAGAGACCATGATCTTTTCACCTTTTTTGGAGAGATTCCTCCATCTGATAAGTCTCCTCACTATCTGTCTTGGCACATGAAAAACCTAAATGAAGTCCCATTAAATGACACGGATGCCCACAGAGGTCCCCAGTTGCACATACTTGCTGTCAAGTGCATCAATAAATGCACACTTAAAGAAACATTACCATGTCGATATTAAGTATCAAAATTCAACACAAATTTGTGAAGTGCCTGCTGTGCCATTTCATTGTAGCAACTTTTATTACATCCTGAAGAATGTGCATTGCAAAAACTAATAAAGAAGGTTCCAATGCTTCCTCTTCAAATTCTATTCAAAACAGATAATGCATAAAACAGCAAAAATTACCTCCATTCAGTGGCTTTCCAGTACTTTCAGTCATCGATTGATCTTAGTGCCCATGTGATTTCTACTGGTGGTTCAATAGCAAGTAACTTGTTTAAAATTCTGGTTTGTGTGCTCATGTACCAGTCTTTATCATGGTGCTTACTGTATGGCTAGAAAGAAGTAAGTTGTCATGTTGTGCCAAGGCAGACACTATGTTGGTACTCAGGAACAAAACCATCGATAATGTTAAAGTTCTGAAGCTGCAGTAGAAGGGACGGTGTAATGGTGGTGGCCCCCAGAATAAAAGTAAATAAATAAATCGGGTGCCAGGCAGAATTTAAGTGTCAAAAATAATACTTTGACCCAGTAAAGCTCTAAAAGCCACCGGTTACGAAAGTGTGTAAATTAAGTAATTGTAATTTCAATCAAAACAAAATAAGAGGGTTTAGATTTCTGAAATATATTTGCTTATATAAACCCATTAAAACAATATTATTTCAGAAAACTAACGAAGACAAATAATTCCCAGTTACACAAAATATGATCAATAACAGCAAATCACAATTAACAATACAAAACAACTCAGTTTATCACAGTGTATTAGTGGGTGTGGATGTGTGTAAATGTATGAGTGTGTGAGAATTCAGGTGGGTTACCTCCTCCAGACCCAGTGTATCGTGTACACTGGGTCTGGAGAAAAAAGATATACCTTAGGTGTATGGGCAGTGCAGCTGGAATGCAGAGGGAGAATCAACAACCGGGGAGTTCTGAAGATCCAGCAATCTGGCGCTTCAACTTGAGACCCCTTTCTCCATCACACCTTGTCAGTTGAGCTCTTCGATGGGTCCTCAGTCTGCTTGTAGTTCCTTCCAACTCACACCACTCCACTTCAAGTCAGGTGCATTCAATGGCATTGAATTTTCAGGCCACTCTCAATTGATTAGCACTGCTTAATATACTCCCTTCATTGTTTCTATGTTTCACTTTCCTCCAGTCTTTATCATTAACTACACACATGTACACTAAGAGCAAACTTTCTCCTCACCAGCATGGTACACAGCTCACTATCACCCCACACCTGTCACTCTCAGTGCATTGATGAGCAGCCATTTTATGTACTAGCTCCCTCTCATGGTAATTGGATGGCTGATCCTTAAAGTAGTGGTGGACATTTTTACTCCACCACAAAGAGCACATCAGTAAAGTCTACTCCCTGATCTGCCCCTCAGATTCTGTTGCACGTCCCCTCCTGAGAAATACAAAACCGTTCAATGGCAAAAATGGTTATGACTTTTGTCTCCATGCTGGTGGTGGTCCATACACTTGGGAGACACCAGACCCACCACTAAGACAGAGACAGACCATTTTGACATCTACAGGGAGAGATTGTAAAAGGTAGTTGAATTTTGGAATACAATTCAATTTAATAACATTAACCTTCCAAATCATCAATAAATGTAATGAAGCCCACCTGTCCACAACATTCGAAAACCTTTTTAATAAGGGATCAAAATTAACTCTTGACTAAATCAGACAAATTTGCTGGGAATAAAATTACCAAATACGTAATGCCCTATTTGGGCCACTGGAAGGCGCCCGGCTAGAAGGCTGTTACTGGACCGTATGCTGTCAAAGCCAAAGCTTCAGATTAGACCAATTTACTTTGTATCCTTAGAACTTGGAAAAGGAATGAATAATTCTGTGGAGGCAAGGCATAGTAGGGTCAGAGACAAATAATAAAATATCATCTGCGTAAAGCAGAAGCTTATGCGCCACACCTCCCACAATCACCCCTTGAAAATCATCCTCCTTTCTTATTGCGGCTGCTTATGGTTCCAGGGCAAGACAGAACAATAATGGGAAAAGAGGGCAACCCAGCCAAGTGCCCCTATCCAGAGTAAAATAATCTGAAATTAATACATTTGTTTGTACCACTGCTACAGGTTGTCTATAAAGTAACTTAATCCAACCAATAAATGTACTCCCAAACCCATACATTTCCAAAATCTTAAAAAGATAATCCAATTCTACCATATCAAACGCCTTTTAGGCGTCAAGTAAGATTGATAATTTGCTACTGACCACATGACATAGATGAAATGCCTAATGTTATAAGAAGAGCTGCGGCCCTGAATAAACCCCACCTGATCTATATGTATAAGAGATGTCACAACTTAACTTAGCTATCAAACTTGATTAGGGAAATTGGATGGTAACTTTTACACTCTCTTGGATCTTTGTCCTTTTTAAGAATCAGACTGATCTGGGCTTGTGTCATGGTTGAGGGAAGCTTTCCATTCTTTCTCTGCCTGTAGGCAGGGCCTTAATTACCTCACCAAGCTCCTCCAAGTTTATCTCAAAATCAAGCTAATTTTTTTGAAAGACTTTGCTCAGTTGTCAATTTAGGGGGTTCTAATGGTTCCACAAAGTTTGTAATATCCTCATCAGTAGATGAAGACATGGAACTATAAAGATCAAGACTCTCAACTCTTTAAAAGCATATTGATATCAATGGCCAAGGTAAAAATTTCACCCCAGCAGATTTCACTGAGGGAATGGTAGAAAAAGACTAGCCAGAGGTTTTCCTGCTTTGTCCCCAGACTCAAAGTATGACTGTCTTGCCCTGAATAACCAAAACTCAGCTTTCAGTGACAAAATAGTATTATATCTGTATTTCAGTCTGTTCAATTCTCTGAGGCCATCAGACGACATACGGCGCTTCAGCTCTGCCTCTTCACTTTTAATATTTAATTCCAACACCACAAGCTCTCGTGCTTTGGATTTTTTGATGAATGAGGCATACTGTATGATCCAACCCCTAAAAACCACCTTAAGAGCGTCCCAAGCCATGCCCACAGAGGATACTGAGGACCAGTTGGTCTCCATATAAACATTGATTTCAGTCTTTAACATTTGTTGGAAATCAGGATTTTGCAAAAGGGATACATTAAGGCACCAACTATATGATTTATTTTTCACCATATGTGGCAGCACCACTAAACTCACCAGGGTGTGATCTGAGACTAAGATGTTTCCAATTGAGCAATCCACAACAAATTAAATAATGGACTCAGATATAAATAAAATCTAGAATAAATGGACTGATGAAAAAAACATGTAGTCCCTGCCAGATGGGTTCAAAAGTCTCCAAATATCTGTAAGACCAAGATTTTTACACATCCTGTGAAGCGTCACTGTTGCTCTAGGGGGCTTGCACAGCTTTGCTTCACAATGATCGAGGACTGAGTCCATCAAAAGATTAAAGTCTCCTCCCAATATTATGTCATGAGGGGTTTGCATCAGCGGCTTGCAACATCCCTGCAAGATCTATAAAAAAGCCCTGATCAACATCATTAGGTGCGTAAATATTAGCCAATATCAGCCTTTGCCCCTGAATTTCAGCTAAAACAATAATGACACTTCCTAATTTATCTTTAATCTGTTTGATTAATTTGAATTGTAGATGTTTATTTATCAATATAATAACTCCTCTGCTTTTACTTGAGCCAGCACCAAAGAAAAAATATCCACCCCAGTTCTTCCTAAATTTTCCAGCAAACAGAAAAAAGAAAACCATGCACATTAACCCTGCGCATGACCACGCCAACCGGCATCAATCCCTCTAAACTCAAAAGGTCCATGTACGCTTACAAGAGCCCCCGTGACAGCTTTGCCATCAGTTGCTCAATTTTGCCTCACAAAGTTGTAAGGCAAAATTACCTAACAGAAAATACTTTGTAAAACAAACCCAGCCAATAGTCAAAGTAAAGACAAAGAACATGTTGATTCATTCGCAGAACTGTCTCGAAGGTATGTTCCTCCACAAAACAAATTCCAGCCGATATAAAGCCGTTCAGTTTCCACAGTCAAATGAAAGTTCAGTGAGCCGGCTGCTTATGAGAGCAGCAGATGACGTAATCATTCCAATGTCCCACAAAAATACTCCACAAATTAAACTCCAGCCAACAGGAGGCATAAGCACAAGGAACGAACAGAGTCATCCACAATGGACCAGAAGCAGTGTTATTCCACAAAACAAACTCCAGCCGCTAGGTGGAACCAACACAAAAAGAAACAAAAGTGATGCCCAGCTTCCTTGGACAATCGAGTCAATGTACAGCAAGTCGATCCACTCACATGGTTACTCACCCATTGTTTCTATAAAAGACATTGCTTGATCGTTGCACAAAAATATCTTGCGACTGTCCTCTGTGTCTTTTCTCAGTTTGGCTGGCAACATCAGTGCAAAGCTATCTTCTGTTGATGCAAGAGATTCTTACATTCCTTGAACTGATCGTGTTTCTCTCTTGTCGAATTTGCAAAGTCTGGGAACAAGAAAATATTGTGATTCTTCCAAGAAAGCTTTCCTTAGCTCCTCGCCTGGCGCAACATGAGATATTTATCAGATGATCTCAGAAATTTGTCCAGAATTGGTCAGGGCCTGTCTCCCTCAGCAGATCTGCAAGCTGGGACTCTGTGAGCTCGCTCGATTTCCAGCTTATGGTCTGTTATGTCGAGCAGACTCGGGAAGATACATTTCTAGAAATTTCACTATATCTCTGCACTCCTCATGCTCAGGAATTCTAACCATTCTAGGTTATTCCTACGGTTCATATATTCCAAATATTCCAATTTTTCCAAAATGCCTTCCAAGACTATTTTGGTCGCATGCAGATTAGCGGATAATTCCCTTTCCTATGACTCCAGATAATTTATCCGTTTTTCAACATCTGCCACACCTGTAACCAACTCAGAGAATTTTATTTCCACTGCCGTAATCGATCGTCGTATTACAGCGAGATCCTCCAACTCAGCAACAACCTTTGTCAGCATCACAAACCTGTTGGACAGTTGACAATGAATTTCCTTGGCCGCACCATTCAAATCGATTCCCCGGTCCACAGACCCTTCAGAGATATCATCTTGAACACGTAAGTGTCTTTTAATATCTCCAGAGCCCGAAGATTTTGACTTCTTTGCCATGTTTAGCTCAAAGAGCAAATATGTCACTGGGTGAAAAGAATAAAAACAATTTGCAAAGTGCACAGAGCTCGCCTTCACATGTCTGCTTCTTGCATGGCGTCAAGTGACCTCAAAAAGCAGTGGTGTCGAATGCCTTTGTTACACTGAATTGTGTTGACAATAAAGTATCTTAAGTTGGATGTTTGACTGGCTCCCACCTCCTTCAGCGAGTCCACTTCCTTACACCGGTGCCAAAACCCAGGACTTTGAAGGACGAGTGTAAGGAATTCTCCCCCGACTGCAGCTCTCGTTGCAGCTTTATATCCTGCCCACCAACACTGCTATCAACAACAGCTGGGTGGGATAATTTTCTCCAGGTGCACAACCCGGCCTCACTCTGCACAACCGTTGCTCGGCCCGCCCCGCTCTCCACTCAATATTTTTAGTTTTACTCTTTTACATTTTAGGAGATAAAATGGTTTTCCTTGGAGCCCCTGTTTTGTCCTGTCTCCTGTTTTCTTCATCTTCCACCTGCCCCCTCTCCAGCTCTTTCCTTATCTCTTTACTCTTATCCCCTCTTCTCTCCAGCTCTTTTCTCCTCATATCTTTCCACCTGTCCCCTGACATCTCCAGCTCTTTCCTTCTTATATCTTTCCTCCTGACCCCTCTCCAGCCCTTTTCTCCTATCTTTCCTCTTGTCCCCTCTCCTCTGCAGCTCTTTCCTCATTATCTCTTTTCTCCTTCCCCTCTCCTCTTCAACTCTTTCCTCTTCATCTCTTTCCTCCTGTCTCCTCTCTAGTTCTTTCCTCCTGTCTCCTCTCCTTCTTCCTCATCTCTTTTCTCCTGCCCCCTCTCCTCTCCAATTCTTTCATCCTCATCTCTTTCCTCCTGCCCCCTATACTCTCCAATTCTTTCATCCTCATCTCTTTCCTCCTGCCCCCTATACTCTCCAATTCTTTCATCCTCATCTCTTTCCTCCTGCTGCCATCCTCTCCAGATCTTTCCTCCTCATCTCTTTCCTCCTCATCTCTTCCTCCTGCCCCTTCTCCAATTCTTTCATCCTAATCTCTTTCCTCCTGCCCCCTATACTCTCCAATTCTTTCATCCTCATCTCTCTCCTCCTTCCCCTATCCAATTATGTGATCACGTGCATTTTTTATGCTTGTTACTGTCACCGTGTTTTCTCACAGTCTCTTTTTTTTTGAAATGGTTAGTTCCTGCAATGAACTCCGTTTTCCCCACTATTTCTTTGATATAAACTTTTGTAATGTATCTCGGGAAATGTAATGCAAATTTTAAAATCAAAGGGAGTAAATTTTTACTGTCGCCAATGGCGACCTTGACAGAAATTACACTCGCAAATAAATTTATTTGGTCATAAATGCGACCATTTTTAGTCGCAGTTTGGAGCCCTGCACAAGGATGATGATTTATCAACTTTATAGACATTACATTTTTATCGTCTGTTAATGCTGAACTTCTGTAAAGCTGCTTTGAAACGATGTGTGTTGTGAAAGGCGCTATACAAATAAAATTGACTTGACTTGTTTGGACTTGCCAAGGCCTGATCCTGATCTATAAATTTTGCCCATTATTGTCAGTTTATAATGGTTAGCCATTTTATTCCATACAGGCCTCTGTTTTATCAGAAAGTCTGTAAAGAAAACATGCAATAAAGTCCAGCCTTAGCTCTTTTATAAATTAGGCAACTCTATGAAACACTAAACAATTATTCTAATGTTATCTTTTCACCTGATGATTCGGTAGTCATCTGTACTTTGTTGTTTTGGACACAACCAAGTATGTGTCATTTGAGTTTTAAAAAATATTCCAAGTGTGAAGGATTCCTTTGCAGTTGAATTTGCCAGTAAAAATTGATTAAATCTTCTAGTTTCCCCTAGCCAATAAGAACCTTTTATCACCAGCTGGTTAGCTAATCTCATAATTAACCTATTAAGGTTAAGTTACAAACTTAGCAATTGTTGTGGTTGTATTGATTGTTCCTAATGGCATGACCTGACTTTTACTAGGCTGCTATCTATGTACTTGTACATCCTAAATGCTATCTCTGATAGAGAAATTCAAATTTGTCCTATTTTATATGATAGACAAAATTGTGAAAGTGAGCAGTACTTCTGTTATTAAAGATTCAAGCTGAATATATTTGTGGTGCCTCAGAGGTTTCAGAGAGGAACATCATCTGTGCCTTCCACACCTGGAACCTCATCAATGCCAGACAGTGAAATTGAAATGGGATGTCCCAACTTGTCAAAATCTGTAAATTTCTTTTCTGTTGAGTTCTTTTAAAAAATCCTAGGCTACACTATACACAAAGGATTTTACTGTCTGACAGACTGGGCTAAGCCTTTCACCGATTCTTGGTAATGTTACTAAATGTCTTGTGTTTCCCTCTCCCTAGAATATTTGTTGCTTTCGTCTCAGCCAAATAACTTGTTTGCCAATATAGTCTTTTGTTTGTTCTTTTATTTATTTATTGTCCATTCATTTGGGCTCCCCCAGCTGACAGTAATATCTTAGTCCCGAAAATGTCCAGCAGAGGCAAAACAGAGAAAGAATGAGAAGAATAGAATCTGTGCTCATGAGCTTGCTGTTTTGTTCTTCTCAAAGGAAACTCTTAAAGAATACACTCTCACAGTCAAGTCTCGGCCAGGTGACCCACTAAAAAAAGCAACTGAATGAGAAGGTATATGTCTTAACAGGTAAAGAGTATGACCTTATTTTTCTTTGCAAGGTCTTGATTTCTGCAATGACAACTGTTTTAAAGGTAATCTGTTATGTGTGTAGCGAGGCACATTCTGCTGACTTTCTTTGAAGCTCTTCCATTAAACTGCTCTTCTGGTAAAGATTATTAGCATAAAGTATTTATCAAAAAAAATGTAAATATTTTAACGGTTTGTTGAAATCTTATTATAGTTGCTGTGAATGTCTTTTGGTGATGAACTGAAACATCTCATTTGTTTTCGTGAACAAATGCTGTTAAGTTGGAATTTCCAAATCTGAAAATTATAAAAGAACACCATTTTATTTAAACAACAAAGAATGTTTCAGATGCTTTGTTCTTAATAGATATTTACATTTACTATTTAAATAAAATCATTCAAAAAGTTTTGGTTCTGGTCCAAATATGTTTATTTCGCTTCACATCATCTGTGCATCATCTATTTGGAGCAGTGAGTGAATTATTATTATTATAATATTTATAAATATACAGGATATATTATTATAATAATTGCTATTATGCAGAACTATTTGATTTCTCAATTTCTTAGCATTTAATTAACTTTTATTTTCATGTAAAATAAATAAAATGATTGGTAAAAGAAATCATTTATGGCATGCATTTTTATGCAGCAATCTAGGATGACCATCCGTCCAGTTTTTTTGACCTGAACAGAGCGAACAAATATTTGTAGAGCAATCTCTGTATGTGACCTGTAAAGCTGGCACTTGCATGTCAATGTAAAAAAAAAGTCAGAAAATACAATGAACATGAACCCAGGTGAGGGGAGAAACAAGCCGAGTCTTTATTCACATATTATCCACACTAAATATTATGTGACAAGAACAAAAAATGCCAGCCCAAGGAGAGTTTGTCATAAAAATGTGATCTTTAGGGAAGTGGGCACCTGGCCACAGCAGGACTGAAAGTATAGTATAAAAATGATTTTTTTAATGGTGTCTGATCTTTTTTTTTTATTTTATACTGTCGTTTTTTTATTTTTAGGCCGTTATTAACAGTATTAATGTTACTATTCATTAAATATATTTAATTAAACACATTAAATGTATTTAATTCATTAATTAATAAATGTCATTAGTGTAAATGTTTTTATTAATATAAAAAAACTTATAAAAAAATTGCCTCAAAGTAGCTGCAATATAGCTAGCTACTTTTGGATAGTAACTTGTAGTGTAGCTAAATACTTTTTTTTTTTTTTTTTTTTAAAGACCAAGCTTTGATAATCTGTTCCCTCTCTTATTTAACAGTGCCGGGTCGAATTGGTTGCACCTGCATTAAAACATCTGTATTCATTTCTTTATTACAGCAACCCCCTATTATTTGACACTTTCAGCTAAGATTGGATCAATCGTGGAAGACAAATACAGAATGTAATCAATAGATGAAAACTCTTGCATGATGCCAAATCCACAACAATATGTGTCAGAATAAAGGCCAAGACTTGTCATATTGACCAATAAGACCTTGTACCTTGCACCTTGTAAAGCCTTGCAATTTACAAACTAATCTCAGGCTCTTCTGAAACTAAGAGTAAAGATATGCATTCACAGTACATTTGTTTATTTTTATTATTTTCTTTTTAATAATAATCCACATTCAACATAAATGTTCATAAACAAACATTACTTCCAAACTGATTTATACAAAAAGAACCATCCAAAAAAAATGTACCCTTTCAGATCACTAGCTCGGCCATATAGAAGCAGCTGCATTTTTTACCATTTCAAAAATAGTAAACGGATGCAAGCAGTACTTCATGGATGTTTGGTAACAGAACATACTTTTCAAATATATTGTAAAATAACAGGGCGTTTTAACAACTTACAGATTTCTATAGAACTGTAGCCTTACACTTTGCGTATTGTTTTAGGTTATTACGATATGAAGGCATATCTCATCCTAAACCAAGATTTATTTAGACTTTTATTTACATGTACCACTTTTACTATCTTCAATGCACTACTCTTCATAGAACAGAAGGCAGAAAAGCACATTTGCCAAAAATTAAAGGGGAAATAAGGGAGTCTATTCCATGAGCTTTTTGACTTTGTAGTCATTTTATTCATATCAGTAAGCCACCATATTTAATGGTTTTCTTTTATACAAAAGCCCAAACCAGAAAGCATATAAAATAGGAAACAGGATTCCAATGATTTCCTTTTGTTTCTGCCTGCTTTCCAGCTGATTCACATGTGAAAAATACATATCTACTTAGAAAACGTGAAACGGGCCAACCCAAACATAATGTCCTCTCGCCCACCCTGATCTGTAGACACTTTAGTTTAATCTATGGGTGGAAGAGACTAGAAATCATATTGGTGTCAGCAGAGGGTGAAGCAGATTATTATGCAAAGTGCTTTCAGGGGGCTGAGAGGAACAGGGGAGGGGTGTAGTAGTCCATTCTTGGCAGGTTTTGGAAGGATCTTGACAGTCTTGATAAGCTGACAGATGGACAGCCAGCGATCTCCTCAGAACCTCAGATATGACTTGTGTTTAACCATGTATCTGTAGGGGAGACAGGGGTAGTGAGCAAATTCACTGGTTCTCAAATATATCTTTATGCAAAATAATTTCTCCTGAAAATCAACAGAAATATAGATACACAGAGTGAGGGGTCTACACTATGTTTTGGTGGCCACATAGTAGTGAGTCTGACCTGTCCAGTGTTTCCCAGAAGCGCAAGAAGACAGGCCGGTCCAGATGTCTCTTGTGGTGGCTCAGCTCCAGCACAGTCACGTCCCATTTCTGTACGTTTGGGTCTGTCCGTGCCTCATCGTACTTCAGGTGAAAGGCTCGGACTACACAAACATCAGCATTACATGAGACAAACTCTTTTCCGTACATATTGAATGAGGCTGGAATTCAACAGTTGGACAGGATATCATAAATGCTTCTTTTTGCCAGACCACACTCACTTTTGGCAAAAATATCAACGGGGGATCCATCAGGCAGAAGCCATGGCCAACCCTTGAACTGCCAGGCAGGACCCTGCACAAAGACTGCCACTACACGATCCCTGCGGACAATCAATGACTTGTTTTAAAGGGACATAACCATACACACAATATTTCAATAGTGAAAACGATGACATTCAAGATAAATGCAACATTCAAGACAAAATGTCACATCCAACCCTATCATTTCGGCCAATGTTTACAAAGAATTATAACAAAATATTTAGCATGATGGCAAACTTTCGGGCAAATATACCAATGGTCATATGTGGCCTAGAAGGACGATACATCAAAAGCTGTTAAACAATATACAGGTGCTGGTCATATAATTAGAATATCATCAAAAAGTTGATTTATTTCAGTAATTCCATTCAAAAAGTGAAACTTGGATATTTTATTCATTCATTACACACAGACTGATATATTTCAAATGTTTATTTCATTTAATTGTGATGATTAAAACTGACAACTGATGAAAATCCCAAAATCAGTATCTCCGAAAATTAGAATATTACTTAAGACCAATACAAAAAAAGGATTTTTAGAAATGTTGGCCAACTGAAAAGTATGAACATGAAAAGTATGAGCACTCAATACTTAGTTGGGGCTCCTTTTGCCTGAATTACTGCAGCAATGCGGCGTGGCATGGAGTCGATCAGTCTGTGGCACTGCTCAGGTGTTATGAGAGCCCAGGTTGCTCTGATAGTGGCCTTCAGCTCTTCTGCATTGTTGGGTCTGGCGTATCGCATCTTCCTCTTCACAATACCCCATAGATTTTCTATAGGGTTAAGGTCAGGCGAGTTTGCTGGCCAATTAAGAACAGGGATACCATGGTCCTTAAACCAGGTACTGGTAGCTTTGGCACTGTGTGCAGGTGCCAATTCCTGTTGGAAAATGAAATCTGCATCTCCATAAAATTGGTCAGCAGCAGGAAGCATGAAGTGCTCTAAAACTTCCTGGTAGACGGCTGTGTTGACCTTGGACCTCAGAAAACACAGTGGACCAACACCAGCAGATGACATGGCACCCCAAACCATCACTGACTGTGGAAACTTTACACTGGACTTCAAGCAACGTGGATTCTGTGCCTCTCCTCTCTTCCTCCAGACTCTGGGACCTTGATTTCCAAAGGAAATGCAAAATTTACTTTCATCAGAGAACATACTTTGGACCACTCAGCAGCAGTCCAGTCATTTTTGTCTTTAGCCCAGGCGAGACGCTTCTGACGCTGTGTCTTGTTCAAGAGTGGCTTGACACAAGGAATGCGACAGCTGAAACCCATGTCTTGCATACGTCTGTGCGTGGTGGTTCTTGAAGCACTGACTCCAGCTGCAGTCCACTCTTTGTGAATCTCCCCCACATTTTTGAATGGGTTTTGTTTCACAATCCTCTCCAGGGTGCGGTTATCCTTATTGCTTGTACACTTTTTTCTACCACATCTTTTTCTTCCCTTCACCTCTCTATTAATGTGCTTGGACACAGAGCTCTGTGAACAGCCAGCCTCTTTAGCAGTGACCTTTTGTGCCTTGCCCTCCTTGTGCAAGATGTCAATGGTCGTCTTTTGGACGGCTGTCAAGTCAGCAGTCTTCCCCATGATTGTGTAGCCTACAAAACTAGACTGAGAGACCATTGAAAGGCCTTTGCAGGTGTTTTGAGTTAATTAGCTGATTAGAGTGTGGCACATGTCTTCAATATTGAACCTTTTCACAATATTCTAATTTTCTGAGATACTGATTTTGGGGTTTTCATCAGTTGTCAGTTATAATCATCAAAATTAAAAGGAATGAACACTTGAAATATATCAGTCTGTGTGGAATGAATGCATACATTAAACAAGTTTCACTTTTTGAATGGAATTACTGAAATAAATCAACTTTTTGATGATATTCTAATTATATGACCAGCACCTGTACATTAAAAATGAAAAAGACATGATGTTCTGACATTGGCCTTACCCTTACATAATATTTCATAATGGTTATAATATTTTTTCTGTCCACGCACATCCTTGAAATGACTGACTCAGCTAGTCAAAGAGCATTGATGATTGGTTAAAACCAACCATGTGTGCTCTTTGGAAGCAACGTTCATTATTTTAGTTGAAGGAAAATGTTTTAAATTACACCACGAGCAGTATAAAAGCAGGTTTTGTTTGCCTACAGTGATTTCGTTCATAAAGGATAAATAATTGTCTTCTTCCACTGTATAAATAATGCTGAACTGCACCCCTAATCAGATTTAATATACGTAAATCACTCATGAGGCTCCATTTTATGAAATGGGAAGAGACCAATTAAGCCCATCCAATCTAAGTTTTACATGTTTGCTTATAGAAATGTCAACAGCCTTCCACTAAAATGAGTAGTAAATTAATGATTAATCTCTCAATAATCTCTCATGTTGTTTTGTGATAAACTGACAAAATTAAGATTATTTAATTGTAAATGTGAAAAGTCTGAAGTTGGCTTATAAAGGAACATGTGTACCATTTAAGCCCACTATGACTGAACTATTTAACTGAAGCGTTAACAGGTGAAAACTACTCAAACTAAAAGGTATGAGTGATGAGTTGGGCATACCAGTCCTGTGGGGCGAGCTTAAGTGGCTGGTCGATCACCCTGTAGGGCACTGTGACAGTGAGTGTGGCACCACCTGGCTGCACCTGATCTTTCCGTCTCTGTAGCAGAACCTCATTGTCTCTCTGAATGCCCTGCTTCTTCTTGTCCTCCGACGTGACAAACCTGTCAAGAGAAGCACTTACATCAGTTTTAGGAATATAAAAACACCAACGGGAGTCAGTTCAAAAGTCAGTTGAACTATGGACATTCAATATTTGACAAACACGCAAAAGCTGCCAAAATACGCACTCATTCAAGAGAATTACAGGCAATAAATGGCCAAATTATGAGCAGTTAATGCAAAATGAAACTTTCTTGGAGAGCATATTCTGAGAAATCAACCACAAATGTATCCAAGGCATTTTTTCTTTCAAATACATTTCCTTAATAGTGCAACTCACAAGTCAGATGCATAAATAGCTTAACCAATTATCAAGGGAAATCAGGGCCCTCTCTAGATGGCTACATGACAAAGCTGCCACACTGGAGAATCGACAGACCATCATGATGATGGGAAAGCTGTCAGGGCATTGAGCACATCAAAGACCGACAGATGAAGGTGAGCGACCAAAAGACATCTATTACGTTTATGTCAAACATTCTGTCGAACAATGATGGCCATTCAACTGATCTTTAGACTGCTTTTTTTTGTTGTTGTTGGAAGGAATTTAAAATATTAAATATAAATCAGACGTGAGTCAATGCCTCTTTAGCGTGACTTCATTAGGAATCACACTGTTAACTTGTTTGTTTACTGCTTGGAGATTTGGTTTTTACCCTAATTATTCTAAAACATGACCTTTAATAACTAATCTGTTATGTTCTGAATAGAATCATTGTATGGTGTTATTAAAAGCACAACAGTCTAAATATGCTTAACAGTCAATGGCATCCTACAGAACTCACATATTGGTGGCCCTTCACCTTGCAATAAGTACACACGTGTAAGGCTTGAATGACCAATACAACACCTTGTGCTGACCTGCCAACCGTAGGAAGATAAATTGAGTACCACAACAGTGCAACACTTAGTTTACATGCTTTTGCAGCACTCCGCTTTGCACACAGTCATTCCCACTCACCGACATATCAATTTATTCAACATATAAATCAGCTATGAAGAAAACAATACAATCATATATGCTTGAGAACAGCTCTTAATCTTTAACTCACTTGCACTGCACTGGGCTATATTATAATATACAGTGAAAGCCAAACGTTTCAGTACACCTGCTTAAAACCATATTTTCCATATTAATATTTCATTGTATAACCATAAGTTAATTGCATTCAGTTATTTAATAAAAATGGAAATAATTTATTTTGTATATTGTAACATATGTTTTCATTTTCAAGTATTTACGGAAAATTATGTTGTGATATAAAACACTGTCAATTATGAATAAAACCCAATATTCTGTTCAGGATTTCCATTTGATTTAATAATTAAATATTTGAATCCGCTTATATAGGCACACATCATATAGGCCTGATGAAAAATATTTTACCTATTCAATTAACAAATTAGCTAGGAATATAGGCCTTTGAAACTAGATGTTTAGCTACATTATTACCCTGAAGCTCCTTGGTGGCTAATGTAAAAATCGTAATTGCACAATGTGCAAAATGCATGATTTGGCAGTTTTGAGGGGAGGAGACTCGGCCATTGTTCCTGATACTTTTTGAGAACCTTCTTTTTAGGTCTACTTCTCTCGCTCTCCCTTCCAATTCCTCCTAATCTGATGTCATGATTATTTCAACTGCAAAGCGCACACACGCACACCCCCGTTAAATTTCTAGGTAACGTTATTTATTGCTTTTTTTTCATCCTGCCATGATCTGCTCCTCTCATTATGGTGATGGGTTTGCCTGCAATAATAATTATGAATACGGTACTATCAAAAGTCACATTTAACAATCTGCGACACGCCGACCATATAACTTAACGTTACTTTGCTAACTTAAATGCCTGGTGAACAAGCAAGCAAGCTAGCTTGCAAATTACATAATGTTAGGCTAATGTTAAATATTTTCCCAAGGTTGATAGGTATGCATTAACATTCACAATTTCAACTTTCCACATCCTCCCCAACCTGTTTACCTTTGCAAAGGAGTTAAAAGCACCATCCTCACTTGAGGAACCAGCCAGACAGAGTGAGGAGTGAGAACGAGAGGGATAAAACCCATTTCGTGTTGCTGTCGATTTGGAGTCTCTTGAAATGATTGACAAAACGCCTTTGTCAATCATCCCCGCTTGATATTTTGGGGAATGAACCCAGCGCTATGATTCATTTGCTTTTCAGCAGACTAGACACAGCTGCCTCTGCTGTAAGACTTTAGTACTGCATGTACACAATTGCACACAAAAGACATCACCAGCTTTTTGCGTAGTTTAGAGTGACAAATTGTACCAGCATAATTTGATGTCAAAATGCGTACAGGTTGGCAAGTCTGCCTTGTGTATACAGTTTGATCATGTCTAGATTCTACTGATACAGTAGCCATTCTGACTAGTCATTACATTTGGAGCAGCTTAAAACTAGTGAGATAAGAAATGCTACTAGTAACAATTGAAATAGACACTAGTGTCAAATAAATAAGGGCAAGTAAACTGGAATAGACACTAGTCGCTATTGGAATAAGTATCTAATGATAGGTAATAATAGTTACTAGTATGCTTTTAAAAAAAATAACACTATTGGAATGCATACTAGTCATAAATGAATATTTGATATCAGCACCACAGATCCCCATAGAATCCAATGGCAAAATTTTGCCATTTGTTTACAGTAACAATGGACCTTTTTCAAACTGCCACATTCGCCAAACAGAAGTCGTCATAGTTTGGTAAACTATGGCGGTGATCGGGAAGAACAGTAAAATAACCAGTGCCAGCAGGGGCGGAATGGGAAGAGAACTCAGCCTTGGATTTTCCATTGAAACTCGCTGTCCTTTTTACAGCGTGCTTCAGCAAGCGGCGGCCCGTTTCAGCTCATCGCCGCCAATTTGGCCCCATATTACGGCCGGCCCACCGGTTCTTCCTATGGCCAGTCCGCCCCTGAGTGCCACTACAGTGTTCCAATTTGCAAAAAAAAATAAATAAAAAAATGGATTTGGATCCACTGCTGTTCAAAATGGTAAAATGTTAGGGAACCACTTGTTAGGGAGTCTAATTGGAAAAAGTCCTTATTGGAAAAAATGACTTTTGCTAGGGAGCATAAAGATTGGACTGTGGAGCAATGGAAAAGGTCATGCGGTCTGATGAGTCCAAATTTACCCTATTCCCTGATGGCATGAGCATATTCCAGAATGACAATGCCAAGATTCATCAGGATCAAATTTTGAACGAGTGGTTCAGGGAGCATGAATTGGCCACTAGAGTCCTGACCTTAACCCCACTGAAAGTCTTTGGGATGTGCTGGAGAAGACTTTACAGAGTGGTTCGACACTTCTGTCATCAATACAAGATCTCAGCCAAAAATTAATGCAACTCTGGATGAAAATAAACATTGTGACATTGCATAAGGTTGTCGAAACAATGCCACAACGAATGTGCACCATAATCAAAGCTAAAGGCGGCCAAGCTAAATATTTTGATATGTCTTTTTTTTTGTCCAGGCAGTGTAAAAAAGATGCTAGTTTAAAGTTTAAAGGAATAAATGTGAAAAGCACTTGCCATTTCAGGGATGTGTATTGTATGCAGTATTATGTTGCACTTTTGTATTTGGTTACTGTGACCAAGTAACCAAGGGCTGCAGTTAAATTATTGTCCAAGATCACAATAATAACTTACATCAGAATATATTTACATCAGGGCTAACTAGTTTTTCTGCCATCAAATATTGGCATAATATCATAAATTCCAAAAGCAGAACCATGTTATGGCAAATGTGGCTGCAAATAGAAAGCAGAAGAGCAGTAGTGTCAAAAATCTCCCAGTTGCTATTTTTAGCAAGCTTACAAAATGGGTAGAGGAATCAAGATGATGTCGTAGGGTTAGCTCCCAATTCAGTGTGCTGCTTTGATAGGTTTTGAAATGTTAAACAATTTTATGTATTCACCTAGCAAAACATTTGACTTATCGATGGCTCTGGATAATTCTCTTCCATGGGGTGAATGCCAATTCAAACTTTGTTCAAGCAATGGACAGAATGACTGCAAACATCAAGGAATTTATTGATGCTAAAGTTGACATGGTTCTAGCAGCAATAAGCGAAGAAACAATCCAGTTTCAGGCCTTAGTTGAGCGGGTTGGCCAGATCCATACGATGCAAGTGTGCTTGGAGCTTCAAAGTTTTGGTCACCATTCACTTGCATTTTATGGACCTACAGAGCTGAAATATTCTTCTACAATTCTTCGTTTGTGTCCTGCTGATAAAAGGAAGTCATCCACATCTGGGATGGAAAGAGGGTGCGTAAATTAGAGAATTTTCAGTTTTGGGTGAACAAACGACATGGCAAACAATTTTTTGATGTCTTGAAGACAGACATAAAGGATTTCTCAACTGTTATTTTATGAAGAGTATCTTTCCCTTGGAATTCCCTTCCTGATTGTCTATTGTTATTGTTCATGATTTCATATGTGTACTTGGTTGTTTTGTTTCCCTATTCTGAGCTCTTTTTGGATTATGTAAAAAAATTTTTAAAAAAAATCCTAAAATGAAATTCTCATGCCTCCATATGGGCAGTTTAATTATGAATGACTTCTTGTTAATCCTCTAAAAGCTGCCCTACCCAAACAGAACTTTATTGCATCATAGATGTTTTCCAAATATGTTCTCGGTTTTAAAAAGTAGGCAGCAGCAATATGCTGAGATATACTAAAATACATAATCCCAGAACACATTGAAATAAGCCTAGTGTAATGAAATCATCAAGATGGTGGACGAAGTAGACAAATGTTGACTATAAATATAGTAATTTCATACAATACTGAGAATCTCTAACTGAAAATGGATTTTTACCCAATATTCAAATATTGCAGATTGATCAGCACACTTACTTCAAGTCCTGTAAGAGATCCTTGGAATTGAGCATTGTGATTAAAGACGTTGTGGCCGCTGGGATGATAATAATGGGAGTTCTTGAACCTGGTATAAAAACAAAATACCCATAAGTGAAAATGACAAGAAAGAACCAGTTAAATACCAAAGCAAAATGTAGTTATCATGCTAAAATCATGCATATACAGACTAATTTGCAGATGAATCATTCAGACCAATTTGTGATCATTGAAGAGAACAGACTCAAAATACCACATATAATTTTATACTATACAAGAGCAATATCCAGCCAAACACACACACTAATGGTCAAAACTTTTGATACACTCATTCTTTATTATAATTTTTTGTCTTCACATTTTAGAATAATAGTAAAGTCATCAAAAATATGGAATAATAGAAATGGAACTATGGAATTATGTTGTGACTAAACAAAATAATTTCAAACATTTAAGCACTTGCCTTCAGATCAAAAGATTTTTAAGATCATGAGAAACATTTCAGTCAAGTGTTTCAAAACATTTGACTGGTAGTGTATATTTGAGGAGAGCATAAAAAAAACCATTCATAACAGAAATGTCTATGACTTATTATTTTATTTCAGCCTTACAAACAAAACTGTAAAATTCTCTGAAAAGTCCAGTGTTTCCAAGATCACATGAACCCCGTCTACTTGTCCATAAGTTAAGTATTATTATATTTCTTTCACTGTAGACTGGCATAAAAGTACATTTAATTAAAAAAATGAAAAGAAAAAAAACACTAGCCCAATTAAATAAGCTAGGTTCAAATGACACTGCATAAATACACAGAATTTTCAGTATATCACTTTAATTATACACAGTAAAAAGTTCATTCCCTCTATCCACGTTGTGCAAGACATACATACCTTTCTTCTGGTTGGGCGGAGGTCTTGCTTGTGAGACTAAAATAAAAGACAAAGAAACAAACAGAAACTTTTACAAGGAATGCACTGTTATTGATTGTGGTCAATATTTTATAAAATCAGCCAGAATTTGTACATGTGGAAATACTTGTATTACACAAACAAAAACTATGAATAATTATAGGCCGGAGATTAACAGTGCCAAGATGCAGTTCAAGTAAAAATGACTGATTTGGTGATTGCCATAGATGGATAAATGAACAAGCATAACTAATGACCTGTAACCTACTTGCTCTGCAAGAGTTTCTTTAAAGTGCCGATTAAGTTCTTGAATGTAAAAATGCCCATAGATAGGAGATAACTGATTATGCAACATGTGTTGCATTAAGAATTATGTTCTGATTCATTTTGAACTGCAATGACATGGGAATGTGAGCTCGTGTAGCTACAAATGCTTGCTATCACATACTTGCATAAAGTATGCTTTCAGCCTTAAAGGGGAAAAACTCTTCAACTTGTCCATTTCATGCTTGTACCGAAGAGTCAATCCATCAGTAAATTATGTTAATCGGGATTAGAAGTAAAGGAAATGGGAGAAGACTGGGAGAGAGATACACAATAAGGATTTGCGGAGAGATTTTAAGTTTAGTCCAGTGTGCTAATTCATGAGATATAGTTCATTAAATTGAGAAAGTCAAGTCATTTTTATTTACAGTATATAGCACTTTCACAACACAGTTTCAGCTTTACAGGAAATATGATAGAAACCAGACAAGACCACTGCTTCTGCCTGCGTCTTCACACCATGAAAAAGCTTTTACAACTTTTACCATCTTCAGAATCGGTTTTCTTTAATGATTATAATTTCTTATATAACACATTATATGTATCATTATGTGTACCAAAAGCTTCACAGTCATTGTAAAAGCATCCTCAGAGCAGGCTAAACCTGCCTAAACTCATATGTTGAGCATTCAAACAAATTAAAGTGTATGCAGGGCAAATAAAACAAATTCCTCATTCTAGAAGAGTTCATTAAAAAGTGTATCAATCCATTATGAATGGTGTGTAACACTCTGGTATCTGTCAGCCAAAAAGAGCTGCTGTCTGGAGGAACATCTGAACTGCATTGCACCTGGTGGTTAGATGGATGTTGAGCCTTGGATTCCAGATTTTTTGTTGACCAATGTGGAATACAGTTGTGGCCAAAAATATTGGCACCCTTGGTAAATACGAGCAAAGGTGACTGTGAAAAATATGCCTTTATTGTTAATCATTTTGATTTTTCACCCTTTTTTACCCTTTAATTAAAGTAAACTAACTGAAAGAGGGGGAAAATATTTTTATATATTAATCAAAAATATTTCCACAATTATTGGCACCGTTAGAAATTGTTATGAGTAAAATATAACTTTGAATCAAGTGGAGAATTGCAGAAATCTGTAGGATAATAGGGTCAGAAAGTCTCAAACTACAATCAGAAGTCACCTACATCGGGGGCCTGGGTAGCTTAGAGATTATTGAGACTGACTACCACCCCTGGAGTTACGAGTTCTAATCCAGGGTGTGCCGAGTGACTCCTGCCAGGTCTCCTAAGCAACCAAATTAATAGGGAGGGTAGAGTCACATGGGGTAACCTCGACATGATCACGATTAGTGGTTCTCGCTCTCAATTGGGCACATGGTAAGTTGTGCGTAGATCACGGAGGGTAGCATGAGCCTCCACATGCTGTGAGTCTCCGCGGTGTCATGCACAGTGAGCCATGTACAGACTGCACGGCTGACTATCTCAGAAGCGGAGGCAACTGAGACTTGTCCTCCACCACCCGGATTGAGGTGTGTAACCTTGCCACCATGAGGACCTAGAAAGTAGTGGGAATTGGGCAAGCCATAATTAGGGTGAAAAGGGAGAAGAGAGAGAGAGGGGGAAAAAAAAGAATCACCTACATCACAACCAGTATTTGGGTGAGTTTCAAGAAAAAAAAACCTCTGCTCTCATCCAACAACAAACTCAAGCATCTTCAGTTTGCCAAACACTACTGAAACGTCAAATGGGACCGGGTTCTATGGTCACACAAAACAAAAGAGAGCTTTTTGTCAGCAAACACCACAGATGGGTTTGGTGCACACAGAGAGGTAGCCATATGGTAAAGTACCTCATGTCCACGGTTAAATATGGTGATGATCTTTATCATTGTGGGGATGTTTTTATACCAGAGGTCCTGGACACCCTGTTTGGATATATCTATGCATATGTATATAGACATGGCATCATGGACTCTATCAAACACAAACAGATAAAAAAAATAAATAAATAAAAACCTGACTGCCTCTGCCAGAAAGCTTAAAATGGTCTGTGGTTGGATCTACAAAGTAGGAAAATTATACAAAACACACATAAAAATCAACACAAAAAATATTCACTGACCACAAAAATCAAGGTTCTGCCATGGCCATCCATGTCCTTTGACCTGAACCCCTTAGAAAACACATGGGGTGAACTGAAGGGGAGAGTCCACCAGCGTGGACGTCAGAAATTGAAGGATCTGGAGAGATTCTGTATGGAGCAATGGTCTCGGATCCCTTGTCATGTGTTCTCCAACCTCAGTCATTATAGAAGACTCTTTTAGAAGAAAAATTTTGCTACATATATATATATATTTGACAAAAATATTGTAAAACTTGTTGTGTTTGCAATTGTTTGATCTTCATTAGGATAGATTTTTGTGAATATTTTAAATGAAAGATCACAAGGACAAACATTTTTCACAGCCTTCTTTGCTCATATTTACCAAGGGTGCCAATATTTTTGGCCACAACTTTAGAAAAGATTAAGATGGACAAGTGGCTTAAAATTATCGAATAAAGTTTACAAAGGTTAATAAATACAGTGAAAAGTGAGGCCTTAAGGCATACATAAGGCATAAAGAGGAAAACGAGAATGCCATTGGATAGTTGGACAGGGGTCAGGGAAAGAAAACGTATAAGGCCTTTTCACACAGAGCGGGAATTTTAGCCAAAACAAAATGTTACAATGAAACAATGCAAAGACAAGCGATCAAATGTGTAGCGGCCATTTGATATTGGGTTTTTCAACAGCCGGTACAGATAACTAGAGAGCAGGCTGGCCGATTGCAGATAAAATGGTGATCCAAGACATTATGAAATTTATGAAATGCAATTGAAATGTACCCAATGACATATTTTCACAATATTTGAAAATAAAAATTCAGCATTAGCCAGTTACGAGGCCATAGGTACATTTTGATAGATACTTCTGTTAATTGGTCAAGTGGAACAGTTATTGGCCAATGCCAATAATCTCAAAATTTCCCTGTATTGGGTGATTTATTGGCTTGTCCAATACAGATGTGTCAGGGACAGGCATTCCAGATAGACAAGAAGTCATTGATATTGTACGAGCACAAGCTTGGAAATAACAGGAGTATGTTTATCTTTCATTCATCATTCATCATGTCAAAAACATACCATGAGTGAATAGGCCTTAAAAAAATATTACAAAAGAACAATGCAATGCAAGTGTAGTACTGATAACATGTTTCTCAAGTTGAAATAATTGTATGTGGTAATCGACAGTATGTCTCACATGTGGAATATAGACATTAATTGAGAACAACTTGGCATATTCCTGTAAGATTAGAGGAGTTCTCCCATACCTGGTCTGGGAACAGGCTGCAGAGCTGGTGTTTGGGCCTTTCTAGCAGATGCTCCTTCCTGAAGAGAGAGAATAAAAGATGAAAAGCTGAAGACAGGAATTCTCATTTTCAAGCTTTCAGGAAATTTGGTTTGCAGTAGCATTTCTGAAAAAAATAAAAAAATAACAAAAAAACATACCTACATAACACAGCAAATAGTATACCGTTTTGTACCTGCTCAACCAGATTAGACTTGACAGAAGGCCTTCACACTATACATTATACACACACACAAACACACACACACACCTCGAAAACCAAAATTTTTTGAGTCAAGTTTGGCATGGATCGGGCTGCAGACCTCTACTGCTGAAGTTTTGTCTGTGACTCAACGGCTCCTCTGCCTCAATGAAACATCCCTTTATTAAGAGTGATCTCACAGAGGAACAATCTCACAGAAAATAATTTAACCTGCACAGTCACACTTTGTTTTGAGACTTGTCCACTTCAACCACATTCAGAGTTGGTCGAATATATGTGTGATCAACATTGTGCTCGTAGTGTAAACTTTCATCTGTTCAAATGGCAACAAGCGCCACCTACTCACAAATGAACTAATGCGTCAAAATAAAAGTCTGCAGGTTACATAACTGTCCGATCAGGAAATATGAAAAAGCAAATACATGAACATGCAAAACAGTCCCTCAAATTCAGACATATTTGAAACAAGAAAATGAATAAGCTTCACATTATAATTGATAAAACTACAAATCAGGTTTAACAACGCAAATCCAACACATTTCATCTGAATGTATCAAAATGTTCACTCATGCACAGCAACTATTAATCTGTTTACTCATGGGTCTGGTAGTGTTTAACTGCCTCATCTTTCAATAACAGATCCTTTTTAAAACTTTAATAATATTATGACTGGTTCACAAGCCATCTGCACTGATAAGAGCCCAAAAACACATACAATGAAATTTGCTGGATGCACAAACGTAATGCAATCCGTGATGTTGTGTGCTTAAACAGGCTAAAGTGGAGACGCTGCTCTTCACATCTCACATCTTCCGTGTTCGTTTACACACAGAACTGCATGCGATTCTCCCAGTCAGTGGCAGCAATGGAATGAGATGAGTTTGTTCCACTCTTAAAACGTGGGTCACATCGCCGGAAACGCATCAAAACGATCAAAGACGTCCATCGAGTGCATGTTCACAAAATACCAGCAATTAAATATAGCACAGATGGGTGCCAAAATGGTCCAGGATGTTTTTAAAACAAGCTGAATGAAATAGAACAGAGGTCAACTTTTTAGTTATTACTTGAAATTGTGTCTTTTAAAAGAGGCACAATGCATGATAACTGTCAAAGTAGTTCAACTAGTGCAGGTTTAAGTAAAAAATCCAGATAGGCACATGAAGTTGTCCTAAGTAAGTCCCTTTAAAAGTCTAGATGAATCTCCCATGACAGGCCCACGTGTGGCAGACTGAGCACCAATGGGCGGAGCCAAGGGTGCAATGACGAAAAACAGCCATTGATATCTTGCTGAAGAGCATGCATATGCGGAGCTGTTTGGTCCTTGTTACAAGTTCAACAAATTCCAAATGAGTCATTTCAGCATTCTGATCTTTTTTCAGTTCTGAAACTTGCACTTTTATATGTCAAAACATCAAGGAAAATTTTATTAAATGTCATTAACCCTTTGCACTACCAGAATACAGTTTATTGTGCTTCAAAATGGAATTAAACTTACAAAAACCATCTGGAAAGGGAAGACATGGAGACTATTTGCAGTCCTTTTTCAGTCCGGACAGCTTATGCTGCTCCTGCTATATTTACAAAGAACCAAATGGACCTCTAACAACTTTCCTATTTGAGGTGCGAACACCATTTTGGTGTTAGATAACTCGAGAATTTGCTTTCAAATTAACTGTATGCAAGAGACAAGGTGAAATTATTATTTAAAACGATAAAACGCTGAATAGCAGATCATTTCCTCAGGATGCTGACACACCAATATTAGCAGCAATCGTGACAAAAATAAATAATATCCAACTGAAGTCTTTAGAATTATAAACAAAACACCCAAAAACAAAATTTGTAGGAAATCATGTGTGCATGATGGAACATTAAGGTATCAACATGTTGAGCAATATTATGGCTGAGCTGGTTGAAATTATGGTTTTATTTAGGAATCCAGCTTGTGTAACACTGAAAATGCTCATTTTTTAACTGTCAGAACGGAGGGAGCTCAAATGGGTCACGTGGGGGAAAGGGTGTGCAGCTGAGGATGTCAGCAATGCTGTGCAATCACACATTTCCACCTCCCTTCCCCCAGCTGAAGAAAGAAAAGCAGTGAGAGAGTAGCCGTATAAACAAAGGGCAGGGGGAACGTTGTGAAGCAGCTTCATCCATTCTGCATCCCATCATCCGTCTCAGTCCGTGTTTGTCAAAAGAGAGGCTGCACACAGCCTCAGGGATCGCAATTATGAATGGGGACACTATAAAGCCAAAGCCAAATCATAGACCTCCTATACTACAGGAGAAGAGAACGTCACCTGTGAAATCTACAGGAAAGCTGCCTACAAATTAAAAACATGAGAAACAGAGGAGAGCTATAGGAGATCTGAGCTGCGGTAGCTGAAAAAGGTAAGCCGGCAAGGCACATGACATTCATTTGCGACAGGACTATTGGGCTCTGATGGTGCATAAGAACAGAAACGTGTTTAGGTGGACTACTGTATGTTAACAAACAACCTCATTCAGTCAAAGCCAAAGGTTTTTCAAACCACACTTCTTAATGTTGGAAGATCAAAGCAGCATGCATGCTTCGGCAATCGAACTTAAAAAAAAAAAAAAAAAAAAAAAAAAAAAAACGCAGTGCTATGATTCATCCTTCCCAGCAATTCTAGTTTAAGGGCTGTTAGCCAAGCTAACACCATGTTGACATACGTTGTGGGCTTTTGTTAGCTGATCAGGAGATATAAAGGATGTGAACGAAGAGTATTTACTCTGATTTCTGCCTAAACAGGGGAAGGCATTCAGCTTTTTCTCTGCCTCTGTGAATGTGCTCACAATTAGCTCTTTGTCTAAGTGAGACTGCAGGAGGAAACCACATACATCACCTGCAATGAATATGTGAAATATAAAAGCGTATTTTGAGAACTTAAACTAGAACAAGCGGAAAAAGAAATGAAAAACAAATAGGGAATCTGTAATGCAAACAGGCAGCTGACGGTGCTACTTTTAGCACACTATTTATAAAACAGCAGCATGCCTGTATCTAGAGTGGCTATGCAGTTGAATCAAGAGCAGCTAGACTGCAAATTATAAATTCAACATGTTTAATGATGTTAGGGTGCATTAGCAATGCAAGATTACTGGGAAAGCTGGGGGAAAGGAAGAGAATATGGTCAGATGACCATTTGGAGAACTAACTCATACTTTTTTTTAGTACCACCTCAGTCGAGGTTCCAAGCGAGCCGAGCCGATACTAAATGTGACATCAAAACCCTGCAGATCACCGATCAGTCAGAGAATCGTCACTACCAGAGTCACTGGATTTTCGACACGCGACATCAACCCGCTTTCAAATTTTAAAAAGAAATGGCTGAGAGCAAAACCATGCAGTGGTCAATAAACGAGGTGCAGATGTTCCTCTCGAACGTCTTTTGACGAACGAAACAAAAAAGTCTTCAGGAAGTGTCCCAGCTGTTGGCCACACACGGCTACCACCGGACCTACCAACAGTGTAGGGAAAAGTGAAAAATTAAAACCGTAAGTGACTACAGAACCATGACAATCAGCCTATAATCCCACCCATGTTGAGGCAGAACTAAACAGCAGTGGAAAAGAAAAACAAGTAGAGTCGAGTTGAACCGTAACGTGCAGTGGAAAAGTGCTATTAGTGAGACTGTGGCAGTAAGCCATGCGTCATCAATATCAACAATGTATTGCTTGAAGTTACATATTGGCACTAGGGCTGGACTTAAAAAAAGTTTTCTATAGGTAAACATGCAGTAGAAATACATCTTTGACCTTTGTGCTACATCTCACGGTTTTTCAGCAACTTGTGCAGGAGCCAAGTCAAGTTAAAAGAACTCGCCTGCAATTCATCAAGATTCATCAATCTGAATGGTTTCTTAGTATTACTTTAACAGCATATATATTTGATTAGATTTTAATAAGAAGCATAGGGCCAAAACATTATGAGCTGGTTTTGATACTGACAGAGAGAAAAAATAGAGCATCAAAAACAGGAACAGGCGGTCTTATCAACTGAAGGAAATGCTATGTGCTTGAAGTGTAGACAGCTGTCAACATATATATAACACCGTGTAACAGTTTTTTATTTTCTTTGGTTCCTGGGAACTAGGATGTTACTTCCTAATTGCTTATTGCCTCAAAAGTATAGAAAATGGATATTATTCCCCACAAACTTTGCTTTTGTGACCAGGACAGTGATATTTTAAAATTGACCTATTTTCCAGAACATTCAGTGCTGATTAAACTTGGGAGTATCTTCTAGAACTTTCCAGTAATATAAATAGTAGTATAAATACAGGGGCTTTAAGCTCACCAGTTCAGTTTAGTTCCAGCTGCCTAAGTGGATACATATCTGCATTTTACTGAGATGGCATCAAAAGGCTGGCAGCATCTAGCAGATGCATTTTGCTATGTCTGTGTTATCAAGACAAGAGCAAAAAAGTACTCAATAGACAAATCTGCTAAAATGTGTGAGGCCTATAAGGCATATTTCGGCATGCCTGTCAGGGATCAAGACAAACCCTGGGCACCTCATTTCACCTGCGGGCAGTGAAAAAAAAAGATGGGGGGGGGAGAGAGAGAGAGAGAGAGAGAGAGAGAGAGAGAGCAGCCATCTTTAGAAGAGAGCAACAAGTCAGAGAGTGAGGAAGATGTAGTAGATACAGATGACTATTTCAGAGGTGGAGCTGATGAGAGAAACCCATACTTCCCCAACCAAAAAGACCTCAACGACTTGATTTGAGATCTTGGTCTCACCAATGGTCTCAAGTCCAATGCCGAGCTTTTGATGTCTAGGCTCAAGCAGTGGAACTTGTTGGATGAAAGTGTGCAAGTCGCAGATCAGAGGAAGCATCACCAACCTTTTTCCAGCTTCTTCACCAGTTGAGATGGGCTCTGCTTCTGCCACAATGTGACGAGTCTGTTTGAGGCAATCAGAGTCGCATGCAACCAGAATGAGTGGCACCTGTTCATTGACAGCTCATCCAGGAGCCTCAAAGCCACGCTGCTCCATAATGGTAACAAGTTCCCGTCTCTTCCCCTGGCTCACTCGTGCACCTCAAAGAGGATTACAACAGCATCAAGACCTTGCCAGATGCCTTGAAGTATGATGAATACCATTTGGGGGCTGATTTGTGAAAGTGATTTACAGTATAATCGTAAATCTAGAAAAACTACTCGCATCTAAATCTCTTGTAGTCATTTTTGTATTACTTTAGTATATGTTAATTTGGATTCATATGTTGTTTTTTTCTGACTTTAAAGAAATTTAAACAAATTCACCCGTTTTCTTATTGGAAATAGGTCAATTTCAAAATATCACTGTCCTGGTCACAAAAGCAAAGTTTGTGGGGAATAATAGCCATTTTCTATACTTTTGAAGCATAAGCAATTAGGAAATAATACTTACTACCTAGAAACAAAAATGGTGTTTCATGGTGTAATGGGAGTGATTGAATTTTGTGTTGCAACACGCTACTTGCTTTGTGTGGATATGTTGAACTGACTTTTTGTAGCAGAGCAGAGGCATCAAGAGATTCATTTTTGGTGCTTGCTAGGATTCTTGATTACCCCACTCTGCTACAAAAAGTCAGTTCTTTCCAATCCGAATCCTGTGAAAAGGCAATACTCTAATTTCAGTCTCCTGGTTCTTGTTAACATTTCTTTCTGACAGGAAATCGATCAAATTGAACATTTAGAAGAGAAGCCAGCATTCCAGCAGTATTTAGAATGTGTGGCATTCAGAACAAACAACACTGGATTTTTTTCAATACTGATTTAACTTGTTGCTCTTTAACTATCACAGCAGGATATATCAGTGTTATTGTTAGTCAGACTTGGATTTTACATGTAACATGTCATGCATGAAATTAATTTGCTAAGACTTATGCATCAATCTCCCCTTGCATGTTTGTTTATTCAAAGTTCTGGCTGATTTCAGCCACCATTGACATTGTAGCTTCCTCGGGACCATTGAACTTTTCACCATATTTAAATCCATTTCTCAAATTTCTCCCAGAATGGGCACTCTTGAAAACAAGAGTGCAGATTGAGATGACCAAATAAAAATCTCTTCCATTCTTTTCCTGCAGGTTTCTGTACATCTGAATTAATCGTACAAGCATGAAAGTCAGCTGACAAATCCAAAGAATCCTGATAGGTACTTGAGGGGAGTGTACACAAGTGGAAAAAAAATGAATGGTCTGCAATTCGATACTGAAAAGATCACCCGAAGTCATCTCTTGGCTTTGTCTGGTCATGACACAGCTATATTTCCAAAGCATAAAAATCAGAGTGTTTGCAAGCCAGCACTATAAATCATGAGGTGGAAGCGCAGACGCTGTTGCACGCACATTGCCGTCCTCCTCATTCTGCTCATGTGTGTGGGAGGGCTTGTTGTTCTGTGTCAATGGAAGTACCCTAGGATTTACCCGGTGACACTAGCTGCTCGAGAGATCCACATCATGAAAACGGACTCCAACTCTAGCACGATAACACAAAGCAAGCTGAAAGACCCTGAAGTGCCCTCTACACCACTAATGTTTGAGGTCAGCCTGAGCTCTGCTTTGGATGAAAGTTCACAGCAGGAGTTGGAAACCTCCTTGGGATCGAATGTCAGTTTAAGTGGTGAGATGAGAGCAAAAAGGACACTTATGGTTGAGCCGTACAAGTACAACCTTAACGAGCCATATGCATGCATGCAGAGAGCTCCCTTCTTGGTGCTTCTCATTGCAGTTGAGCCCAAGCAAGCGGAGGCCAGGAATGCCATCAGGCAAACATGGGGCAACGAGAGCTTGGCCGGAGGCTTGAGATTTGTCCGCCTTTTCCTAATGGGTGTTAAGGAAGACACCCAGGAAACAGACAGCAAACTCCAGCACACAATAGAGGCTGAAAGTCGTCAGCATCATGACATCATCCAGCAAGACTACCTGGATACTTATCAGAACCTCACCCTCAAGACTCTTATGGGGATGTACTGGGTCGCAACATACTGCCCCAGTGCCAGCTATGTCATGAAGACTGATAGTGACATGTTTGTCAATACTGAATACCTCATACATAAACTGCTGAAGCCCAAGGAGCCACCAAGACAGAAATATTTCACAGGGTACCTCATGAGAGGATATGCGCCAAATCGAAATAAACACAGTAAATGGTACATGTCCCCAGAACTGTACCCCAGTGAGCGATACCCCATCTTCTGTTCTGGTACTGGGTATGTGTTTTCAGGTGACATGGCACACAGGATCTATGAAGTGTCTCTAAGCATTCGCAGGCTGCATTTAGAAGATGTTTACGTGGGCATCTGCCTTGCCAAACTGAGGATAGATCCAACGCCACCACCAAATGAATTCCTGTTCAATCACTGGCGAGTGTCCTATTCCAGCTGCAAGTACAGCCACCTGATAACCTCTCATCAGTTTCACCCCAATGAGTTGCTCAAGTTCTGGCAGCATCTACAGAGCAACAAGCACAATGCCTGCAACAACACGCCATTGAAAATTTAGGACAAAACGAGCAGAAAACTGCTCTGGAGACCGAAGTTTGGATCAGCGTGGATGAAGAACGTTTAGGTCTTTGAGGTTTTGCCAAGCACAACAGATAAAAGCACATGAGGGTTTTATTTTTTCATTGTTATAACATTAAAGACATGTTATGAATATTTATCTGCCTTTATTAAATCTATGACAGATGGAAATGGGTAAAAAACAAGCTATTGTGTTTTGATAAATATTGTGAAGAAAGGTGGTTTTATTTCCTAATAAATTATTTCAGATTTGTAAAAAACGCAGCATTGTTGAAAATCACAAAATCTATAAAGTATGAAGCATGAACTTACCTACAATGCCAATTCACTGAAAAGCATTAAGACAATTTTCAAAAACAAATGTTTTTTTTCACTCAATGATCAATAAGGATCAATCATGAAACACAAGCAGAATACATTTTTGTAAATCATTCGTGAAGTCGTTGTGACGAACATTCCTGGATTCATGAAATTTTTCTTATTTTCAAAATGTTAGTTGGTACGAACAAAATTTACACCTGCTTTCAACCACGTGTAAACTGCAAGACATCCAAAGGCTTTTGGTTTTTTTCAGGCAAACTACCACTACCATTAGTATTTAAATTACTGGAGAGTAATTTAAATTATCTTAAAAAAAAAATAAATAAAAAAGAAATGTTTTGTTGTTTTCTTTTTGAACCATATAACGAATAAACACGTTTCTTTCATACTTGCATTAGTTTCTTCAAAGTTTATTCCCAACTCTGCTTCATAAATTGCATATCGTTTTTTTCAGTAGAATTGCCTGGCATGGGGCGGAAAGTTCATGGAAAGCCGTAGTTTTTGTTTTATTTTCTCAAAAATAAATGCCCTTTAATGTGATTGGTTGGACAGTTTCTTCATTTGATATGAACTCTATAATTTAGTTTTCATTATTCATTACATGCATCAATGAATTGCGTTCAGTTTATAATGTATGGTCTAATGCAGTTATGCTATAAAAATAAACATGTTGTGGGCAGGCACACAATACAACGTAATAATAGAAAAAAAGCCCTGCACGCTGTTGTAGCTTGCAAATCTTTATTAGCTTACAATATTTTGGTCCAAGATCATCTTCAGGCATCCTTTTAATTTCTCTGAAGGTTGTTCCAGTTGCAAGTATAAAACCGTTACCATCATGATTTAACCAACAAGTTTCACCAACGATACTGGCGATGTGCTCGACTAAACTTATGTTAATGGTGGTGGACATCCTCCTGCCGGCATGAACTGAAAGCTTCAAATCAAACCATTTTTTATTAACCCCTTAGAAGGTTTGATTTATATAAAAAAAAATAAAAGAAAAAAAAAGAACCTCTGGGAGTCAGAACATACAATGACATAATTTCTCACTTTCTTTGTGACAATACCAACATGCTTGCCAAAACAACATTGTGATTTGAATGCACTTCCTTTTAAAACCCTTTCAGTTCCACATGTCCCTATTCTAATTTACTAGCACATCTCATGACTTCCTTATTTTCTTGGCTGTGGGTTATGACAATTGTGAATGAACCTGCACACACCCCCTATTTACGAACATTTGGAATTCACGAACATTCACTTTTTACTAACAAGTCTGGGGGGTATGTAGCATTCATGAATCCAGAGGAAGGTTTTCGTTCAGGCAAATTTTAGACACAAATTACTCATATTTATGAAAGAATCATGAATAAGGCCTAAAGCCTCTATCATCAGAAAATAAGGTCACTTTTTGGTCCAATCAAACAACTTAAGCAACCACAGGCAATGCATTGCATCCCAGCAGAGAGTACGGACATGAAATGTACAGATGAAGTTAGAAGTTTACATACACTTAGGTTGAAGTCGTTAAAACTAATTTTTACCTCCACAGTCCACAGATTTCATATTAGCAAACAATAGTTTTGGCAAGTCGTTTCAGACATCTACTTTGTACATGACATGAGTAATTTTTCCAACAATTGTTCACAGACAGATTGTTTCAATTTTAATTGACAATAAATCACAATTCCAGAGCGTCAGAAGTTTACATACACTAAAGTTAACTGTGCCTTTAAGTAGTTTGGAAAAGGATGTCAAGCATGTAGGCAATTAGCCAATTAGCTTCTGATAGGCTTATTGGAATCACTTGGAGGTGTACCTTCAAGCTCAGTGCCTCTTTGCTTGACATCATGGGAAAAATCAAAAGAAATCTGCCAAGACCTCAGAAAAAAAAATATTGTGGTCTTCCACAAGTCTGGTTCATTCTTGGGTGCAATTTCCAAATGCCTGATGGTACCACATTCATCTGTTCAAACAAGAGTACGCAAGCATAAACACCATGGGACCATGCAGCCATCATATCGTTCAGAGAGGAGATGCATTCTGTTTCCTAGAGATGACCATAATTTGGTGCAAAAAGCGCAAATCAATCCCAGAACAACAGCAAAGGACTTGAGAAGATTTTGGACAAACAGGTAGACAAGTATCTATATCCACAGTAAATGAGTCCTATATAGAAATAATCTGAAAGGCTGCTCAGCAAGGAGGACGCCAATGCTCCAAAACCACCATAAAAAGCCAGACTGTAGTTTGCAAGTGCACATGGGGACAAAAATCTTACTTTCTGTAGAAATGTCCTCTGGTCTGATGAAACAAAAATGTAACCGTTTGGCCATAATGACCATCATTATGTTTGGAGGAAAAAGGGTGAGGCTTGCAAGCTTAAGAACACCATCCTAACGATGAAGCATGGGGGTGACAACATGCTTTGCTGCAGAAGGGACTGGTGCACTTCACAAAATAGATGGCATCACGAGGAAGGGAAATTATGTGGATATATTGAAGCAACATCTCAAGACATCAGCCAGGAAGTTAAAGCTTGGTCGCAAATGGATCTTCCAAATGGACAATGACCCCAAGTATACCTCCACAGTTAGATGGCCATCACAAAGCCCTGACCTCAATCCGATAGAAACTTTGTGGGCAGAAATGAAAAAGCGTGTGCGAGCAAGGAGGCCTACAAACCTGACTCCGTTACACCAGTTCTGTCTGGAGGATTGGGCCAAAATTCCAGCAACTTATTGTGAAGATCTTGTGGAAGGCTACCTAAAACATTTGACCCAAACATTTGATGCTACCAAATATTAACAAAGTGTATGTAAACTTCTGACCCACTAGCAATATGTGATGAAAGAAATAAAAGCTGAAATAAATCATACTCCATTATTCTGACACTAACTGACCTAAGACAGGGAATGCTTTCTACAATTAAATGTCAGGAATTTTGAAAAACTGGGTTTATGTATTTTGCTAAGGTGTGTATTCATCTTACTAGTAAAGAGAAAACTCTCAGTAGACAGCCACCTCTATTGCACACACTGCTGGCCTTATAAAAGGGCACTTGAGAAGTTTCAATCTCACATTAACCTTATACCAAATGCAATGCACTCGAACCAAAGAAAATCTAACAGGAAATCACTGGTGACCTGTGAATCTAAAACATTTGTCTGCCATTGCTTTTCTTTCTTTTTTTTTTCATATCGGCAACAGCATAACAGGAAATCAATAAGTTTAGTCCATGTGACATCCAAAGTTTTCAGCTTATCTGGCTCTTGTTGAAAAATCAGATCAGGAAACCCCTGGATCCAGCATTATTTTTATTCTTTCAGTTCTTTTCAATTTGCCAGGTCTTGATATATCGAAGACAATGAAACAATACTATCCTCATATAATTCAGTATTTTATATTGTGTATTTGATCGACAGAGGCAGCGCATGGGAGATAACTAAGCAGATCCTTCATGCCAAAGGCAAAGATTCACTTAATGTCTAGTAATGTTAATTTAATATAGTCTGACAAACTTCATATTGTTCAAACTTAACTACTTCAACTACTTTTTAGATAGCACAGTGGTCCAAAAGGGAAGTGAACAACTAAAATCCTGTTCAACTGTTGGATTAAACTGTGGTTCAATTATTTGGACCTATATATATATATATATATATATATATATATATATATATATATATATATATATATATATATATATATATATATATATATATATATATATATATATATATATATATAAATAAAGCCACAAACAAAATAAACTTACCGTCACTGACTTCAAAGTCATGCCGTGATAAGTTCCCATGGTGTCGATTTTGAATCCTTCCGTTTCTGTTAAAATAAACAAACAGAACAGAAATGTATACTTGTTCATATATATTATTTTTTTTCAGGAATTCATTCCATCTCTCATATCATCACAACATGATATCATTACAAACATACAGTAGATGCTGCTACAGTTATAGGGGGAGGTCACACCAGGCTTTGAGCATGCAAATGTTTTTTATACAACGCAACAAACCACGATATGATGTAATGCGGGAGGACTTCAGGTGCAAGTAAAGAATACATCACAAAAAACAAATATTAAAAAAACTGTTCAAAAATATTGTCTACTCACTTTCCTGCAACAACATAACACTTTTAAATATGTATTCATTGTATTGAGCCAAAAGGTCAGCATGAGATGTTTCGATCTTCTATTGGTCAAACGTCCTCGTCATACGAATTCAGGTTCAGAGTTCACCAAGCTTGAACTTTGGTCTCAACTTGTGACCACCCCTTAAGGCTGGATTACACTACCCGACTTTTAAAATCTGAAACTTTTGTAATAAAAAAATACTAGGCATCGCACACTTATCGATTATGGAAATGGCTACAGAAAAAAGTCTCAAGTTGATCCGATCCCAACAAACTTGGATGGATGACTGTTGTGAACATACAGTATGGATTCGAAAGCTGGCAGCAGCTGTGGTTGCTTCTGCTACTTCTTGTTCTGAGTCCCGAAAGAAATGGGCATGGAATGGGAAAGAGGATGTAACCAGTATGGCCTCTAAAGAAACACAAGTTAGAAAGCTCCACCTTTATTGCTATTTCAGCTTCGTGGCCCCGCACGATCGATTTCCATTGTCTGCTTATCGTATGACTTCAGATTTGAGACATGGAGCATCATACAATAAAAGTTCTCTTCTTGGTCAGCTCAAATGCCTCAAACACTTTGGAAATACTCTGACTAGACTATAAAAAAATGGAAGTCTGTACCCATCATATACAACCCAATATTCTGTTAAATCGGTCAACTCCGACTGACCCAAAATCTGCAGACTTGAGGATGAAAACTGGCTCGGCGCAACTGCAAAATGGGGTTAAAATTAAAGTCAGGTAGCGTAATGGAGCCTATAATGACTTAAGATACAAGTGTGGTTGCTTAGTCTAGGTGAATGCCTTCAAGGCAAGACTTCTCTCTGCATATTTCCGTGTTAAAAACAGTTTGTGGCTTCGTTACCATTTAGTCAGCACATATGTGGTACTTCAAAGCAAAACTACAGCAAGTTGAGGTGAGAACCAACTCACCCTCTTTCCCTTTGAATCGCTCCTGATCGTATCTGTTGTAGGCTGCCGGGACAGGCTGTTTATTTCGTATTGCTGGATCCTGTGGGATTGTGAAAATAAATATTTCAATAAGAAAAACACATCGTTTCAACAAATAGCCTGAACAAAATGGCTTGGTTTTACATATTCTGTTTTATGACCTGAAATTAACAGAGATTATTTGGAATATTTGTTTGTTTATTTAAAACTCATTTCTCACATCACAGGACCATTTAAAATGAAAACTGAAAGCTTCATCTTCGATGTAGACAAAATCACATTTTATATCCAATTAATGCAGAAAACCAGCTAATTCCAAAGGGTTCAAATACTTATCTTGTCACTGTATTACACCAGGTTCCCACCTCACACCATGTGAATCATAAAATTTTATGCAGTCTTAAATTTTAATGCCCAATAATTTAGTTATTTATTAGTATACTTGTAAAATGGATGTAAAATTCTACATCTCATGTTCTCCAATGGTAAAGGCTTCTAAACTTTTCCCTTTAATGGTTCAAAACACAAAGTTTCCATCTGAAATGCTTGTGTTAATTTCAAGATTCATTTACTTGCTAAATGGCACCATTATGTTGCATAACTGATGAAATGACGTTATACTGTGCGGTTCACACTATAAACTGAACAGAGACCCACTAGTTTCCTCAACTGGTTAAAGAACATAAATTTAAGAGTCTTAAAATCCTTCACTCACTTTGATGAGTGAAATCATGTGTAGATTTTGTTTTCTGAAGAGACAATATGTGAATTAGTCTTAAAATATACAAGAGAAGAAAAAGTATTATTTGAAAAGATTTTTGGATCATGATATGGTTAACGCAGAGGAAATAACCGTTTTTACATTTTTGGTAATTTATGACTTCCGTAATTATATGTTTCCATGGGCCCGAACCTCAAAGATCTTTTGGAGACACTTAATAATAGATGTTTAAGTCATTCATAAACTACACATTACACAGCATCAGTAGTTCATGTGCATTTGTTTATGAATAAAAAACACATTTTTAACTAACTGAATCAACATTAATGATCTGATAAGCATTATAGTTATTATAAACTGATCTGTCAAACCACCAATTACATCAAATTCACTCCATTGGGTGCAGACAGTGGACTTTGCCTGTTCACACACCTTTCATTTCAAAACATCCATTTTTAAACATGGCCAAAAAGAAAAGTTTCAAAGAGGAATGGAAACCACGCACACTATGAAAACCACCCTGTACGTTGTAGTGTTGTGTACTTACCACCTGGTTTTGGTTCTGTGTTTGTCTCTGTTCAGGTGCTCGCCCTTCCTCCCGGGCCTTCACCGATTGCAGGATGGCAAATATATTTTTAGAAAAGTTCTGCAACATCAAAAGAACAAATGTTAATGAGCTGATGCACAACTCAAAATCTAATTAGGTCAATATTCCCAAATGTAACTCGTAGGTGCTGTAGGCGATTTCAGCCATTCTACTTCCACAAAACTGAGCCGTTGGATTAGCCACACCCCCTCTTTCCGAAACCAAGATCTCAAAATGAGCTTTATTGAGAGCAGACACATTTTTTTTTTTTTTTAAAACAACAGCTGCAAAATAGCACCCTCAACTGTCAACTGTTATGAACGGCATTGCATAAAAATGCATTATACCTCAATAATTAACTGCAACTACAACACTATGAAAACACGCAAAATGATTGACAGGTGAAAAGCAACAGCGTATGTGGTTTGCTGTTTACAGAGTCTAGAGCGGTCACAGAGACCGGTGCGATATCTCTGGACACTTATTTCATTAATATCTTTCAGGGAGTTGGACATTTTTTTGCACACCTTTTCATGAGAAAAAACAAAACAAAAAAAAAAACGCTTACAAACAGCTTTAAAGACATAAAGGTGCAATATGAAACATTTTTGCCAACGTGTGAACGGCTTGTAACTTAAAAAATGAGCCCTTCCCGGACTTCCTAGGTTGCCTATTAAAGCCTGTAGACCGACTTCCATGTGAAGGGAGCGGGTCGCTTTTGCCGGGAAAATCCAAAGGATGTGATGTTTATGCACACTCCCGAGAGCCTTGCCTCAGTGCTTCCACTATCCAACAGCGTCAACAGACAGTCTGCAACACTAGGCAACGTTGTCTTAGAGATTGAATTCAGCAAACGTACGGCTCCCAACACAAAACCGACTCCAACACAAACTCTTCAGCGCAAAAAAAACAAAACAAAAAAAAAAAACTAAAAACATTAATCTACTGAATCCCATCTGGCTAGCGAGAACGTGATCATGGTTGAGCAAAAACTAGAGTGAACGTCAGCAGGGCATTTGATTCCTGGAGGGACCTTCGTTCGGTTTCAACTGAACAGTGTCAACATATTTATAAAAGTACAGTCTATTTTATAAACAGCAATGGTCATCATCCACCAAATTTAGCGAATGCCAGCATCAGCTATCGTATAAATGCAGTCAATGTGTCATGCAAAGAAAAGTGATTACTTCAAACTACAGTCTCGCATAGTCAGACCTATATCCACACTTTGATTTAGCACTGTTCCAGAACTGCAGAGTCAAATATAATATACAGTCTCAAAGTTTGTTTTACTACAATCAGAACTGTGTAATTTAATCATGCAACCTCATCTGTCAGCATGATGTCGGTGAATCACGTTCTGTCTCTTTGTACGTTATGTCATTGTTTTGGTCGATGCTGGCATCACTATGGAGAGTGTGCGCGATCATGAGCAACAGGCAGCCGGCTGCAGTTCACTTAACGGCCACAGGTGTCATTAATAACAAGGGTTTCTGAATCTTACACACTGCTCCTTTAATGAAGCAGAAATCACTTGGAAGACAAAATTGGCAAGCCATCATATGATATACTGGAAATACGATCCGTCCTTTCAGACAGAAATACATTAATAAAAATCTGATTTCAAACCATCTGTGTATGTTGTTTGAATTGGGTTTGTTTTTAGCTCCTCAGACTACAAAAAAACTAAATGTAAAAAAAAAAATTGAAAGTCAGATATGCAAAAAATGGGTTACATGGATATGCTTTGGCATCAATGCATTGAGAACACATTTTTTCAAGCCAGTGACTTCCATTGTGTCTTTTTTTATTGAATATACTGTATACGGTATTTTAAAATTAGCAATTACATTTTCCAATAAATAAAAAAATCTTATTTTTAAAATGTGTTTCAAAAAGACATTCTATGATACATCTAAGCCCCCAATTATTGTAGTACTACATAATTATAATTTTTTCATTGTCTGTCAGATGGTGGCAAAGTGCTTGAACAACAGACGTACATAGAACGTCTGAATAAACCTGGGTGACCAGCAGAGGATGAACTTAAATCAACTCCAGTACATCATTAAAAATAACACAGCAGCAGCAGTTTAAGCGCGTCAACACTGCCAACTGCTGGATAAAAATTCAGCACAGATTAAAGATTAAATTCTCAATTTATTTACCCATGACCTTTCCAGTTATTTGTGAAGTATTTATTTTAAATTATTTTATTTTTTTAATGTAATTTAGATTCAGAATCTTTGTGGTGATTATTTATTCAGACAAATTTTTTCACCGGTTTAAATGATTTACTGAAAAGAATCAACTTTAAAAAAAACAACATCTCACAACTCAGACATCACTATAGCTTGCAAGCAAGTTTTAATCTACACAACAGCAATATCTAGCCAATGATAGTAGCCTATAGAATATTCACTATAGAATTTACATGACTTTCAGGCCTGAAAAATGCTAGATAAAGATTCACAAGCTCATAATTCAACTTCGATTCTATAGCTAATGTATTAATTATACAGGAGACCTTTTAACTAGTTACTTTACGAAAATACTAATTTTACTCATTATATTTGATTAGATTCTCTTCATTTTGATCAAATATTTGCTTTTAAAAATAAAAAAAATCCATGTATTCAATTGATATAATATTATACTCCATGTATAATTTTTGGTTACATGCTTATTGTTTAATAACATAATTTGTACTATTTACAGGTATTTACATTGATTTATTGAAAATGTGTTAAAAACTCCCCGCGACCCTGTACACAGGATAAGCGGTTGACGATGGATGGATGGATGGATGGTGTTAAAAACTTGCACTGTCTCTTTAAGAAATAGAGCATTTCTGTAAATGGCATATTTAAATTAGTGCAGACTTATCTCATCAGTCCTATGCTTGATTAGAATTAAATATTTTTTTTTTGTTTTTGATCAACAACTGTCTGTAGGGAACAGAAATTATATTAAAAGAGACATTATTCAATAACATATGGGTTGAGTGGATCTCGTCTTTGGACACATTAGACGGAACAACTTTTAATCTCAAAACACATTTACTGGTAAGTGAAATCAAAACATTTACCATCTAGTTGCCAATATACAAAATAAAAGATCGATCTTGGGATGTAAGAATCAATATAAAGATCGTTCAAACGAAGATCGCGATGCATGAGAAAATCAATATATTTTACACACCCCTAGAAAATGCAATTAAAAAAATCCCCTGAAAATATCAGGTTTCCCATTATCGTGAGAACTCTGAAAACCAGAAGGTAGCGCAAGAACGTTACGTCTACCATCAAACACCAAACTGATATTGCATACCAAACGGTTGTTACAATGTAAAGAGATTAAAGGAATAACTTATTTTAATAAGCGAGCCTAAGAAACAGCATGTTTTTGCCTTCCTTTAAACTACTGTATTTACAATTCAAATTTCAAAGCAGAAAGCCTTGACTAAACACTTTTTATTGTTTCTTCTAACCTTGCCACTGCTCTGTAAAATTGTCGTCCTCGTCCGCCAGACTCTCTCTCGGCTCACAATGTCTCTGGTCACATCCATTTCTGCGTCCACAAAACTTCTCTGTTTCAGGGTGATGTCATCATCCAAGTCAGTCTTGATGGTAGAACGCTTCTTGGCCATGATCTTGGCTTTGATAGCAGCGATTTTCTCCACAGACATGGCCTCTGACAGCGATCTGACACCAGAAGAGGCATTAGTTACACTAGAGGCCTACATGGGTCTGTGAAATGTATAAAAGTGACTTCCAGTTAAGGCCAAAACGTACTCTACGGAAGTACGTGAACGCGTATGTATGCATCCGATTACCTTGTGTATGCTCGTACACAAAATAATGGTATGTGATATTTTATGTTCCGTTTATTTTTCGTGTAGTTATAAGCGAAAACGCGTCATACAAGCAACACAAATATAATTGTCGACAAAATATACTTAGCTATATTACTCGCTCTATTTTTGTCTGGGAGTAAAACAAATATGCTGGTTGTATTCTACTCTTTGAGAGCTTTTCAACAACATTTGCTGTTTGATTAGTTCAATGTTTTTACTGTTTTCAATAATATGTACAGTGCCTTTTGTTTTATTATAACTTATTCAAATGGAACACTTTTGATTTGTCAGCAAATTTCAAAGCTCTTGATCAGTATTGGTCATAATGCCTGCATGCATTGGAAAGTAGAGCTTTCAAACGATACCTATTTTGTGTTGGTCAAGACTGTAGTTGATAATATTTTTAAGATTATATTTTTTTCATCCGAGCTTAAAGGTTTAAAGTGCATTGTTGCGTTACCGTGGTGGGAACAAACCTCAGAACTCAAGGGGGCGATAGGGTTACCTTACAACCATTAAACCGGATGGGTTTTTATTCTGGTAAGTTGCATAAATACTGTAAATTGACTAACTTACTTGCTCAGCAATATTCTATTCAAACTGTTGCTCTGCCAGGACAGCAGTCAAGTTAAGAGATAACTCACCATAGAAGTGAACGCTAATCTTAGATATAACGCCCCTAGCAAAACCTATGAGAATGCAATATGTAGTTGCGTTGGGTTATGAGTTGCGGTCAGACACATTTAAAAACGCAACAATGCGTGAAATTGAGTTTGTGTTGCAAGATGCGTCTGCGTTCACATATTTTCATAGAGTATGTTTCGGATCTTAGTCCACGCCAAGTTTCCAAAGAACTTTGAATCTTCATCTTTCTTTTCGAAGCACATAACATTCTACACTGGAAACACAGATTTATAATATCTGCCATTATATCAATAATAATAATAAAAAAAAATGCTATTTTTAACATTTATTTGAAACCCAACCACCAACATGGGGGACAATAACATACTTTCGCCAATATAAAAACAGCTTTCGACACTTGCAGTGTTAAAGTTGATCAGTCAAGTCATACCTGATTTGATCGGTCTGTACAATGCTTTCCTTATGACCCTCCAGACGAGCGGCCAGACGCTCTTTATCCAGACGCACTCGCTCCTCATCCTGAATCACATACAGATACCATGAAAAATACAATTTATTAAATAGCAGTGTGTGTGTGTGTGTGTGTGTACACCACTTCTAAGCAGTACAGAGGTGAGAGCAGAATATAGATACAAAAGACAAGTAACATTGTTGTGCTGATAATGTTAAGTGATTTTTATTTTACCTCAACCCGTGGCTTTTTTGCCTCTGATGACACTTCATCTGCAGCTCTTTTAACTGTCAAAACAAATACAATGTACATAAAATTACAGAAAATATGGATGAAATGCACAAATTCAAGGGGTAGAATATTTACATTGTAATTTTTTACATTTTTGAAGAAAAACAACAACAACAACAACAACACGACATACCTTGTGTTGGCCTTTGCAGACCAATCTCAATGGGCGCACTTCTGTCGATACTCGTTGATGATGCTGTAAAAAGTGACCTGCCATTAAAATCCACTTAAATGAGAATGTTACTTTAGTAATCTGTGATTTGTCTTTACACTTACAGCTTTCTCCATTGAGATATGAAAGCAGGTCTTTCCTGTCTGGTCGTCTTACGACAGGGATGTTCTCTGTCTGTAATCACAAAAACAGACTTTTCCATTCACCTGTGCATAAACTACATTACCAAAACAAAATTTGATTGATGCTTGTGTGTGAAAATCCCAGAAGATCAGCAGTTACAGTAATACTCAAACCAGCCCATCTGGCACCATCAATCATTAACGTGATTATCTAATCAGCCAATCATGCAGCAGCTGTGCAGTGAATAAATTCAGGCAGATACGGATCGAGAGCTTCAGATAATGTTCACATCAACCATCAGAATAGGGAAAAATGTGATCTCAGTGATTTGGACTGTGGCATGATGGTTGGTGCCAGATGGGCTGGTTTGAGTATTTGTGTAACTGCTGATCTTCTGGGATTTTCACACACAATAGTATCTAGACTTTACTCTGAGAGGTGCCAAAAACAAAAAACATCCAGTGAGTGGCAGTTCTGTGTATGGAAATGCCTTGTTGAGAGGGGTCAACTGAGAATGGCCAGACTGGTTCAAACTGACAAAGTCTACGGTAACTCAGAAAACCGTTCTGTACAATTGTGGTGACAAGAATATCATCTGAGAATGCTATTTTGAGATGCGGGTTGACACTGTTTTCAGTGAATGTAATTGTATTAAAGGGAGTAAAACAAATACTGTCATGCTGTATACAGTACTTCACAATTTTAATAATGCATCTTTACTTTTTTTGCATTACAACAGGCTCCTGACAGTTGTGGAAGGGGGCTTTATATGTGCTTAAGTTTCATGAAAACAACTCCACAATGCATAAAAAATAACAAAAAAAACATTTTATCAGTCTCAAAAATAAGCTTAATCTTCTTGCAATTTACAAAATATCGAAGCAAGAATGGTTCATGTCGTGACATTGGCCATCAGCCAACTTTGTTAAATGGTCTGTCATTTTAACAGCAGTAAAGAGTCTGGAGATGATACAGAAGTTGATAACAGTTTAGTTTGGTCATACTTGTCAGATGCTTTGCAGAAGTGCTCTCTTTGTACCCCTCTCCATAGCATCCCCCCCATTTGATTTTGTGGTGAAACGCGACTTTGGCATTTCTTGTCAGTTTCTGTGAGACTATAAAACCATAGCTCTTTATAGAGATATTCAATAGCATGATCCATTTTACTTACCGCAGCTCTGCGCACATAGGACGGGTGAGGAAGATGTACATTGTTGAGCAAGAATAGAATGGAGTCAAGAGTGTAGTACTCTTTAGGTTGTCCCTCCTTTCCGGTTCTGCAATTAAATAAGAACATAAAATGATCTTAAATCCAAATTTGAACCAGGATTAACAATGAGTGAACTAGTTCTTGATCACTGTAAACTATGCTGAGATGGAAGGGTAACAAATCACGTTACAGCATACAACATCCCACCATGAACAATTAAAGTTCTCTGCAAATAAATAAATCAGCCTTCTACATTGTGAGTAAATCACTCACATATGCAACCAAATTTTATGCGATGCAACTAAAAAATATCTTATTAGCCAGTGGCTAGAAAATGTTCAGATTTCACCCGCCAGTGATTGCATCTAATGAGCATGCATTCCAAAGGAAATGTACCCAATCTGACTCCAGTGAGTTGTAGTTGAGCGGTGATATGCCATAGTTATAGTTGCATTTACAATGAATTCAATGACATCAACTCAATTGCGTCATGACATGAAGAATCTAAATTTGCTTGTTCTTTTAACATATAAGAGTTCATTGTACTATAAAAACATACTGTAAGTTTCAGAACTGAAAACTTACTCAATATAAAGACCATTTATTTAAACCAAGCTGCAAAAACGGCTCAAGAGGAACATGTGACGTCACAAAGACCAAATACATCTGCATATGACTGCCTCGTCAGCAAGACATCAATTACTATTTTTCAGCATTGCACCCTTGGCCCCGCCCACTGATGCTCATTCACACAGGTAAAGAGAGATGTGCCTGTAATGGGAGATTCAACCAAAGTGGACTTTGGCACCGGACCTTCATGAGCCTGTCCGGATTTAAATGATTTTTTTCTACACCTGCACTAGACAAATGGCTTTGACCATTATCATACATCGTTGCACTTTTAAAAGACGCAATGTCAAGTTATAACTTTAAAAAGGATCCCCCATTGTGCTTCATTTAGCGGTGCTGTCTTACTGTTGTGCTGTTTGGAAGGCGTCCTGGACCGTTTTTGCACCCATCTGTGCTATTTTTAATTGTAATCATCTTAATGCATAATGTTTAATGCATAATGTTGCTCAAGATGGCGCCGAGTATGGCTGCTGCGTCATGGGCTCCATCAAAACACTGCAGTTTATTGTTTGTTTTGTTTACAGTTTTGTGTTTTTTTTGTCTTGGATGCTGTCTGCCTTATTGTGTACGACAGACAAACGCTTTTGGACATTGGTTCGGCAATCACACACCGAAAACCGGACATCAAATTCCTCAATGCCGACCCGTGGTTTACAAACACACCAGCGGAGCCCTTCGTCTGGCTGCCCGGCCGCGGAAACGCAGAAGGAAAAGGGGAAAAAGAGCCGGCGTTCTCATCAGAGTAAGACGTCGTGCAAATCGTCCCCCGCTACCCAGTATACTACTGGCAAATGTTCAGTCTCTGGACAACAAGCTCTGCGAGCTGAGAGCACAGATCTCTTTCCAACGAGAGATTGCTGCGTTATCTGTCTTACGGAAACCTGGATGTCCGCGGAGATTCCAGACTCGGCCATCGAACCCGCAGGATTCTTCGTGCACCGAGCGGACAGAACGAAAGACCTCTCAGGTAAAAGCAGAGGTGGTTGTGTATGTTTTATGATCAACAAATCATGGTGTGATTAGAGGAACGTACATTTTATCAGGTCTTTCTGCTCTCCTGATCTGGAATATCTCATGCTTCTGTGTCGACCATTCTGCCTACCGAGGGAATTCACAGCGGTCATTATCACTGCTGTGTACATCCCCCCACAAGCCGACACAGACCGGGCACTCAGGGAACTGTATGGAAGTATAAGTGAGCAGGAAACCGCGCACCCTGAGGCCGCGTTCATGGTTGCCGGGGACTTCAACAAAGCCAATTTTAAATCAATAGCACCAAAATACCACCAACACATCAACTTCAACACACGAGGGGACTGGGTTTTGGATCATTGCTATTCTCCTTTCCGGGATGGCTACAAATCCCTCCCCCGCCCACCATTTGGCAAATCCGACCACTCTTCCGTTCGGCTTCTGCCCGCTTACAGGCAGAAACTAAAACGGGAAGCACCCACCCTCAGAACGATCCAGTGCTGGTCGGACCAATCAGACTCTATGCTACAGGACTGTTTTGATTCATGCGGACTGGGAGATGTTCCGGTCCGCCTCCGATGACAACATCGAGGTTTACGCTGATAGCGTAACGCGTTTCATCAGGAAGTGCGTAGAGGACACTGTTCCGACAAAAACAATATGGATCTACCCCAACCAGAAACCCTGGGTTAACGACAATGATCGCGCGGCACTTACTGCGCGGACCACCGCTTTTAATTCCGTTATGCCCTCCGTAACTCTATCAGTGCAGCCAAACGCCAGTACAGGCACAAAATTGAAGGACAGTTCAACACCACTGACTCTAGAAGTATGTGGCAGGGAATTAACACCATCACGGACTACAAACGGAATAAAAACTCCACCATGAACACCGCTGCCTCTCTCCCGGATGAGCTTAATACATTTTATGCTCATTTCGAGGACAATAACACCTCTCTCGCGGAGAGAGTACTCGCGGCCGGTACTACAGAGGTTGGTTCACTCTCCGTCTCTTTTGCGGATGTAACCCGATCCTTTCGACGGGTGAATATCCGCAAAGCCGCGGGTCCAGACGGCATTCCGGGCCGCGTCAGAGCGTGCGTGAACCAACTGGCTGGTGTTTTTACGGACATTTTCAACCTGTCCCTCTCCCTGTCTGTAGTCCCCACATGCTTCAAAACATCAACCATTGTGCCTGTACCGAAGCAAGCCAAAATCACTTGCTTAAATGACTGGCGTCCTGTTGCTCTGACCCCCATCATCAGCAAATGCTTTGAGAGGCTAATCAGAGATTACATCTGCTCTGTTCTGATCACTGACAATGATGAAACAGCCTACAGAGAGGAGGTGCACACTCTGACACGCTGGTGTCAGGAGCACAACCTCTCCCTCAACGTCAGTAAAACCAAGGAGCTTGTGGTGGACTTCAGGAAGACAGACAGAGAGCACAGCCCCATCACCATTAATGGAGCACCAGTGGAGAGTCAGCAGTTTCAAGTTCCTCGGTGTCCACATTACTGAGGAACTCACATGGTCCATCCACACTGAGGCCGTTGTAAAGAAGGCTCACCAGCGCCTCTTCTTCCTGAGATGGCTGAGGACGTTCGGAATGAACCACCACATCCTCACACGGTTCTACACCAGCACTGTAGAGAGCATCCTGACTGGCTGCATCACCGCCTGGTACGGCAATAGCACCGCCCACAACCGCAAAGAACTGCAAAGGGTGGTGCGAACTGCCAGAAACATCATCGGAGGTGAGCTTCCTTCCCTCCAGGACATATATAACAGGCGGTGTGTGAAAAAAGCTCGGAGGATCATCAGAGACTCCAGCCACCCGAGTCATGGACTGCTCTCACTGCTTCCATCAGGCAGGCGGTATCGCAGCATCAGGACCCGCACCAGCCGACTACATGACAGCTTCTTCCCCCAAGCAATAAGACTTTTGAACACATGATCTCTCACGATCAACAATCAGCACTGCACTTAATCTTTTATTAATCTTCATCTTATATCACACACTGGACTTTCAATATATTCTCCCCAATTCAATTAGTGTGTGTGTATATATACATATATATATATATTTTTTTTTTTTTATATACCCTATCTAGTGTATGTGGATTCTATATTGTGTGTATTGTTTACTGTACATTGTATATCGGTACTATTTTGTGTAATTATGTGTACATTTGATATGTAAATTGTTGTGTAATTATGTGTGCATTTGTTATGTAAATTGTGTTGTGTAAATATGTTGTTTATTGTAAATTGGTATATGTCTCGTCACTGTCATGACTGCAATTTTGCTCGGAACTGCACACAAGAATTTCACCTGCTGTTGCACTCGTGTACACAGTAGTGTGACAATAAAGTGATTTGATTTGATTCATATCCGGTGATGTGTGCCACAATTTAAGAGGTACAAGTATGACTTTCAATAACGCATCTCATTCTGCTTCTGCCACCGACTGGGAGAAACACATGCAGACACAGTTCTGCGAGTAAAATCACGAAAATGTGAGATGTGAAGACCAGCATATCTGCTTTTGCCTGATGAAGCCGGTTGAGGCACCCAACATCACCGTGGATTGAATTACGTTTGTGTATTCAGAAGATTTCAGTGCGAGTTGCTTGTGAAACAGTCACAATATGACTCAAGCTGATACTGAAGACGGCGCAGCTAAAATTGGACTCTTGGACAAAACTGTAAGTAAACAATGTCAGTTTATTCTGTGCTTGAGTGAACAGTTTGATACATTAAGATGAAATGTGTTGGGTGTACGTTATGGGTTAACCTAGGAATTTAGTTTTATTCTTTTAAAAAGAATGTCATGACCACTTTAAACTTGTCTACTTAGACTTATTTTGCTTAGAATATTTTGACAACATTCTCCATTTTACATCATCTACACACCAGTGTAACATACCTGTTGGAAGGTAAAGAATTTTTGCAAAACTGGAGAGCTTGTAGATTTCAATTTGAGAATTTGCACAATACAAATTTGTACATGCAAGTCAATACACATGAGAGTTAAGTTTGGTTTGACTCGTCTCGTATGTGTCCAATAGGGCTGAAATGATGTTATTGACAGCAATAGTTACTAGTTAATTTTCAGATCAATATTTTATATGTAAAATTTATGATCGGTAAAAATGAAACCATCTTAAAAATGCCCAGCTTAAATAAAATGTTCTTTCCTCTATCACCTTCAGATGGCTGAAAAGGGAATGCAAATTAACTATAATCTGCCACAATATCTATAATTGTTGAATTTCCCCCCTCTAATATCGGTCGGGCTCTATAAACTTATATACAAAATACATTTTTATTTAAGATAAATTCTCTTAAAACAAGTCTAAATATCTTTTATGTTGGTTCCCAAGTAAATCAGTGTTTCCCCTACCATTATATAAGGGGGGAGCCCCGCCCTCCTAACGGCTCGCCCTGCCCCCTTTGAAGGTCAAGTAAATTTGATTTGATTTATAGCGCCAGATTAAAATTTGTTATTTTATTAAACAAACTAAATAGCCCTTAAGTAATACGTTATTTATCTTATTTCCACGATGGCATGTCTTTTCTGTCTGTGTTTGCGCGTTTACAATTATCCCAATGAGTGCGCACACTCGCACACAAACAAACACTTGCGTCACATACAGATGATTGGCGGGAAATATGTCGCGTCAACCAGATGAAAACCAGACAAAAATATTTGCGTTTTTTAAACGCTCACAGGGCAAACATCCGCAGTAGGCTGCAAGGAGACCATATTGCAGCATGTATGCGGATCTCAATAAATGGGCCAGACGTTTCCGACTTCCCATATCAAGAGGCTCTGGAAATGTTCTTCCAGAAGCCCAGAAAGATACACTGCAGTGACAAAAGCTGCACACTTTGTGGATAAATTACATAAAAATAAATGTTCCAATATTTAGTTTAATGTACAGTTCAAATAATAGTTCAGTTAATATATTCACTGCTGCCATTAAAAGAAACAAATGAACACCATGACTCCTTTAAGTGTTTATGTCTGTGTCAATTTTCCCCAACCAACCAAACCCCCCCAGTACAACAGTACAACGTCCAGACAACCATGGTATCACCATTGGACCATATTAAAAATGCATGGTATTACAACAGTACAACGTCCAGACAACCATGGCATCACCATTGTACCATATTAAAAATGCATGGGATAACAACAGTACAACGTCCAGACAACCATGGCATCACCATTGTACCATATTAAAAATGCATGGGATAACAACAGTACAACGTCCAGACAACCATGGTATCACCATTGTACCATATTAAAAATGCATGGGATAACAACAGTACAACGTCCAAACAACCATGGTTTCACCATTGTACCATATTAAAAATGCATGGGATAACAACAGTACAACGTCCAGACAACCATGGTATCACCATTGTACCATATTAAAAATGCATGCGATAACTACAGTACAACGTCCAGACAACCATGGTATCACCATTGTACCATATTAAAAATGCATGGGATAACAACAGTACAACGTCCAGACAACCATGGTATCACCATTGTACCATATTAAAAATGCATGGGATAACAACAGTACAACGTCCAGACAACCATGGTATCACCATTGGACCATATTAAAAATGCATGGGATAACAACAGTACAACGTCCAGACAACCATGGTATCACCATTGGACCATATTAACAATGCCTGGAATAACAACAGTACAACGTCCAGACAACCATGGTATCACCATTGGACCATATTAAAAATGCATGGTATTACAAAAGTACAACGTCCAGACAACCATGGCATCACCATTGGACCATATTAAAAATGCATGGGATAACAACAGTACAACGTCCAGACAACCATGGCATCACCATTGTACCATATTAAAAATGCATTGGATAACAACAGTACAACGCCCAGACAACCATGGTATCACCACTGGACCATATTAAAAATGCATTGGATAACAACAGTACAACGTCCAGACAACCATGGTATCACCATTGGACCATATTAAAAATGCATGGGATAACAACAGTACAACGTCCAGACAACCATGGCATCACCATTGGACCATATTAAAAATGCATGGGATAACAACAGTACAACGTCCAGACAACCATGGCGTCACCATTGTACCATATTAAAAATGCATGGTATTACAACAGTACAACGTCCAGACAACCATGGCGTCACCACTGGACCATATTAAAAATGCATGGTATTACAACAGTACAACGTCCAGACAACCATGGCATCACCACTGGACCATATTAAAAATGCATGGGATAACAACAGTACAACGTCCAGACAACCATGGCATCACCACTGGACCATATTAAAAATGCATGGGATAACAACAGTATAACGTCCAGACAACCATGGCATCACCATTGGACCATATTAAAAATGCATGGGATAACAACAGTACAACGTCCAGACAACCATGGCATCACCATTGGACCATATTAAAAATGCATGGTATTACAACAGTACAACGTCCAGACAACCATGGTATCACCACTGGACCATATTAAAAATGCATTGGATAACAACAGTACAACGTCCAGACAACCATGGTATCACCACTGGACCATATTAAAAATGCATGGGATAACAACAGTACAACGTCCAGACAACCAAGGTATCACCACTGGACCATATTAAAAATGCATGGGATAACAACAGTACAACGTCCAGACAACCATGGCATCACCATTGTACCATATTAAAAATGCATGGGATAACAACAGTACAACGTCCAGACAACCATGGTATCACCATTGGACCATATTAACAATGCCTGGAATAACAACAGTACAACGTCCAGACAACCATGGCATCACCATTGGACCATATTAAAAATGCATGGGATAACAACAGTACAACGTCCAGACAACCATGGCATCACCATTGGACCATATTAAAAATGCATTGGATAACAACAGTACAACGTCCAGACAACCATGGCATCACCATTGGACCATATTAAAAATGCATGGTATTACAACAGTACAACGTCCAGACAACCATGGCGTCACCATTGGACCATATTAAAAATGCATGGTATTACAACAGTACAACGTCCAGACAACCATGGTATCACCATTGGACCATATTAACAATGCCTGGAATAACAACAGTACAACGTCCAGACAACCATGGTATCACCATTGGACCATATTAAAAATGCATGGTATTACAACAGTACAACGTCCAGACAACCAGGGTATCACCATTGTACCACATTAAAAATGCATGGTATTAAAACAGTACAACGTCCAGACAACCATGGCATCACCATTGGACAGTATTAAAAATGCATGGGATAACAACAGTACAACGTCCAGACAACCATGGCATCACCATTGGACCGTATTAAAAATGCATGGGATAACAACAGTACAACGTCCAGACAACCATGGCATCACCATTGGACCGTATTAAAAATGCATGGGATAACAACAGTACAACGTCCAGACAACCATGGCATCACCATTGGACCGTATTAAAAATGCATGGGATAACAACAGTACAACGTCCAGACAACCATGGCATCACCATTGGACCATATTAAAAATGCATGGGATAACAACAGTACAACGTCCAGACAACCATGGCGTCACCATTGGACCATATTAAAAATGCATGGGATAACAACAGTACAACGTCCAGACAACCATGGCGTCACCATTGGACCATATTAAAAATGCATGGTATTACAACAGTACAACGTCCAGACAACCATGGCGTCACCATTGGACCATATTAAAAATGCATGGTATTACAACAGTACAACGTCCAGACAACCATGGCGTCACCATTGGACCATATTAAAAATGCATGGTATTACAACAGTACAACGTCCAGACAACCATGGCATCACCATTGGACCATATTAAAAATGCATGGTATTACAACAGTACAACGTCCAGACAACCATGGCATCACCATTGGACCATATTAAAAATGCATGGTATTACAACAGTACAACGTCCAGACAACCATGGAATCACCATTGGACCATATTAAAAATGCATGGGATAACAACAGTTCAACGTCCAGACAACCATGGTATCACCATTGTACCATATTAAAAATGCATGGGATAACAACAGTACAACGTCCAGACAACCATGGTATCACCATTGTACCATATTAAAAATGCATGGGATAACAACAGTACAACGTCCAGACAACCATGGTATCACCATTGTACCATATTAAAAATGCATGGGATAACAACAGTACAACGTCCAGACAACCATGGCATCACCATTGGACCATATTAAAAATGCATGGGATAACAACAGTACAACGTCCAGACAACCATGGCATCACCATTGGACCATATTAAAAATGCATGGGATAACAACAGTACAACGTCCAGACAACCATGGCATCACCATTGGACCATATTAAAAATGCATTGGATAACAACAGTACAACGTCCAGACAACCATGGTATCACCATTGGACCATATTAAAAATGCATGGGATAACAAAAGTACAACGTCCAGACAACCATGGTATCACCATTGGACCATATTAAAAATGCATGGGATAACAACAGTACAACGTCCAGACAACCATGGTATCACCATTGGACCATATTAAAAATGCATGGTATTAAAACAGTACAACGTCCAGACAACCATGGCATCACCATTGGACAATATTAAAAATGCATGGGATAACAACAGTACAACGTCCAGACAACCATGGCATCACCATTGGACCATATTAAAAATGCATGGTATTACAACAGTACAACGTCCAGACAACCATGGTATCAGCACTGGACCATATTAAAAATGCATTGGATAACAACAGTACAACGTCCAGACAACCATGGTATCACCACTGGACCATATTAAAAATGCATGGGATAACAACAGTATAACGTCCAGACAACCCTGGCATCACCATTGGACCATATTAAAAATGCATGGTATTACAACAGTACAACGTCCAGACAACCATGGCATCACCACTGGACCATATTAAAAATGCATGGGATAACAACAGTACAACGTCCAGACAACCATGGTATCACCATTGGACCATATTAAAAATGCATGGGATAACAACAGTACAACGTCCAGACAACCATGGCATCACCATTGGACCATATTAAAAATGCATGGGATAACAACAGTACAACGTCCAGACAACCATGGCATCACCATAGGACCATATTAAAAATGCATGGGATAACAACAGTACAACGTCCAGACAACCATGGCATCACCATTGTCCCATATCCGAAAAATTAACGTTAAACTACTTAGAGGCACTTTTGTGTTAATAGTGGGTGATTGCTTCATAACAACGCTTAAAATATTTGATTTATGCATATGATTAAATGTTAACACTATAACAAATGTGAAGTTAGTGATGCGCCGCTCCTGTAGTGTCTAAAAATGTTGTCCAAGTAGGCAGCTCACTTCTGTTTTTTGACATACAGCTGATATATTATAATCTTATTATTTCTATAGTGTATCTATCCAGTTTAAAGTCTCTTCATTTAAATAGTTTAAACACAACAAAGTCTCTCTGCAGCACGAGCTCAACAGAAGCGCATTAGCAGCTAAACCAACTCACATCAAAACAACAAGATAAACAAGCAATATAGACCGCACACATACCCCCAAATGACATAGTTCGTCTTGACATTTTTTGGCCAGGAGAATTCTCCAAAGATAACTTCATCCCCTTTCGCGACGATCTCTTTTTTCTGGATGTTGTACTGGCGAAGAACACTCAACACATCCGCCATGATCGCGTCTCCACAGGACGAGTGTTTTATTTAAGACCCGCAACTTCTCGGTACATGGCTGCTCCGGACAGTGCCTGTCTAAAATGATTGACTGAAAAAATTATTTTCTGTTATTGGTTGAACTTGAAACTTAATAGAGATAATGTAAGGCTATACAGTAAATCGGTTATTCCTTTGTTCCTATTAATTATTTTAAAGTATTTGAAGTATTTGGAGCAAATTTGGAGTGTCTAAATCTAAGAGCTACAGGTAGGCACCACTGTAGATATACATATGTATGTTTATCTATGGGTACCACTGTCAAACTGGTGTGAACATATTTCAAATCAAAAAAAATTATTTTTTATTTAGCATTTATATAATGTATATTTGTTGTTAATGTGTTGTATTTGAACTATTAACATTATTTATGTTTCTTAATTATTGTATATTATTGGGTGATATGTTGTGAATTTTCATTAAAAAAAAATTATTTTATTTTTTTGGAAACACTTCCCAGTATAACTTAGTAATAATAACCTGTGCAAAAATTAAGATCTCGCTATAGAGGACTTTTTAATTTTGATTTGTTACTTATATTATATTGAATTGAAACCCTTTTCTTCCTTTTTTATTAATGTGAAATTAACATTCAAGACTTGCAGTGTGTAAATTGTACATAGTCTGTTTGATAGTAATACTACTGTGATTATCTCGGTTAAGATTATATAATAGGAGGGAGTGTCAAGACAGGATACTTCAAAATCACTTTTATTAATTTACAATTAATGGGTGATAATAAAGACAGACAAATCATTGTCTTGAGACAGAACATAATTAGTATCATATCTTGTTTTAAAAATAGTATTTTTGGCTTTAAAAGCTACAATTCTTGTATTAAGTAATTTATATAATCATATAATGCTGTGCTACAAGCCATTATGAGGTCATAAACCATATGAAAGAAATGCATTAAACAATGTAACATAAACTAGCATGGACAAACTAGTCATGTGAAACTACAAATTTGGAACATCCATGAGAGCACAGCACTTAATTAATACTAAAACCAATCCAATTCATTGGATTAATCCTAAAACTAAATTGTATCTCTATTACACAATTATAATAAAGGTGCATTCAGTTTTGTATCTCAAAAGCAACATGTAATTGTCTACAGAAGTTTTAGTATGTTAGAATTTGCCTAGATTTGCATAAATATCATCCTAGCAGCATTAGCACATTTATAACCTTGATTTGGCCTAATATGCATAAACAGCAAATGGAAATGCTCACGGTTACTTTCTACATGTAAATGAATGTAGAAGCAAGATCCATTAACAATATCAGTCATTCAAAGCATATATTTCTGTTTTTCACAATTTGCAATATCTCATTTGTCATTTAAACTGCAAAATATTCCATCAAGCCTTAAACAGACTTGAGAGTCAAGCCTCTCTTGAATCATAATAAAAGGTTATTTGTTTCCATATATCAAGTTACACTTTCAACATGAAAGCATTACTGACGAGTGTAGTCACTTAGGCTAGATGGGTTTTTAGAGTATATCAAATTTCTCTTGACTTTGCAAGCTTATTTTGCATTATTTTGCTCTGTTTTATTTGTATTGTATTTTTTTTGTAGAAGAACAATGGTGCAATTTTAAGGGACTGTTCACCCAAAAATGACAATTCTGTCATCACTTACTCACACTACAATGAAAGTGAATGGTGACTGAGGCTAACATCCTTCCTGACATCTCTCTTTCTGTTCCACAGAAGAATAAATTCATGCCAGTTTGGATATTTGTGTGAACTACTCCTCTAAGAACCTCACATTTATACACACATAAGCAAGGCCTCTAAAGATACAGCACAACATTACATCCAATGAAGGTCAGTGACAAACATTTTTCAACTTAAAACAAAACAAGTACTTGTAAAATCCTATTTGACATGAACTCCAACTATGCTATTGGGAAAAAGCAAACATTTTTCAACTTGCAACTTGCAATTGAACCAAAAAAAATTAAAATAAAAATAATGTTTTCATTAATTTGCTCTCCATGATTTTCTTTGAATCTAGTCCAGCTTGCTGTATATTGGCATATACCATGTTTCCAAAAGGCAAAAACATATGACATAATATGTCTTTTTGCATGTTCTTCCAAGGAGCGGTGCAACGCTGCCTCCGTATCCTTCCTTTGAGAATGTACTTCGTGCTACAAACTATGTTAAAATATAATTCTAAATGACATCAAGTACAATGTTACGGATGACGTCGACAACTCGAGAGTCAAAGCCACAGATGTCCAGCATGCCGCGGTCTTCGGGGTCAGCGATGGCTAGGGAACTAGCAATCATCCCACACACAATCAGTTTGGAAAATATACCAGTTTTCTGAAAGGAGAAAACACAAAATCTTTATCACTATAACCTATCCTATTTGACAACTAGACAGGTAAAGTTTGACAAAGCCTGGCCGGAGAGTTTAAAAAGAGCTAGATAGGTAAAGAAACAAAGAAAGAGAGAGAGACTTAAAGTAGAGACTATTTAACACAGATGGGCCACTTCTATTAAAATAAATGGGAGAAATTGGAATGCCCAATGGCAGTCAACAGATGTAGAAAGGAAGTCCCGCCTTACAAGTAAAAGAGCCATTCACCATTTAGATATGGACATCAGTCAATCAACTCGAGAACGCTTATAAGCATTAGCGATACAAGCCGGGAAAATTTCATTTTTTTGTGTAAACTGGGGTAAAGAAGCACCATTTATGATACCGGTGTTGTTAGATTTTACTGCTGATTTGAAATATGTTCTTTGATCATAATCTTGACCAACCGTTTTGGAGATTTCGGTCTTTCCCCATTCAAGTAGATAGTAGCTGCACTGTCATGACTGGAAATAGCCTCGCGGGAGCGTACCAAACGTGGCCAACAGTGGACTGACTTGCTAGATATTCTGATTTATAATTTGTCAGTTGAGGATGCCATTTCGCTACTGTTGTTTTTGACAATCGTGGGAACATGATTTGTGTTGCGGTGCAGTGTTTTGGAACAGCTCAGTCTTGTTGAAATTGCAGAACGGTTAAAATCACTTACATCAACTTCAAAAAAGATTATACCATGGTCTGGTTGAATACTCGATTCTGATTGGCTGGAATGCATGCAGTTCAAACCGATGAATGCACAGGTAGTTCCGGTCAGTTTTAAATCACTGTTCGATATTAATGCACTGTTTGAAACCCCAGCAACATAACATTACAGAGCAAGCAGAGTGAACTATAGCAATTAAAAACACTTCCTAACCACTTTCCATAGCTAATATAAATGGAATTCAGCTTTTTTTGCACAAGGGGTGAGATAAGGAACTCAGGCAAGGTGGCAAGGCGATGCTTTAAACTGTAATGTGTTGTATATGGTATGTTGCTGTGCTTAAATGATGCCTATCCACTAGAGGCCCCCTCCAGTCAAAATTTGCACTGCAACTAATCAATTCTTTCAAGTGTCCATGGTATAGGTGGGATAATCCATGGCTAGGTGTGCATTAAACGATTTTAAATGCACTTCACGTCGGGTGGTTCTTTGCCTCCACATTGTACATTTAAAACAATTTAACAAACACCTAGCCATGGATTATCCCTTACATAAAGTAATAGTTCACCTCTTTGTTGTTATAGACTCATGATTGTTATGAAAGCATACAAGTGGGGCTTGGGTAGCTCAGCAAGTAAAGACGCTGACTACCACCCCTGGAGTCACGAGTTCGAATCCAGGGCGTGTTAAATGACTCCGGCCAGGTCTCCTAAGCAACCAAATTGGCCCGGTAGCTAAGGAGGATAGAGTCACATGGGGTAACCTCCTTGTGGTCGCTATAATGTGTGGTTCTCGCTCTCAGTGGGGCACGTGGGGAGTTGTGGGTGGATGCCACGGAGGATAGCGAAGGCCTCCACACGCGCTTCGTCTCCACGGTAACGCACTCAATACGCCATGTGATAAGATGCGCAGATTGATGGTCTCAGATGTGGAGGCAACTGAGATTCGTCCACCGCAACCTGGATTGAGGCATGTCACTATGCCCCCACAAGGACTTAGAGCACATTGGGAATTGGGCATTCCAAATTGGGGAGAAACAAAAAAAAAAAGAAGCATACGATAAGGTTTGGTGCGAAACAAACCCAAATCTAATGTATTATTTAGTAAAAAAATGTCCCTGACCGTTATTCTCCTGTGCACATTCATGAGTCTGCACGCAAACTTTAAAGCTCTTTGCACGAGAGCAACAGTGGTTACGCCGCATGCACAAGATGGGGCATTCAAGCAAAAACTTGTTTTGTTTCACTTAAACAGGACCACCAGCGATATTAACAGCACAAAAAGCAACATAGCTGCAGACAAATCAGAGAACAGAACTTACAAACATGTCTGAAGAGTTTGTAGTGGAAGAATAGAAGCATTTCAATTTCCAGACTTATTTTTTTTAACTGGAGTCCTCAATCAAAAAGTGTGATTGAGGAGGCTGAAGGTAGCTACCAGTACCACCGTTCCCTATTCGCATTTTACACAATCTGCGTAGGGCACCAAATCCCTAAGGGGGCACCAGAAACTCTACCGGGTGTCGCACGTTATACCTTATTCAAGGACACGAAAGCAGTCGCAGAACATAAGACAATCATCTCGCGCTCGCACCACACATTGCATTTTGGACTGGTGCCAGTTCATAGCGGATGGTGTTACCGGGCGTGACACCAAATATAGAAACCAAGTGATCAAAAGAATGTTCTGTTGATCATTGCAGCTGGTTAGGACAAAAAACTGATTAACATAGAAAAGATCACTTTTACTGAGTGTTGTTTGGCGTTCGAGTAGGACACTGTGTGACTGTAGCTAACTTCAGCCCCATCTCTGCTTGACTGTACAACGAATAAGGATAGAAATTGAAATGCATCTGTTCTCCTACAAACTATTCAGACATGTTTGTAAGTTCTGTTCTCTGATTTGTGTACAGCTATGTTGCATTTTCTGCTGTTAATATCGCTGGTGGTCCTGTTGAAGTGAAAAAAAAAACAAGTTTTTGCTTGAATGTAACTACTGTTGCTCTCGGGCAAAGAGCTTTAAAGCTTGCGTGCAGAATCATGAACGCGCACAGGAGAATAACAGTCAATTCATATTTTTTATAAATAATACACTAGATTTCAGTTTGTTTTGCACCAAACCTTATTGTTTGCTTTCCTAACAATCACGAGTCTTATGGAATCATTTATTAGACTTCTGAATTACACATTTGTGTTCTTTTGAAGCTTGAAAATGTGGTCATCATAAACTGCCACTGTATGACATTATTGAGAACATTTTTCACAATTTATTTTGTGTTAAAAAAAGAAAGAACGTCATATAGGATTATAACAACACAGTGGTTAGTAAACAGTGACTGCATTTTCATTTTAGGGTTAACTAATCCTTTAAAGGCTTGTTGTTTTTGTTTACATTCAAATATTTGAATTGTTTGGCAGTTTGAGTTTGAATAGTCTTGGCCCATTTGAATCCATCAATGTAAATTTATGGGATTTTTCAGATTTTTTATCATCTGTTGTGCAAAAACTGTAATTCCAATCACTTAGAAAAGACAAAGTACACAACGTGAGAACAGGCTGAAAGTCTGTACCAAGTTTGGTGGATGTAGGCTTGAACTCTCTAGGAGGAGTTGCAATTGATAATATTGGTCTTGGTTAAGGGCTTTTGGAAAAAACCCTAAACCATGTCTGCAGAATAACAGTATGTTAGCTTTATCAAGCTAATATTATGATATAAAAACATAAAATGTTAAACCGTGCAATAAGATAAAAATACATCATTCTTGTAATCTCTTTCAAATTGCACCTACTTGTCTATATGTCTGAAGTGTCTCTGCTGGATTTGCCCTCTCAAAGGTTTGATTATTAGTGAAAATGATGAAGATATCCACAGTTTTATCATTCTCGGAGGCCCAGGTAATGGGCAAGGCACAGTCTGTACTGCCACCAGGAGTCTAGAGTGAAGCAAAGTGTGGATTAGGATTACATCTGAAATAGATTCAATAATTGATCAGTCATGTAATCATTTCTGAAACATGGTCTGATTGAGTTGTGTTCACAAAGTCAACACAGTGGTATGCGAGTGCCATTTTTATAAGTTGAATGTGTATATTGGCACACAGGAAGTAGCAAATATGGAGTGGTCTTATCAACATCATATTATTAACACCAAATTATTGTGAATAATGAGAATATACATTAGTACCGAAGGAATTCACCTCATCAAAATATTTTACCACAAGAAAAAAAGAACAGTTAAATGTAAATGTTAAAATGTAAAGCCATCATAATTGACACAATGAAATTGTAGGAGCTGAGGGTTTTAAAGAAGCAATAATATTGAATGGATAACAGCCGTTTGATAGCCTAACATCGACTGATATTTTATGTTATTTTCAATTTGACCTTTTAAATTAGTTAGGTTTAGTTAGTTTTTACTCTATGATAATTTGATTCAGTGTTGTTTAGTTTCAGTACATTTAATTTGTATTAGTTGTAGTCAGGGGTTAAATTGGGATCTGTTCCCTGCAGGAAAAAATAATATTTTTTTCTATATTGAATATTCTGTGTAGCTATGTACGAATCACTGCCCACACAGAGATCACTGTCATACCAAACATGGTCAACGAGGCGAATCCACCTGCCAAAGTTCACCAAACGTGAACTTCATGCAAAAGCCGTGAGGGGAAGTTCTTCGCCATCAGAAGTCCATTATGTGACATTCACGATCGCTCATATTCCCATTGAAATTACTGTATTTCAGCTGTGGAATTTTGACATGCAAAGGTAACTGTGACTGTGCCTTTAATGAACAGAACTTTTTTCTTTAGAAAAAGAGGGATGAGTCAATTATTTTCGGAGGTTATCAATATTATGCCTCAAACTCTGTCAATAGAGCTTAACTTGTATTAAACTAGAAACATTACTTTTAAGAATAAACATTTATGAATTTATATTAGTCTCTAAGCAGTCCTGGTTTCGGTGGCAATGCCTTTCACTTCATTCAAAAGTTTGAACAAAAGTATCAGAATTTTTGATTTGCCAACTGTTCTATCTTCACTCTTCTCAATTTCGTACTTTTGTCCCATGATTGATATACAACAAACAGCCCCAAAACTCTTTTGTTTCCTCTCACGTTTTGATGTTCAGCCATCACTATCGAGAATGAGAAAGACTTAATAGCCGCTTTTCCACCATCGGGCCAGTGCGAGCCAGGACTACCAACTGGTCAGCCGTGGTCAATAGCCTCGGACCACAAGTCCGCACGACCAGAATCGATCTGCATTCCCACCATCGGCCAATAGCCCCACAGCGTTCCTCTAAAACCAGCCCTTAATACACCTCCCTGCTCCCAACTTCACACGACTCGCCCATTTCAGAAGCAAGAGGGAAGGTCAAGCTGAGATATTATACTCTGGACACTAGCTAGCCCTCAAAATGAATATGGATTTTTACTGTGTCTGCAATTTCTTTTATTTTTCCTGAACCTGTACCATTGGTGCTGGATAAACAACTTGGCAACAATATGCTTAATCACGTCCTCATTTCGGCAGATGCCGTCGAGCTGACGTTGTGCATTTTCATCTATTGACCAGTACTGATGATTTTCCATTCTCTGTTGAGGTAAACTGGTGGCTAAATATGTCAAATTGGGAAAAAGTAACTTGGTGCTGAAACCTCTGACCTGAATCAGCTAAACTCCGCCTTCAAAATTGACCCTGCCTCAATCCCCAGTTAGCCTTCCGTGGCCCAAGGGTAATCAGCGTGCCAGGTTGCTTGGCCGTTGACCCCATTGAGGGATGATGAAGCCCTAGAAGTGACAGCGGGAATGCCAATGTCCCTGGTATGCTCTAGCACACCCTCATTTGGCCTGATAGTGGAAACGCGGCTAATGGATGTACTTGACCCCATGCCGCTCACCCCTTCTCACCATTTTTCGAGTCATGAAAGTGTATTTTAGTCAAGTTTAATTTTTTTTCAATTATGTTTTTAAGTTAACAAAAATTATTTCACTTACAATAATAAGACCAGTTAGTTTCATTTTCTTTTTCCAGTTTTGTGCACAACATGCTTCAGTCTGTCAGTGAATCTACTGAGGGCAGTCTGGGCTGTCCTGTCTGAGGCAGAGATTAGCCATCAGATATCATGTAAAGTTTTCTCAAGATCTTCTTACCTGGATGAGCTGTGCTGCTGCCTGCATTAGAGTCATATCAGAAGATATGTCACAGGGAACCAAAGCTCCATCAGAGAAGACCACAACCTTTGTGTTTGGCTCCGTTTGTGCAAATACCTGCCATTGAAATTAGTTGGTAGAGAAATGGAAGAGCGGTGTGAATGTTTTTTTTATGGGTGAACTATTCCTTTAGGAGAAATGTTCTTGATTGGTTAAAAACAACAGTTCACTCTTCAACGGTCTAAACTGTCTTTACATGGCTTGCATACTAGAGGAACACACTGGAGAGGCAAATCATTGATGTTTACAAGTCTGGAGTGTCCCGTCAGAAATGTAGTATGCAAGGAATGTGAAATATGTGTTGGGTGGACTCTGATAGCCACACAGACTTCCTTCAAGGACAACAAGTCACTTTACTCTCTTAAGCAGAGCACTGACTTCATGTTATAGAGCTGGGTTAGAATTAAACAGTGGGCTCGGGTTAGTAGTGGTGTAGTTTTACCATGCACATTGCTGCTGCTATTGCCACAGTGCTGATGGAGCTGCCGTGGGCCACACTGCTCAGTGAAGAACTTACGTCAACTGCCACCAGAAATCGCTTGCCTGTGGACTCCACATTCTGGAGACACAAAGAGTCATATGTTAGCAGTTGAATCTGAAACCAATGAAAATGTGTCTATTGTGATGTATACAGTAACCACTGAAAAAGTTGTATAGCTTCTTTAAGTTTACACATCTCATTCACAGATGTGTTTTTGTCCATACAATGCATGTCAATGGGGTCCAAACCTTTCAAGCTCCAGAATGGACATAAAGGCATCATAAAAAGGTAATCCATAAGACTTGTGTGGCTTATCCCATGTCTTCTGAAGCAATACAACAGCTTTGGGTGAGAAAAATACCAAAGTCTTGGACTCTTGGAATTTTATGGACAAAAAACACCTAATAAATCCACCAAAATATATTTTAAGGTTCCCGTCCCATATTGAAGCAAACCGTTACACTGAAAGATGCACACAAAACTATGTATACAGAACATTAAATAACAACTGACACCAGATGTGTAGTCCAGAAAGCAGGTTATGCGACATACCTAGGTAAGTTAAGAGATAAATTAACGGATAACCTCAGCTTTCGGTTCCAAAAACGGTGGTAACTTTCAAGGTATGTTAGTAGCCATAGCAACTTACTCTCTGAACATAACCAGCTCCGGAGTAGGTTATGTTCCAGAATAAGTTTATTTCAAGGAAGATGTCAGTGCATTTAAGAGGCTGTCAGCGCATGAGTGCCCTTTTAATAGCGGCACAGTGGGCAAGAAAGTTCAGATTACGCACAATATTATACTTTTAAAGCAATATTACGGTAAACTGCAATCTTTACCTCACAAATCTTTTTTACACCATCATTTCCAGGTTTGCATGCTAAAGTGAACAAACTGTGTACATAGTACTTTAACTTTTAATGGGAAGGTTTTAATACTGTAATATTTTTTAATGCAAAACACATTGGAAAGTCCCTCACACTCTTCACTGTGAAGACAGGGCTTTATGTATTTATATTTAGCCAAATTCTATTTACAGTTCCTATAGTCAATGAATATTAGTGTTATTTATAAAATGACATTCCATTGTATAAATATGTAGGTAATGTCTGCCAATTAAAAGCTTAAGCAATTAATCACTCGTTATTCTTCTTCACTAACTAGATACTGTGACAAGTTCACAGACCACAGATATTAGAGATTTTAATTCTTATCACTCTAATACATATAGGCTACTGAACATATAAATGCATACATTTCCAGACTTATCTGAAAATATAAATGACATGCTGTCATTTAGAGTCACCCACAGTGCCCTCATTTAGCTGGTGGTCAGGTGATCCAATGTAAAGCTGTATCAGCCTCCTCTACTCCATCAGAAGCTGTACCCGGTCATCTCTAAATTACATTTTTGTTCTGCCTTTCAATATGGACCTTTTACAGCTTTCTATTAACAAGGAGGAAGAGTGCTGATTTATCAATTCAAATTAATCTTGAAATAAAATATATAGTAAACCTATAGGCTATTATCATAATATTAACAGAATATGAATGTTAATACTTATAATGAAGCTCAGTGCAAACAAATAACGTAACGGTCGACCTATTAAATATCAATGTAGTTGAGAGAGGTCTAATATTAATGTTGAATTAAGCTTTTATAGGTACGGTAGAACTTTATAGTTTTATTAATTAAAAAAATCACGCAATTATTGAGTATAATTCCTGTCAAGCAAACTCTCAGTCCTAAACCAATGTAATAATGCTCGTTTGCGGTCATTAAAACTTCATGTTCCGCTTCACTGAAATATGGCGCCTTTCTTAGCGTCTGTTTCCATGGTGACTCGTGGATACGGTGATCTGCTGAGAATGCCGTGAACGCGCACAAACTCTGAGTTTCATACTCTTGGTTGAGTGAACTAACCCCACGCAGGTTCTGGAACCAAATGGGTTAAACAACCGAGAGTTCAGGGTATATGTGACGGTAAGTTAACCTTGCTTTCTGGAATACACCCCAGGGCACTTTAAATACAAAACAGGATAACGCAAAGAACCACCCGGAACATATAATCAACCAGGCCAATGGCAAAACAGAACTACAACAGACTACAAACCCCATAACAGAATCCGAACAGGAACAAGAACAGAAAACAGGGATGACGTTTAGCGGTCGCACAGAACATTACACAAATAACTGACATAAAACAGCCCAAGTTTGACGACCGTCCTCCAGAATATTTGTCAATAACAGTGAATCTCAAAAAACCTGTCAAGAACATGCCCAGGTCAGTATTTCACTCCAAAATTCAAAAATATTTCCCCCCCCCCAAAAATATATTTTTTAAAAAAATTATATATATATATATATATATATATATATATATATATATATATATATATATAGCTTTTTAAAAGAAACATTACGATTAAATTATTGTGATATTATTTTCCTGACAAGCACATTTCTCCCCAAAATGCTTAAAACCATAATGAAAAAAGAATTTCATGACTATAATGTAAAAAAAAAAAAAAAAAGGCAATAAAATAAAATAAAATAACATAAAATAAAATAATATAAATTTTGATTTTGGGGTGAAATATATCATAAATTAATTTTTTTTCATGATTTTGGGGTGAAATATATCATTAAATTATTTTTCTTGTGAGAGTTTCTCATTTGCATTCATTTACTGTTTAACTAGTTACCTAAAACCCAATTTTCAGACATTAGTTGTATAGAGGGAAAACGGTTGGTGGTACTCACAGAAATACTTTTGCAGAAGGCACAGTCCAGGGCTTGAATGATGTCGCAGTCTGGCTCCCATTGCAATTTGCCACGCTTGCCGTGACCTCGCTTATAGTTTTCAGATACCACGAGAATGTTGAACGGGTGTGTTTTGGCCTGAAATAATTGACAGTCTTGGAGTGATTCAGTGATCAGTGATCTTTCACATCTTCTTTTAGACTTTTATTAGGAGACCATCATAGAACAACTGAACTATGGAGCACTGCTGGATATTTTTATAGTCTTTAAGCAATGTTGTTGTAACCTGACCTTCTTCAGAGCCGTCTCATCCTGAATCCTCTCACAAACAGCTGCAACATCTGAACTTCCTGGTGTCAGAACTTTGTCCGCTGTCAACTTCCCTAAATGCTTCATTAGAACAAGCAGGGGCATCTCTTTCAGCAAAGCTTTCAATACCTGAAACGCAGCAAGAAATGCTGAAAATGCAGTGCAACGGTCAAAGACATCCATATAGTGCATGTTTAAATTGAAAAACAGTGCAAAAATGTGTTTGGTGTCAACGAGGCATTCCGTAAAATACTGCAAAGCTGTGCTAACTGAAGTTGAACATCAGTAGTGATGTAGTACTCAAACCTCTTTGGACTTCAGGTGGTTGGTTAGAATCTGCTCTTTCTCTAGCTGATGCTCCTCTATAAGATGAATGATCTCCAGCTCATCAGTAGAGTGCTTGGCTCTTTCCACAGCCTCCAGATAAGCAAAAACCTTCTGCACATCCTCTGACTTCTCTTTATCACCATACGCTTCCTGAACTCCTTTCCAGCCTTTCATCATATATTTGCAAACAAGCACCACAGCTAGAGAAAACAAGAAGACGACCTCAGATTTCATAATGTTACTGATGTACAAGCATGATGTTTTGTAAAATGTTGGCTATTTGTGGCATATTTGTGTAACACTCTGACTGGCAAATGTGATTTGATGAGCCATGTTCACAGAATACATTTCTTTATTTCAGTGCTCATAGGTTGCTAAAAGGTGTCCCTACTCAACAACTGTATTTAACTCATCACGGGACCTTCCATGAACGTCTAGTAAAATGCTAAAATGTGCTATGTAACTATTATATATTGTAATAAGAATATCTAGCAATATTCTGTTTAATATTGTTTTAATATTAAATCAAAATGAGCTCTTAAAGGGAAAGGTAACCCAAAAATTACATTTTACTCACTCTCATGCCATTCCAGATGTGTGACTGTTTTCTACAGCAGACACCAAATTAAGATTTTTAGAAGAATATCTCAGCTCTGTAGGTCCATACAATGCAAGCGAATGGGTGCCAATATTTTGAATCTCCAAAAATCCCATACAGGCAGCATAAAATGAATCCATAAAACTCCAGTGGTTTAATCCATGTCTTCTGAAGCGATCCGATTGCTTTGGGTGAGAAACAAATTCATATTTCAATAATTTTTTATTTACTATAAATCTCCACATAACTTACATTTTCAGAATGTGAAATTGGAGATTTATTGTTAAAAAAAAAAAAAGACTTAAATATTGATGTTTCTCACTCATAACTATCATATCGCTTCAGAAGACATGGATTAAACCACTGGAGTGTTATCGATTACTGTAATGCTGCCTTTATGGGATTTTTGGAGCTTGAAAGGCCTGGTGAAATATCTCTTTAATGATGTGCACATATATATATATATATATTATATTAAGTTACATTAAGGTTCAAGGTCTCAATTTGACTATAACTAATAAAGTTTAATTACACCTTCCTAAATACATACCATAATTGTATATATGTGGTACAGGTGCATTATGGATAATGAACCATTTCTGTTTCCATGTTTTCTGAATTTTAAGTAAATATTGTGTAAAGCAAATGCAAATTTCATTTCAGTAATTTTGTGTACTCATTTGCTTGAGTAAACTCAATTCATTCAATTGAATTAATTATTTATATTTGCATTATATTAGCCAGTGGACTCCCTGTAGAGTGTAACAGTCTGGGTCCTGAAGAAAAATCCCATTCATTTTTTCCTAAGGTGAATGTATTTTTAATGATAACTTATAAACCTTTAAAGACCGACCTACTGTGAGCATCAAGGTTGTTATTCTGTGGTATAGCCACTGTTGAAGCCATCATTTTGTGTAATTTCAACTTTTTTTTTAAATCGTGATTAATAGTGAATTTCCTGGTGAAGATCTACACTACCAATGATCCTGAACAGATAAATCCACCAATAAGAGAATTGTGGCTAACAAAACACACCAGACGAGTTCTCCCACTTCCATGTTGCACGGTGAATGATGCAATCGACAATCATAAACTACTTACAGTGATGTGAAAAAATATTTGCTCCCTTTCTGATTTCTTCTACTTTTGTGTGTTTTTCATACTAAATAGTTTTAGATCTTCAAACAAGATGTAACATTAAAACAAAGGCAACCTGCATGAATACAAAATACAGTTTTCAAATATATATATATAAATATATGACGGACATGTCCGTAAATGATCTCTCTCGTCACACCACTGTCCGCCATCGGCCTTTATCCCTCTCGGAGGCTTGATTAGCCTAATACGGGACCGGGTGTGTATCATCACGACCTGGCCCCACCCGCCGCCCTGCCACAATCAACCATGTGAAAAACGAACTGCCCCCTTAAACTTAATAGCTGGTTGTGCCAACTTAAGCAGCAACAACTGCAACCAAACGCTTCCGATAACAGGAGTTATCAGGAATCAATCTTTTACAACGCTGTGGTGGAATTTTTCCCACTCTTCTTTGCAGAACTGCTTTAGTTCAGCCACACTAGAGGGTTTTCAAGCATGACCTACCAACCACTCCAAAACTTTACTTTTGCTTCTTTTGAGCCATTCAGAGGTGGACTCCTATACTTTGGATCATTGTCTTGCTGCATTATCCAGTGGCGCTTGAGCTTCAATTCATGGACTGATGACTGGACGTTCTCCTTTAGGATTTTCTGGTAGAGAGGAGAAATCGTGTTTCCCTCAATTATTATTAAGTCGCCCTGAAGCAGCAAAACATGCAAACCATGCTTGACCTTAGGTATGATGTCCTTTTTTGTGGAATTCTGTGTTTGATTTACGCCAGATGAAACGTGACCCTGTCTTCCAAACAGTTTCACTTTCGACTCATCATTCTATAAAACATTCTCATTTGAGGATCATCAAGATGTTTTTTAGCAAAATGCTCTTGAGGATTAGCAGTGGTTTTTGCCTTGACATTCTTCCATGGATGGCATTGTTGCCCAGTGACTTTCTGATAGTGGAGTCATGAACAGTGACCTTTATTGATACGAAAGAGGACTGCAGTTCTTTGGATGTTGTCCGTGGCTTTTTTGTGACTTCCTAGATGAGTCATCGCTGTGCTCTTGGAGGAAATTTGGAAGGTTGGCCACTTCTGGGAAGGTTCACAACTGTGCAAAGTTTTCTCCATTTGAGTTTCTTTCGACTTTGGCATAGTGTGCTACTGGGTGAGACAATTTAGCCATCTTCATGCAGCTGAAAATTTCTATTTAGGTGTTGATTTGATTGAAGAGGGTTGGCAGTAATCAGGCCTGGGTGTGTCTAGTCTAGCTGAACCCCATTATGTATACACTTTTATAGATTTTGGGATTTAGTTACTAAGGGTGCAAATAGTTTTTCACACAGGGCCATTAGATAACTTTTTTGCTTCAATAAATAACATTACAATTTAAAAACTGTATTTTAGGGGGGCCTGGGAAGCTCAGGGAGTATTGACGCTGACTACCACCCCTGGAGTCGCGAGTTTGAATCCAGGGTGTGCTGAGTGACTCAAGCCAGGTCTCCTAAGCAACCAAATTGGCCCCGTTGTTATGGAGGGTGGAGTCACATGGGGTAACCTCCTCATGGTCATGATAAGTGGTTCTCACTCTCAATGGGGCATGTGGTAAATTGTGCATGGATCGCAGAGAGTAGCATGAGCCTCCACATGCTGCGAGTCTCCGCGGTGTCATGCACAACGAGTCACGTGATAAGATGCGCAGATTGACGGTCACAGAAATGGAGGCAACTGAGGTTTGTCCTTCGCCACCCGGATTGAGATGAGTAACTGCGCCACCACAAGGACCTACTAAATAGTGGGAATTGGGCATTCCAAGTTGGGAGAAAAAGGGGGTAAAAAACGAATACAAAATATATATATATATATTGTGGTTACTATGATTGCCTTTATTTTATGTTAGATGTTGTTTGAATTTTTGAAACAATTTAGTATGAGATATACACAAAATAGAAGAAATTAGGATGGGGAAAATAACTTTTCACAACACTGTATATATTTGCAAATGTCCAAATACAATACATATATCCATACAATAAAATGAAAATATATGATTTCTATACTTATCATCAACAACTTAGTTGTTCCATAGTTTTACATTTGATTACGTCATTCGCAGTGCTTCATGGGATTGTATGTCCATTCCTTCATGAATGACACAGCCTTGTATCCCTGCCTTTTTGTCAGATTTTCAATTTTTTTTTGCTTCAAATCCAAGTTTGTAATGTTGTGATTCACCTCCGAGCTGGTTAATTTTGTTCATGATGTAGAACTCTTATATTACGGACTTTATGAAATCCCTATGGAAAACGTGAATGGGAAAAATCTTCCAGAACCAACACGGCTGTAAAAAGTGGGCGCGCTCTATTGCGCACTATTCACTAAATATCGTATCATCCATTTAAAAACCCATCTCAGTTGACCACTAAAAGTCACTCACTATCATTTGTTGGCCTCATGTGGCACAGTCTAAGAAGGTCCTTGTGAGACCAGCCTGCTCTGTGCTTGCACTTGGTCACGGCCTGCGCCAGGATCAAGCCATCTTGGCTGTTGTACCAATCTGTCACGGCCCTACGCAGACCTCGACCCCATATCCCAGATCCCTCTTTCAGCTCTTTTTTATACTGCACAAATGTGAAGAGCTGTGCGGGTGCTCGACACAGATCCTTCAGCGCCCGTAAAGCCCTCTGTCTGGTCTTGCAATCTGCATGCTGCGAACAGACAGCCAGGGCAAACAGGCTGGGGTTGGGTCGGACGGTGTAGCCCTCTGAATTCAGGCGTCTGATCTCCTCCACCACCTCACAACCCCGTCCACCCTCAATGAACTGCATTAGGAACAGGACATTTTCAATGCCCAGTGGATGCTCTTTAGTGTTGTATGTGGCGGTTTCAGAGCCATGACAGAGGAAGCGGCGCAGACAAACAGCTGCAGTCAAGGATCTGCCTGATGAGTTCAGCACCTGTTCATTAACAACTGATGGCTGTTCTGGGCGAGATGCTGGATCCATAATTAACTCTCCTTCAGTCCTACAGACAGGTCCCAGTGGTAAATATTAGACTATGATCACAGAAAGATCAACAAAAATACACAGTACTGATCCACTGCACAAAAGAAAATTTTAGGCAATATGTTAATATGTTATGGGGCTTTTCCACTGCACAGTACATCTCAACTCCACTCGATTCTGCTCGCTTTTTGGGGTTTTCCACTGTGGATAGTACCTGGTACTTTTTTTAGTACCACCTCGGTCGAGGTTCCAAGCGAGCCGAGCCGATACTAAATGTGACGTCAAAATCCTGCAGATCACTGATTGGTCAGGGAGAATCGTCACTACCAGCATCACTTGATTTCCGGCACTCGACATCAACCCGCTAGTTTTAAAGTTAGCTACAGCGATAGCAGTATCATATGTTCACGTGACTTTCAAATTGTAAAAAGTAATGGCTGTGAGCAAAACCACGCCATGGTCAATAAACAGATGTTTCCTCTCATTAGCGACTAACGACATGAAACGGAAAAGTCTCTCAGGAAGCGTCTCAGCTGTTGGCCGCACACGGCTACCACCGGACCAACCAACAATGTAGGGAAACATTAAAAAAACTTAAAAGTGACTACAGAACCATCAAGGAAAAGTGGAAGTGGTTCGACCAAATGGACGCTATCTAGATTGGCGAGCAATGGGAGGGAGAGTGCCCTGGACACAGCCACGGTGTTGTTGGAGTCCACGATTGAGGATGGTACATTTTGTTTTGTTAACTCTATACTCTGCTTGAAAGCTTCACTTTATTTAGTTGACCAGCTGCTGGAAAGCTTGCTTCTAAAACAACCAGGCCAATTTAACTGTTAGACTAGTGTAAAATCACCATGCAACAACTGCTTTATGAGCTGGTAGCTAACAGCTAGCGGTCGTGTTATTGTCTTTTGTTTTATGTCGCATTTAAGATAATGTCATGGCAGTAGAGGTGGTGCAACTATGACGATCAGCCTGTAATCCCACCCAAGTTGAGGCGGCAATAAACAGCAGTGGAAAAGCAAGCTCATAAAAGTATAACGAGTAGAGTCGAGTCGAACCGTAACGTGCAGTGGAAAAGTGCCATTAGTGACCATAAAAATTTTTTTTTTCATACCTTGAGAATGAATTGTGACTAGCTGTGATTTTGCCTATATTTTTGACTGATACCTATACCAACTTTAACCAAAGATTATATAAAACCAATACCAATAGTTTGGCATTTTACTCACCTTATTTTGTCATCAGATCACTGTTCTGCTTACTATGCTTGTATGAAAACGTAATTTCCATACATTACATTGCATTTAGATCTGTTGAATACATGACAGGGAGCCTCAAAAAATCTATACATTCAATGAAAAGATAAATAAATATTATTACATGACAATTGATGCGGGGGCAATAAAAGTTTATTTTGCACCTCTTCAGCATTTTTGCACTTGAAAAAAGTCATATTATGCATAACATTACACATGCTACAAATGTAAATTTTACTTTACAAATGTCTTATATTTTGGTAAATGTTTTTTTATATTACACACAGAAAACAATTGTACAATGCAGTAAATTCATATAATTAATTATAAATAAACCATCTGTTTGTCGTATCAGTGTTTTAACGCTTATGATCGATTTGAAGATGGTTTTAATTTGAACAGTAATTGGCTGATAAATGTCGGTGGCCAATATATCGGTGCATACCTAATTCCTAAACATATATGCTTCCTTGGTCGAAGGGAAGATATGGGGGCCTTAAAATAGTTGTAATTAAGAATTCAAAGAGCTTTTTGAATTTTTTGCTATTCAGCTGTGGCACTACGAAATAACCTAAAAAACAATAGTTCTTTCTATTGCATTGTGTAGGACTTAACAATCTTGTGAAATAAAATAGAAATCAAGATATGATCATATGTGAATATTAAATTGCAAAGGGCTGTGATGCGGTTTAATCAAACAGTCTGTATGGGATACTCGTGTGGAGCTTTGTTCTGAGCACATGTGAGGCGGTTCTGTGCCGCTCCATGAATTTCATCTCGTGCACAGAATAACAGATGTGTTGTGTTGATTTCTGTTTGGTAACGTGCACTGATAGATTTACAGTGCTCCAAATTCACTTTCATGGTTCACTACAAGTTCCTATACAAATCTTAAACAACCCTATGACACCAGGTTTTTGCAGACAGAAGAGGAGATGAGATCATCTCAAGGGCTTAACCAGATCCCATAGCAATGCCACATTTATTCAATTATTAGAGAAATATTCAATGGGTAAAATGACAATATTAATATAGTTATTATTATACAATTGTAGGCAAAATATTTGTCCGTAATTTCTTAATGTAGTTATAATAGCCATTATTATTATTATAATTATTAGACTATTATTATCAGGGCCTGAAATTCAGTGTGGGATAGCAGGTATTGCACACAAATGTAATCAATCTTGCACGTTCCACGTTCATAACTCTGGGAATTTACACATAATTTTATTAATTTTAACATGTAGCTGAGAATTGGTAAACCAATCCATATAGATGAATAAATCAAATCAATAATCTTGGCTTTGCATCAAACTGTAATTCCACAATCTGGACGAATAATTCAGCTCTTCTGCGTCTCTCTCCCTCTCTCTCATGTGCAGATTTCGGCAGCTCATTAAACGCATGTTGAGTTTAGTGTGAGTGTGCGCAGTGATGAAGTGCATATTTACGTAAGATGTTACAGATCTATAAACCTGTTCATACGAAATAAGAATTGAGTTGTAACGACTCTCTCTGTAAGCGAGCGATGTGTCGCTCCTGTTTATAATCAACAAAGCTGTCAACACTGCAAGCATGCGAAGTTGGAGCAATCTAGTATCTGTGAATTTTTAAGGAAAATAACTTCAAAGAACATACAGTAGATATTGGAGATATGAGCCTAAAACTCGACATTATAAATAATGTCTAATTAAGACAACTTTTTCCAGTAATAATAACTTTTACATTGCATGGTACATGAACATGGTCGTCACTCAATATCACAGTACAGGCCTATTCACCTGGTGGCCCACGGGCCAAATCTGGCCCATTTGAAATTTTCTGTGGCCCTCATGAGATTGTCAGATGTCTTGGGGGTTGTTTACACAGAACGTGTTTTGTGTCTGTTCACATTGTTTTTCAATTGCTCTATTTTGTAAACTTGCGCTAGACGGACATCGTGTCACGTCTTTATGTATTTACGGTGTCTCGTGCAGGAGCTACGTGTTTTTATTTGCTTTTAGATGTTGTGCTACAAATAATCATTATCCATCATTTTGACGGAAGGGGTTGATTAAAGAACTAAAATCATGGATTAGTTTATAGTTTGGAGCAAAAGAAAAGTTCTATTCATTAATTTGGTCAAGAAATTCAATTTGAAAAATCTAAAGTTTAAATCATTGCATTTATAAAAAATTTCACTGTTATTGTTCAATAAAAGCTGTAGTATCAGTCTGATTTACTCTCTTTTGGAAACACTTTTTAGATTATTATTTTTATTTTATTTTTTGTCTCGTTACCTGTATTTTTTTTTCAGAATTTCCTGCTGACGCTTTTCCTGCTTATGATAAAAAAAGAAAGCTGTAAACAAAACACAGATGTTTTATTAATATAGTGAACTAATATTATAGGCCAACAATGACACAATATCTGTAAATAGATATTTTATATATTTATTTTTATATTAAAAAAATCCTTGCTTAGCTCACGTGCCCCAAAGATTTTTTCCATCTGGCCCACTTGTTGATAAAGTTGAATAGCTTGTCATAGTATTTACACTGATGAGCCGAAGCATTATGACCACCTGCCTAATATGCTGTTGGTCCTCCACGTGCCACCAAAATAGTGTTGATTCGCAGAGGAAAGGACTCTACCAGACCCCTGAAGTTGTCCTGTGGTATCTGGCACCATGACAATAGTAGCAGATCCTTCGAGTCCTGTATGTTGCGAAGCGGAGCCATCTTGGATCGGACTTGCCGGTCCAGCACATCCCACAGATGCTCAATCAGATTGAGATCTGGGGATTTGGAGGCCAGGACAACACCTTGAACTCTTCATCATTTTCCTCAAACCATTCCTGAATACAATGTGTGCAGTGAGTGTGGCAGGACGCATTATCCTGCTGAAAGAGGCCACTGACATCAGGGAATGCCATTGTCATGAAGGGGTGTACCTGGTCTGCAACGATGTTTAGGCAGAGCAGGTTTCAAATTGTTTCAAAAATGGCTAGACCCAGGGTTTCACAGCAGAACATTGCCCAGAGCATCACACTCCCTCCACTGGCTTGTCGTCTTCCCACAGTGCATCCTGCTGCCATAACTTCCCAAGGTAAATGGCACACACGTGCACGACCGTCAACGTGATGTAAAACGACGCTGGACAGGGGTCATCACGGGCACTCTGACTGGTCTGCGGATACGCAGCCCCTTAAGCAGCAGGGTGCGATGTACAGTGTTGTGACACATTCCTCCCGAAACCATTATTAACATTTTCTGTGACTTGTGCCACAGTAGACCTTCTGTTGGTTCGGACAAGACGGGATAGCCTTTGTTGCCTTCGCGCATTGATGAGTCTTGGGCACCAAACACCTTGTCGCTGGTTTGTGGTTTGTCCCTCCTCGGACCACTGTCGGTAGATACTCACCACTGCTGACCGAGCGCACCCCACAAGCCTTGCCATTTCAGAGATGCTCTGACCCACTCGTCTGGCCATATCAATTTGACCCGTGTCAAAGTCTCTCAAGTTTTACTCCTGCCCATTTCTCCTGCATTCAACACGTTGATTAGGAGAACTGATTGTTCGCTTTCCATCTAAACTACCCAGACCTTGACATGTGGCCTTGTTAGGAGATGATCAACTTTATTCATTTCAACTATGAGTGGTCATAATGTTTTGGCTCACCCGTGTATACTATTACCATCCGACACCATCACTGCACTATGGTAGGACAGTACTTTTTTGTTAGGCATATACCAAAAAAAAAAACAAACACTGTAACTACTATACACATAGTGCGCATTGTAATTAACAGTAGTACCAATTGACAAAGTGATAAATTACAGCTTGCTATAGTAACAACACTAATTATAGTAGTAACATTGCAGTAAAATAATAAGTAGATATGCTACTGTAGTGGTAAGGAGTAATAATAATTACACACGACTTTAGAAGACTAACTTGCAGTAACTATAATCTAAGTGCACTTTACTTCAGTTTTAACCCTTTAATACGCCATTACACCTGTGTAAATGTTCAATTCTTTTGGCACCGTTTAGATAAAGCGCATCAATTTGTTTTGACAGCTTTATTAGAGCCGCTTTAATCCTGTTAGCCAGCTAGCTAGGGCGAGCAAAGCCTCCTCAAAATACAATAAAGTATACATTTAACTGCTCAATGACAACAAACAATCCATCACCGATCGACAACATGAATATCGGAGCTTTTAAATCCGACCCGCACGATGATGAGATGATGGATGGAGATCGCATTAGCCAGAAGCTAACCTACATTGCACTCTGATAGGAATATAAATAACTCTCACTCTCTCCATCTCTGTAAACATCACATAAATGCAGTTGAATTAACTTTAACACGTCTGAAATGTCTCTACCTGTTGTTGTCTTGCGCTGTTGCTGTCTTGATCTTCTGAAGAGTTGCAGCTCCTCCCTGAAATCAGACTCAATCCAGAGAAGAGCGAGGATATTGACAGAGATAAACGAAACCTAGAGAGCTGCCAAGATAGACAGCATTTTTGGGCAGCGTATGCGAGTTGAGTCAGCAGCTGTTTGTGGGATATCACAGGCGAGATTTGATCTGGAATGCGGCCTGGGATGGCCCAGATCTCTGTCACTAGGTAGACAGCTCACTAGGTTTTGACACACAGACAAAGACAACGTTTACACTGAATGAAAAGTAAACATCAGGGTTTGGTATCCAAAATACCGTTTATTTTTGGATACTGGACAAGGAGCTTCTCACATTGGATCTTTAAAATTGGTTAATAACAATTATATGTTTCTAATATATATATATTAGGGCTGTCAATTGATTAAATCAATTTAATCAAATTAATTACATGGTATCCCGATTAATTAATCATGATTAATCGCATATACAAATATTTGCTGAGAAAGCCACTCATATAACAATAATTCAATATATAATGATTCTATAAAATTATACATAGTTATCTTTCAATATTTAAAAATTATATATATATATATATATATATATATATATATATATATATATATATATATATATATATATATATATATATATATATATATATTCAGATAATTAACATGCATTACATTCCTGTAGCAGAAGAGTTAATAATTGATAAGACAATACAAAATGCGGCTTTAGAATACAATGTATTGTTTATTATCATATTATTGAACATAAGTCAATCATTGTCATACAGTTCACAGCAATCCATTTCACAAGTGAATTTGTCAATCAGTTCGAGATTTATTATGAGGGCTTGTTTAAGGATCCGTCAATTTACACCTGCTTCAGATGTCTCGGGTGTGTTGCATCATAAACATAAAATGTTTAGGTTTCTGTGTCAAGTTAAATATAGTTTAATACTCAATCTATAAATACATCTTGAGATCCCTTAGTTTGGATTTGCACTCCTTCGAGTGTTTTGAATGCAAGAACGTAACATATGTTTGTGTTGTTCTGCCAAGTGAAGTGTTGTTTTTCTTCACTGTATAAACTGCACGTTGCTCATACAGCTGAAATTTCACTTACTGAAAAAGAGGCTACAATTTGCAAGAGCTCACCAAAATTGGACAGTTGAAGACTGGAAAAATGTTGCCTAGTCTGATGAGTCTCGATTTCTGTTGAGACATTCAGATGGTAGAGTCAGAATTTGGCGTAAACAGAATGAGAACATGGATCCATCATGCCTTGTTACCACTGTGCAGGCTGGTGGTGGTGGTGTAATGGTGTGGGGGAGGTTATCTTGGCACACTTTAGGCCCCTTAGTGCCAACTGGGCATTGTTTAAATGCCACGGCCTACCTGAGCATTGTTTGTGACCATGTCCATCCCTTTATGGCCACCATGTACCATCCTCTGATGGCTACTTCCAGCAGGATAATGCACCATGTCACAAAGCTCGAATCATTTCAAATTGGTTTCTTGAACATGACAATGAGTTCACTGTACTAAAATGGCCCCCACAGTCACCAGATCTCAACCCAATAGAGCATCTTTGGGATGTGGTGGAACGGGAGCTTCGTGCCCTGGATGTGCATCCCACAAATCTCCATCAACTGCAAGATGCTATCCTATCAATATGGGCCAACATTTCTAAAGAATGCTTTCAGCACCTTGTTGAATCAATGCCACGTAGAATTAAGGCAGTTCTGAAGGCGAAAGGGGGTCAAACACAGTATTAGTATGGTGTTCCTAATAATCCTTTAGGTGAGTGTATATATATATATATATATATATATATATATATATATATATATATAGCCGATTGCTTAGTCATCCTGTATACTGCTTGTATGCATGTACATTATTTATTGAATTATTGATTACAGCTTATTTATTACATTACATGTAATAAATTATTTATTACAGCTCAGCATTTAACACCATAGTGCCCTCCAAGCTTGATGTGAAACTCCGGGCTCTGGGCTTAAACAGCTCGCTGTGCAGCTGGATCCTGGATTTCCTGTCAGGCAGACGTCAGGTGGTTAGAATGGGCAGCAACATCTCCTCATCACTTACCCTCAACACTGGAGCCCCGCAGGGCTGTGTTCTCAGCCCACTCCTGTATTCCCTGTACACACATGACTGTGTGGCGACACATAGCTCCAATGCCATCATTAAGTTTGCTGACGATACGACGGTTGTAGGTCTGATCACTGACAATGATGAAACGGCCTACAGAGAGGAGGTGCACACTCTGACACACTGGTGTCAGGAGCACAACCTCTCCCTCAACGTCAGTAAAACCAAGGAGCTTGTGGTGGACTTCAGGAAGAAAGACAGAGAACACAGCCCCATCACCATTAATGGAGCACCGGTGGAGAGAGTCAGCAGCTTCAAGTTCCTCGGTGTCCACATTACTGAGGAACTCACATGGTCCGTCCACACTGAGGCCGTTGTGAAGAAGGCTCACCAGCGCCTCTTCTTCCTGAGACGGCTGAGGAAGTTTGGAATGAACCAACACATCCTCACACAGTTCTACACTAGTACTGTTGAGAGCATCTTGACTGGCTGCATCACCGCCTGGTACGGCAATAGCACCGCCCACAACCGCAAAGAACTGCAAAGGGTGGTGCGAACGGCCAGAAACATCATCGGAGGTGAGCTTCCCTCCCTCCAGGATATATATAACAGACGGTGTGTGAAGAAAGCTTGGAGGATTATCAAAGACTCCAGCCACCCGAGTCATGGGCTGCTCTCACTGCTTCCATCAGGCAGGCGGTATCGCAGCATCAGGACCCGCACCACCCGACTACATGACAGCTTCTTCCCACAAGCAATAAGACTTTTGAACACATGATCTCTCACGATCTACAATCAGCACTGCACTTTATTAATCCTCATTCTGTCAATATATTCTCGCTCCCAATTCAGTCAGTGTATATATATATATATATATATATATTTATACCCTTCTCTAGTGTGTGTATTCTACATTGTGTGTATTGTGTACATTTGTTATGTAAATTGTTGTGTAGGTATGTGTACATTTGTTATGTAAATTGTTGTGTAAGTTTATGTAAATTGTTTTGTGTAATATGTTGTTTATTGTAAAGTGGTTTATGTCTCGTCACTGTCATTACTGCTATGTTGCTCGGAACTGCACACAAGAATTTCACCTGCTGTTGCACTCGTGTACACAGTAGTGTGACAATAAAGTGATTTGATTTGATTGATTGATTTGATTTATTGTTTTGCACTTGTTTTCTTTTGTAGCACAAGTCACAAATTTTTTTAATGATTGTTATGGGAGGAAAGTGTCACAATACACAGTGAGTAGACCGGTCAGAGTGCCCATGATGACCCCTGTCCACTGTCGAAAGTGCCTACAATGGGCATGCGAGTGTTGGAACTGGACCTTGATGCAGTAGAAGAAGGTCACCTGGTCTGATGAGTCCCATTTTCTTTTACATCACATGGACGGTCGTATAAGTGTGTGCCGTTTAGCTTGGGAAGTGATGGCACCAGGATGCACTCTGGGAAGACATCAAGGCGGTGTAGGGAGTGTGATGCTCTGGGAAATGTTCTGCTGGGAAGCCCTGGGTCCAGCCATTCATGTGGATGTCAATTTGACATGTACCACCTCCCTAAACATTGTTGCAGTTCAGGTACACTCCTTCATGGCAATGGTATTCCCTAATGTCAGTGGCCTCTTTCAGCAGGATAATGCATCCTGCCACACTCTACCCAAGTAAATCTCACACAAATAACAAGAAAACGTAATTCAATTTAAAACAAATATAGCATAGCAACCAATCTTTCATTTGAATTTTTCCATTAGCACGAGACTTGAATTTTTGGTCCGCCAAAGCAAATTTACCACCACAACGCACATCAGTTTGCCTCAGAGACAGGATAACCAGAGCTCTGGCGTAGGGTAGAGCGCGCAACTCAACACACATTTGATATCTCGATGCGCGGACACCACAAACTGCACATAATATGAATTCTACTGAGAATTATCTAATTTAAATCAATGGGCAAGAAGTAAAACCCTGCTAGACAGCCCTGACATTATTGCACTGATAAAGTAAAGAGAAGACAACACATGCATCAACATCTATAATGCTTTTTAAAATGCACATCATCACCCTTAATAAAATATATAGAGTTTATTCTGTATTTTTTTTACATTGACTTCAATCAAGTCAAAGCTTTTTATTGTAATTGTACACGTACAACAGAATTATTTATATACAAAATTGAATGAATTTTGGACAAATTATAGATTTGTTCTAATAAAATGGCCCAGTTTACCTTTAGATATTTCAAGATATGACTTACTATAAATTATTAAGAGCCTGATGAAAAGGGGCCTGGGTAACTCAGCAAGTATTGACGCTGGCTAACACCCCTTGAGTGGTGAGTTCAAATCCGTGGTGTGCCGAGTGAATTCAGCCAGGTATCATAAGCAACCGAATTGGCCCAGTTGCTAGTGAGGGTGGAGTCACATGGGGTAACCTCCTTGTGGTCACGATTAGTGGTTCTCGCTCTCAATGGGGCGCGTTGTAAATTGTGCGTTGATTGCAGAGAGTAGCATGAGCCTCCCATGCTGTGAGTCTCCGCGGTGTCATGCACAACGAGTCACGTGATAAGATGTGATTGACACTCTCAGAACCAGAGGCAACTGAGACTTGATTGAGGTGAGTAACCGCACCACCACGAGGACCTCCTAAGTAGTGGGAATTGGGCATTCCAAATTGGGAAGCAAAGAGGATAAAAAAGAGCTTGCTGAAAGGAAAGCAATATTTCAAAAGGACACAAACATTTTTACTGGAAGCAGAGTCCCAGCTCAGTAAAGTGGCCCACTCATACTGTAGGTACTGTCAGAATATTGTAACTAGCCCTATAAAAATATGGTCTTATTTAAATTACGTTAATTTAATTTGAATTCCCACAGCATTTTGAAGTAAAACAATTGTAAAATTCAAAAAGTTCCAGATTTCCAATGAAAATATGAAATGCAGTTTAGTAATTATGTTAATTATTAATTAGTTGCAATTATTTAACCAACCAACTTTGAGCTTGTGGGTGAGCTTGGTATCTCACCACTGAAGACCATTTTTGAACCCAAGAAAAACCATGGTTGTGCCATGTTGCATGGGTGTTTTGAAATTGTGAATGGTAAGTAAATTGGTGTAAGTGAGACTTTTGTCTTGTATGGTTCGATGAGGTCTTGTTTTTGTGTTCAAAATGTAAGATAGAAGACCTACTAGTGTCAGGGGACACATTAAGGTGCCTCAGGCATGGAGCCCCTGGGCTTCCACAATGATTTGCATACTTAATCTGGTCATGGCATCACAGTCTCACTCCAGCATGGTATCCAAAGTTGGCAACCCTGTCCTAAGAGTGGTCACTAGAGGGCACAGACGACATATTCACAGCTAGAATTGATCATATCAAGATTTTCCGTACCTGACTAACTCACCGAGAAATACAAAAAAAGGTTATTTTACCCCATTTGTCATTTAATTCTATGACACTTAATTATATGACAAAATATAGACATAAGAGAACTAATGTGTGCAAGCACAGTGATTCTTGCTGAGTCATTTTAGTTAACAGTAAAGTTCTGCCCTGTTTCTCTGCAAAAACAGTAATTTGGTCAGTCTGCCGTTGCGTGGTAACCGTTTTAGAGCGTCCAGTCACGAAACCGAATTAATATTCAATGAAGTAGTTAAGAAAGCCGCATTCAAAACTCGATGGATTTTTTCTTCTTCTTTTTTCAATTATCTCACTTGCGAAATATATACATTACACAACTTCGCCGCCAAATGTGTTAATATTTAAAAATTGCTCCGTGATTTGCAAATGAAAAATAACCGGAAAATGCGCTCGCTGTCTTGCAACCACAAACGATTTTGATTGGTTCGTTATCGTTTGCGTTGAGTTAGTTACATGTGTCACGTGACAGTACAACATAAACGACACAAATTAAGATAAAACAACTAAACAGAGGGTTAAATCGAACAAGTTAATGTTGTTAACCCCCATAATTTGACGTTAAACATAATTTATGCGATCAAATCATAATAAAATACCAAACCGCTATGCTCCGCCCACTTTCGCTTCCTTGTCCTCATTAACGGGCGGGTTGCATTTCTATGAGCAGCGTTGACTCCCTCCTCTGCATTTCGCCTGATCCACGCAGAGAGAGCGCCACCCATCTCCCCACATTGCAACTCCTGTCTCGGTTCACCTTTACATTTGGGCACGCATCATCCATCCTGCGCCCCGAGCGTCTCAGCAGCCGGAACCGAGGGGTTTACAGGGACTAGGAAATGATCTCGCCGGAGCTTAATTTGAATTTATTTACGAGTGAGCTTTCACTTTACCTTAAAAATCAAGTTAAAGTCGGGTTATTCGGCTCTGGAGTGGGACTCTCTGTAGTGCTTGGGTTCAGCGCCGCATATGCCTGCTACTACTTGATGTCCGTGGCTAAGGTAAGGTCATTTTAAAGAATGAATGGCTCGTGAATACGGATGCTCGTGCACGTGATGTTTGCAGCGGTTGACAGGTCCGATCTGTGCGCGAGAGCTACCGGCTAATGATGTCATGATGCAAGAGGCTATTTTTCCGTCATTACCGTCCTGTCAATATTCTGTCCACTTAATCCACATGTGTAGTGTATAGTAATGTATTAAATGATTGTATTGAAGGCTTAATATGTCTAAAGAAGCATTTTGAAATAAAATCATTGGTGAACATTGCAGCATATCATCTTCCCCTGTTTTATTTACCAAAGCAAACTGTATTGGAAATTCAATAAGATAGCTATCATTAAGATAAAGAAATGAGTTTGGGGAAATGACTTTGAAAATGGCATTGATGTGCCCCGTAGACTGCGGGTTTTCCACAGCAAACCTGCCACGGTGATTTACAGTATTAGTAAGTGCTGCATTTCAATATCTAATCGTTTATTAATGGGACGATTGATACATTAATTTAATAGAGAGGAAGAAGTTTCGAGTATTGGGCGAGAAATTATAAGTGACCCTCAAAGACAAAAGACATCTCTATATTGACAGAATGTTCTAGCCAAATGGTTCTGAATTGGACGTATTGAACTACAAAACTAAATTATTTTGAAAAATATTTTAATACTCGTGTTTATAAGATCTATTCATGCAATGTTCACTTGGAGATGAAAGTGTTGTTTCTAAGGGTTTGGTTCCTTTATTACTTCTATTAAATTTATATAAAAATGATATTATTATAATTATTACATTAATTGTTATAATATAATTGTATTATATCATATGAAAATTATTTGATATAATATTAAAGTTATATTATAATTAAAAAGTATATTTATTATAATATTTTATTATTATAATTACATTTAAATATATCATAATTTTGTTGTATTTTTTTTTCAAATAAAAAAAGGTTATATTTACATAATACAGTTTAAGACATTATTATTACAATATTTATTTATACAATACATTAAATATAATATATTAAAATTATATGATAATTAAAAAGTGTATTTATTATAATATTTCCATAATAGGTTTACTATAGTATATTAATTTTATATGTTTTATTTCTGTTCAAATAAAATTATATTTAGATAATACAATGCAATATATAATTATATATAGTTTTAAAATTTGTAATTTAAAATATAATATACATGTAATATACTGTATTATATATAGTATATGTATAATAAAATGTCACAATTTTATTATATTTATATTAAAATAAATTATATTATATTTATATAAAACAATGTAATTTATTATTCTTACAATATTCATTTTAAAATGTAAAATACACTTTAATATACATTTATATAATAATTATAATTAAGTATATATATATATATATATATATATATATATATATATATATATATATATATATATATATATATATATATATTTAATATTTTGTTTTATATAATATTAAAGTTATATTATAATTAAAAAGTCTATTTATTATAATATTTCATTATTAGTAGTATATTTAAATATTTTATAATTGTGTTATATTTCTGTTAAATTAAAAATATATTTACATAATACAGTTAAAATATCAAATATATTAAATGTAATATATAAAAATTATATTATAATTAAAAAGTATATTTCATATAATATTTCATTATTATTTTTACTATATTATATAACTATATAACACTTTAATATACATTTATATAACAATTATAATTAAAAAGTATATTTATTATTAGTAGTAGTAGTAGTGTGTTTTTACAAAAAAAAAAAAGAGTAGCTTCTTTAAATACATTCAGTTTTCCAAAGACAATATGCAAGATTAAATTCAGAATATTCTAAATTCTAAAAAGTACATTTTTAATGGCTATTTTTTATTTTATGTAGTTTTAAATGTATTAGAGTTTTGTACTATAGTTTTACATTCCAAGATAAAAATCAATCCTTATGCTCTTTGTTTTCTAGAAGCCACTACTCATTGCTGGAGGAAAAAGATTTCATCAGTTCCTGAAGGACAAATGCCCTGTGGTCTCTGAGACATACTACCCCACGTTCTGGTGCTGGGAAAGTCGAGTCCAAACACTGCTCAGGCCCTTTGTGACTGCTAAACCCTGGGTCAACTACAGAAAGTAAGTACTTCTAATTCTATCATATGCTATGATTGTGAAAATTGTTTACCATCAGCACATCAATAAATGCTAATGACTCTAGCGGCTTTCAAAATCAAACTACTGTGTCAGGTCCTGTGCATAATATTGGTTACATTCAAATCTGCCATAACAGTAGACTGTAGAGAACTTGATTTGATTTTATAATTAGCAGCCAAATAAATAAAATTATTCAAGGAAAGTATTTGACTTATTTTTGTATTGTTAGGGAAAAAATGCACATGAAAAATCAATTCCAGCGAGCAAATATTGCCCCTTACTTAAAAAATAAATATATAATATAAATCATAAATTTGCATACAAAAATTAACTTTAGGGTCCTTAAAAAGTCCTCTGGTACTAGAAAGATACAGTAAATCAAGAATAAAAGTCAGTATCTTTCTGGAGTTAATTTTGCTGAAAGTTAAGTGTCCTTATGCTGTAAAATAATAGTTCTGCTGGATTTGCCATTCAAAATCAACACTGATTTTACATTTATTCTAATGTTGCCACCTTCTCTCCACTTGAAGATATGCAAGTGCCCTAGGTAGATGATCTGAGAGCTTTCTTCCATATTCATTTAATTTATTGCCTGATGTACTGAGAGTGCACTTCTTACGTGGGTAGAGACTGTTCTTAGCATAATGGGAAGCAGAGAGAGTGTAGCCTATATACTGTAATCTTTGCTGTCTGATGATTGCACATTATTGCATTCAAAACACTGATGCAAAAAATAATGCCATGGTTGCTATTTATTTACTTAAAATTACCTCTATTGGATGCTTTAGGGTGAAATAACATTCTCATTACTGTAATGAAAATAATTTTGTCGACTACAGAGACGAACACAATTATATTATTTTTAAATGTAAGTTTGCACAGTGCATATTATAAAATCAGAACATCAAATACTACTATATTTTTCTTTAAAAATGCACTTTACAATTTAAATTATATATATATATATATATATATATATATTGCTGTTGATTTAATGCGTTACTTCAGTGCAATTAATTCTATAAAAAAATAACATGTTCAAAAAATTTACAGAATTAACACAATTCAAGATTGAAGCCTCCATGTTTTTTGCGAGTCCCAGTCAGCAAGGGGCAAACGCACCTCCAGCTGTACAGGCTATGCACAGCTGTAAAGACAACAAACAACACCTGTTCCAAGACAAAACAGAAATAATTTTTTAAGTTTCAAACAACATTTAACTTGACACAGCATTGTCAAAACACTGTTTTTTTTGCTAGAGACGCTAAAAACCTGAAAAGGCGTCTGTCTGAAGCATGTGTACAGACTGAAGGTTTCCTTTGTAAATCTCTTAAGTCTACTTCGGAGAGAGTGATGAACGCAGGGGCATTTCTAGAGACTCTGGGGGTCCCAGGCAGAAAGGGCCTCTTCCTCTTGCTTTCGTTTCCTTTTAATATGCCCAGATGGGTAAATCCGCTTCATGGTCCGTCATTTAATTGCCGCTCTGAAATGATGAAACTTTTGACAGCAAGCTCGTAGCATGGGGCCCCTTTAGGTAGGTTCCGGATGTGTCATTGCAGAGTCTTCCATCAAATAATTTAAGGGGGTTCCAAGTTGTCATTGCTGTGGTCCAATGTAATCAGCAATCCTTGAGGGGGCCCCCTTCCAGTTTGGGGCCCCAGGCATTTGCCTGGTTTGCCTACCCTGTTGCAACATCTCTGGATGAATGCAATTGTAAAATGGATGGCTGTAGATTGCAAGCCTATGATAGGCTTATGTTCAATGGTATGGATACAAACCAAATGATATATTGACTTCTAAAGCCACTTTTTGTTTTGCTAATCAATGCTTTTCTCGTCTAGTAACTAACAGTTATTAATTAGGTTTAAATGACTTTAATGATGCAGTGTATCCCTCATTGGACCAATTTAGAGAAATCACTCGCTTTGCATTTCTACTAAATGTTCAGGAACAATAGCATCCTCCATTCTTTCGTCTAATCACCTGAATTGCTTTTAACGAGATTGGAATCAATAGCTAATCTGTTGCGCCATCTCAATATGCAGGCGGCACGAGAGACACACATGTGTTAGAGCAGCTAAATCTGTTTACGGATTATGCGCATTTGGTAGGGTATGATTGAGGACGGTGTGTTTTAAGTCAAGGGCGTCTGAGTTTGACCGTCCCAGCAGCTGCGCATTCCCATTAGGAAGGAAGGGTGTGATGCGTATTGGGACACACTGAATGCTCTTGTGTATGATGTTATCAACTGAGGCCCATTGCTGTCTCTGTTACAGCCAGCAAGCTTAAATTCCATGTAGTCAGGTGTGAAATTGGGGCATTTGTTTTGAAAACAGAACCTTCTTGGTATACAGATCCAAATGGAACATCATACCTTCAAACGCCAACAATATTTGAGCACTATATTCAGATTTATAGTGTAATATCATGATACTAAAGGAATGTTCTGGGTTCAATACAAGTTGAATACAAGCAACAAGCTATTGACAACAACAGAAAATAATGTTGGCCCTAGATTTCAGAAACAAGCAAAAATATTAATTAAAAATATAATATTATATATAGCAATATTTCCCTCATGTAGACTTGACCTCATGATGGTTTAGTGTACAGTAGAGTTCAATTACCCAATCTAGGTAAACATATCATTATTTATATCTGTCATCCCAGGAAAAATCTGATGTAGTAATCCAGAAATCACTTTATTTTCTGTATAGTCACACAGTACAAACATTACAGATGCGATGAAAACTCAAAGCATGTCTCCCAATGCAGTTACACACACACATACACACATGTGAAACAGGTGATCCTCACTGGATACTTTGTTGGTTTTATTTTATTTCTGTTACCTACTCCAGAGAAGGAGCTAAAAACCCCACAAAAACAGCTCTGAGGAACTATAGATCTTTAGGTGCGAAAGCAACAAAAATGACTAGTCCTGGCGGAAAGTACCCAATACGGGCTTAAGTACTGCCAGTGGGAAAGGGCCTATTGGCTCCTAAACTAAACATTTAGGAGCTTTTAGTTGCCAAATCACAGAATTGCTCGATTTAGATTGTTGTTCAGAAATGAGATACAAAGCCAAAGAAAAGGAAGACTGCTGATAACCCATTAATCAGGTTTTCAATATTTATATAGTTGAGTGCATTAGTTTGCATTCCCTTTTGTACTGTCTTTCTGTACTATTGCCCAGACACAGAGACTACAAGAGTTCTAATTGAATGAAATCCCAGAGGCAGTTTATTGTGCTACTCAAATCTCAATCAATAAAAAACAGAAAATAAGATTTGGTACATAACATGGGACTTTTGTTTTTAAAGAAGCCTGAAATACATATGGGACTCTTATTTTGAAATGTCTGTGCTCACAGTTGTGAACTCACTGACAGCTGATTCGCTGAGACCCTGCTAACCCGAGCTCCTGAGTTCAAAAGACCTAGTTTAAAAGAGTAATTTGTTCACAAATGGGACATCAAGGCTCGCTCTGTGTTTGCTGTTGCATGCAGCGAGCTCTGCACGTCAGAACGGGTGGAAAGTGGCTTGAGACACATTGGTGCACTCTCGAAATTGTATAAATAACTCACAAAATATTTGACAAAACCACATATGAATGCACACAACCCGACCCAGATGCCGCGGAGAATAGCGTGAAGCCTCCACACTCCGTGGTAAAGTGCTCAACAAGCCACGTGATTAGATGCATGAATTGACGGTCTCAGACGCGGAGGCAACTGAGATTCATCCTCTGCCACCTGAAATGAGGCGAGTCACTATGCCACCATGAGGACCTAGAGCGTATTGGGAATTGGGCATTCCAAATTGGGGAGGAAAAAAGGGGAGGAGAAAAAAAATTCTGCTTTTATACCCTCCAGAATGCCTTTTTACAGTGACTTCCCTTGGAAGAACATAAGTGTAAACACAATTTTTATGAGTCTAGTCTAGGTTATAGTCAAAGATGCTCTCCAAAGAGCTTAAATTGTTTTGAACCCGGAACAATCCTCTTAGGCAGCGGATCCCAACCCTGTTCCTGGAGCAGCCCCCAGGGAGATATCCAAAATGTGTAGTGTTGGGGGTCCTCCAGGAACAGGGTTTGGAACCACTGCTCTAAGGTACTGTATTTGATGCAGGCTATAAATGTGATATGTTTACTTCTCTAGACACATTTGTGAAAGTAGATTGTTTTTGGCAAGTGCTATGCCAGATTGGTCTCTCACTGTCTGGTATTTTGCAATGTGGGATTTACATGTCTATAAAAAACATTCAGATTGTGGGCCGGGCCGTTCCTGTTGGCATAGGCTGGGTTTTCTAAAGCACTAAGAAATCGCTAGTAGCATATAAGTAGTACTTAATCTCTATGGCGCATTTTCCAAAAGCATCTTTATGTAAGTAGTATGTAAAAACGCTCGTAAAGTTAAGAAATTATGTCCATTAAGCGCAACTTAAACGTATCTTTCTCGCATATTTTACAGTTTATCAGAGACAAAGGGACATTTTATAAATTATATTAATATATTGTGATCATTGGAAAGTCATTGTACACTGTTATAAAATCTCACTGATAGCAATAGGCAGTTTCCACAGTCTGCGCAAGCAGCATAATCGTTAATGTATTTTCGATGCTTCGAAAAGGCTACAAACAACTTTCAGGTTTGTTAGTATTTCCACATTAATTTCATGTTGAGAAGACAAACTTCTGGACATATTGGCTAAAGTTTCAGCACCTTTGGAGCGGACCGCTTCTGTAATGAAGCACTTAAGTTCTATTTTATAATGAGCAGGCTATGTCATGGTTTGGAAAACAGGCGTTATTATATCGTTAAATAATGAGCATAGTTAAATAAGATGATTGTAAAAGCTTAAGCTGCACCTTTATCAGGAAATCCAGCCATAGCCTGCAGACAGACATGGTCTAGAGTGCAAATTTTATGAGCGGTCTGAAATTACATACCCCACATTTATCTTTACAGGGTCATCTAGTCTCTGAGAAACCTGGTTTGGTGAAAAGATGGCTAGGCTCAGCTGTAAGAAAACACGAGTGCCCTTTGACATAGATTGAGTCTCTCTGGAGGAATCAAACACTGTCATGAAGGCAACACAAAACAACAGATGAGTGTGTGTCTAACAATGAGTTCACATGCCTAGGAACATGTGCTACCAGTCAATCCATTGTAAATCCATTATTAATAAGCAATATCTCAGTTGAACGTGGGCAAAATAGTGACATGGTGGCTTAATAAAATGCAGCAAATATGTCAAATTAAAATGATACATTCAGAGTCTGAGGTGTTTTAGTATAATGTTCAATGTCAGGATGAAGAGTTGTGGTAAACTGATATACAGCTGCCCCCAAAAGTATTTGGGCACTAAAGCCACACTTAAAAATTAATGGATGGCAAAATACCAAACCAATTGCATTTATTTTAAACAAGTATAGCACAAGCAAAAGTTTGTTAGCATTGAAAATATAAAAGAATAGAAATTTTGTTCAAAATGAAGACATATATGGACACTTTCTGTTTGTCAAACATTAGTGGCACATGTCCATATTTGAGGCACAACCACAATCGACTTAAAGCATGCATAATTACTTTGAAACTTCTTCAAATAAGCTTGCGTTTGCACTCTCCCACATTTGCATACCTATTGTTTAAGTAAATGGAGTCCAAAGTCTATTGTGTTGACACCCTTAACTTGCTGAACTATACCCGTGGTGGTTACTGGGGGTTGCACGATACTGATTTTTAATGGTCTACTAGTTGAGCCCAGACTCACTCCAAACTTTCCAAGATTGCAAAGTATGAGATAATTATACAAAACTGGTAAATACAGAAGCAGTGTTGTCATGAAATAAAGCGGAGCTGGCAAGCAAACTTTTCTAAAACGGAAACACCCATTATATCATTAATGCATCCTTTGTTAAATTTCAAATAATAAGGAAGCGGGTCATGTATTAAGCACAAACTCTGAAACTGTCATTTCTCTGTGTGGTCAAAGCCGCTTCTATGAGTTGCATGAAGTGACCCAGTCTAAGAGGGAGAGAATGAAACTGCACCCGGCTGGCTGATGCACTCGTCCCCTGTACACGCTGGCTCGCAACATATTGAATCATAATATATGTGTCACGGTGTGTATCTTATCATAAGGCAATCAGCGATACGCAACTGTATTAAAAAGAGAGAGTTTGTTTTCTGTGAGTTATAGATGGATTGATATCAAGTGAATAGGGATAGGAAAAATAATGTAAAATAATAAAAACAAAATATTTTTTTTGGGCTGGTTTTCCTGTATAATTATCTAAAACTCCTTTACTCGAGGAGCTATAATGCAGATTTACTATTTTCAAGATATATTCTCTGAAAACAAGTCTAATTAAAGCTGCAAGCAGCGATGACGGGCCCAAGCCGGTGGCACCGCAACCCTGGTGCCTTTAGTTACCGGGCTCATTTCCACTTGGTGGCTTTCGGAAAACAAAGGATGATGGACACAGCAACAACTCAAAAATATAGCTGCAAGCAGCAATGCGATTCCTCCTCAAAATGGCAAATCATTTAAAATTGATCAATAGAGGGTTGGGGTTAAACCCTCCCAATGAAAAAATCCAAAAAACATGTCTTTCTGTCTGAATCCTAAACTAAACATTTTCAGTGTACAGGAAAATCCATCATGCCGGACCTTATGGATCCTGTAGGGTTTTTTGTTTACAATGAGAAATGAGGTATGTTCACCAGGTTTCAGAAAAACTAAATAAATGGGGTGGAAATACAATCACTTTGAAAAATTGACATTTGGGCATGGCCTGTACCGCCCCCTAAGGGCGAATGTGAGCCATTCTTGGTTTGTAGGTTCCTGTTGGCCTGTAGTATTAATGTACCAAATTAGAAAGTATTTGACAAAAAAATGTGCAATTTGGGAATGTCCTTTAGCACCCCCTAAGGGCAAATGTGAGACATTCTTGGTTTGTGGATTTCTGTTGGCCTGTAGTGTCAATATACCAAATTAGAAAATTTTTGACCATAAAATGGGAATTTTGGGCATAGCCTGTAGCGCCCCCTAATGGCGAATATGGGCAATTCTTTGTTTGTGGGTTCCTGTTGGCCTGTAGTATCAATGTACCAAATTAGAACATTTTTGACCAGCAAATGGGAATTTAGGGCGTGGCCTGTAGCGCCCCATAAGGGCGAATGTGGGCCACTCTTGGTTTGTGAATTCCTGTTGGCCTGTAGTATCAATATACAACATTAGAACATTTTTGACCAGAAAATGGGAATTTTGGGCATGGCCTGTAGCGCCCCCTAAGGGCGAATGTGGGATATTCTTTACGCAGTACTTCAGAGTGATGTCATCTTGAAGTATATATATATAGGTCTATTTCTAACCCACACCTATAATATCACTTCTGAAGGCATGGATTTAACCACTGGAGTGGTATGGATTACTTTTATGCTGCATTTATTTGATTTTTGCAGCTTCTGAGTTCTGATCACCATTCAAGTCATTGAAAGGTCCAACAGGGTTGAGATAATCTTCTAAAAAGCTTAATTTGTGTTCACTAGAAGAAAGAAAACAATACACATCTGGGATGCAATGAGGGTGAGTATACGATGAGAGAAATTTATTTTTGGGGTGAAAACCATTTGTAGGCCTACTTTTTATTTACTTGGAAAATTGTTACTGTCTCTTTAAGAGGATTTTAAACGCATTTCATTCAAGGCACACTCTGTGCGGCTTGTTTTAGTGAGTTTAATCTTTTGAGAACTGTGAAGTCTCATTATTTTCGTGCTGTTACATCTGTATTCATTTCAGAGATTACTTGATTGAGATTGTGAAACTACATACAACCGACAAACCTCCATGAAGATGCGAGTAAAAATGAGATGCCTCGCGCTGTCAGACACAACGCTGATAATCATTCTCGGAAGTGTTGATACTAGATTTCGATTCGCGATTTCTTCATCAACTGTTTATGTTCACTTGGGACAAAACAGACAATATATCATGTAATTTGACATTTTGTAGTATGAAATTGTCCGTTCAAACGCAAGAAGAAGCGAATGCGATCTCTCATCGGGGCTCGTGCGTTAGACGCGACGCATCTCGCGGTTTCACACAAAACTGCTCACAAACATTTATTTGAGTTATTTTGTCATTTTTTTCCAGAAATAACTAGCAATACTCCTACAAATAAATGCTTCGTAACTAAAACGTTTTGACTTTCTATAGAAAATATAGACAACACACGTTCTTACCTTGCAAAAATCGCCTCAGTATTTAATTTGAAGCAGTAAATCCAACACTGGAGTAAATCTCTCGTGATATCACCTTTCCATTGAAATGAAGGAAGACGGTGATGACGATACAGTTATTATTCTTGCCCAGTAACCCCTTAACCAATCACATGTGCCTTTAGCTTGTATTGTCATGAGTATCTGGGCAGACTTCAGAAATAAAATCGGTGATCGGACGACGATGACACTGAGACAGGAACCATGGGAATAATTGTTCCCAAATTTGAACGCTCTGGCTGTAAATGGTTAAAGGTTGTTAAAAATTGTATCCTCCACTCAGTTGATGTATATATTGAGTGGGGACACATTGTTTGCCTTTTTTCTGGGATTCGACTGCAAAAGAGCTCAAGCAACTGTTGAACTCAGTCCCTGCCCATTCTGGACTCAGACCTGTTGTAAATCATTGAACAATGAGGCTTGGATGCCATCTATTGGACATTTCTTGTAATTGCCACTCAGAGAATGAACAGACAGTGGATTAAACTTTAGTTTTTTAGGCTTTAGTTCTTTGTTGTATTCACCTGCTACGGCGTGTGTAACATTTTTCTGTCAACTCTGCATACAGGTGAAACTCGAAAAATTAGAATATCGTGCAAAAGTTAATGTAACCCATACTATGTTGAACACAAGAGGGCAGTATAGCCCTATGTATTACTTCACAAGCCCCCCTCCCTTCCTACTCCTCACACACAAAGTCTTAGAGAGTGACTTGCAAAATTCTGACATTTTCTCCACATTCAAACCAAAATATCTGACTTTCTGTTGGTCGGAGCTAATGACTGTAAATTAGAAAGTTGTCCGGCTTGAGGAGAACTATATCAATACCAATTTTTGTACCTGTAGATGAAACTAACCCCCCACTTTTTTGTCAAAAGGTGGCGCTACTGAGCCCCTCACCACACCCATTTCTGAAACTTTGCACATGTCTACTGGCTAATAAATGTGACGTCTCTGTCGAGTTTCATGCAATTTCAAGTATGTTAAGAGTCTCAAAAGCATCAATAAAGAAAAGTAAAGTTTGAAGTGTTGCCACGGCAACAGTATCTAAGATATCAATAATCCTTTCACAGGTCTAAATCTGCCGTGTGTTTACATTATACACGTAAAGTTTGAAGCAAATCGGGTATAAACAAGAGGGTGATTTCAAAGCATTTTGAAAGTGACACACTTCCTGCTGCCAGTTGGTGGCGCTATAACTTTGACTCACAATAGTCACATCCATGTGATCGGCCTCTTACAACGAACACACTGCTGAAGCTTCATCAAGATCTGTTAATTTATGCAGAAGTTATAACACACTTCCTGTCTCACTTTTCTCGCCATAAATTTGTTTCCTCGCCACGGCCAAACCGTTCGAGATATCAAAAATCCGCTGGCAATTTTTCATCCTCAATGTCTTGACTTCATGCTGACTGAGATTCGTGGCGATTAAATGATTTCTCTAGGAGGAGTATTTCAAATTCCATTGTATACGTTTTCCAAACAACCCTAAATAGCCGACTTCCTGTTGGGCTGAGGTAAAAAGTAAGAGCATGAAGTATATATGAAACGATGAGATCTATATGTGTACCGACTTTCATATTATTACATGCAAGTGTGTTTGATTTATGGACCATGGTTTCGGACCCCGTTCCAGGGGGCGCTGCTGAAACCCCCTGCCACGCCCGGGTACCATCTTCAGCCCAGCCCTGATGGGCGCAGGTTCTGACCCGTGTGCAAAGTTTCAAGAGTTTTAGAGCATGTTAAGGCCCCCAAAAGTGCCCGAATAGTCGATAAAATAATAATAATAATAATAATAATAATAATAATAATAATAATAATAATCCTAAGGAAAACAATAGGGCCTTCGCCTTTTCAGGCTTGGGCCCTAAATATACAGTGTATTATGTGTTGTTTTTCAGGTAAATTTAAAAAGTGGAATTTTCCCCCAATCATCCATTATGCACAATTGTACAGGGTCTTTGTTGCCGTATTGTGCGATTCATAATGCACCACACATTCAAAATTGGAAATGGTCAGGACTGCAGGCATGCCAATCTAGCACCCAAAATTCCAGGACATCCCTGGAAAAGATGGTGCTGGATGGCAGTATATGCTGCTCCAAAATTTGTACATATCTGTTTGCATTAATGGTGCCCTCACAGATGTGCGAGTTACCCATGCCATGGGCACTGGCACACCTCTGGCTCATACTGACACTGGCTTTTGGACCTGACACCAATAACAGCTTGGATCTTCCTTTTCCTCTTTGGCCCAGATAGCATGACGGCTGTGTTTTTCAAAAACTATTTGAAAAGTGGACTCATCAAACCAAAAAACACATTTCCACTGTTCTACTTTCCATCTAAGATGAGACCGAGCCCAGAGAAGTCGGCAGTGCTTCTGGACAGTGTTGATGTATGGCTTCTGCTTTACATAGTAAATGCAGCGGTGAATGGTGTTGACTAACTTTGGAACATTGTTCTCAAAGTGCTGGATTATTTGCTGAAGTATCTGTTGGTAAATTGACAAGATTTGAATGATCCTTGCTCTTGAAGGAAAACTATTTGAAATGTGGACACATCGGACCAAAAAACAGAGTTTTACTGTTCTACTTTCCATCTAAGATGAGACCGAGCCCAGAGAAGTCGGCAGTGCTTCTGTACAGTGTTGATGTTGGGCTTCTGCTTTGCATAGTAAAGTCTTAACTTGCATCTGTGGATGCAGCGGTGAATGGTGTTGACTAACAAAGGTTTACTAAAGTTATCCCAAGCCCATGTTCATTATATCCATTACAGATGAATGATGTTTTTTAACACAGTGACGTCTGAGTGATCAGAGATCACGCACATTCAGAAGTGGTTTTCATCTTGCCCTTTACGCACCGAGATTTGACCACTGATTGTGCACTGTAGAGGGTGAAATGCCCAAAATCCTTCCAATTTGTCTTTGGGGAGCATTGTTCTCAAAGTGCTGGAATATTTGCTGAAGCATCTGTTGGTAAATTGACAAGTCTTGAATGAGTCTTGAAGGTCTAGGCTGTTTTTGGAGGCTTCTTATATACTATGACATGACTGCCTCACCTGTTTAACATCTCCTGTTTCATAACACCTTGTTATTTCAACTCATCAAATTGTTATTAGTCTGAAATTGTCCGTCTCAACTTTTTTGGAGTGTGTTGCAATCATCTGATTTGAAATTACTGTACATAAAAAAACACAATGAAATTCACATGGTAAATCATCATATAATGTGTAGTTGTAGTGTTTTAAATATAGCAAAGGGTGAATATAATTTACAAATAACTCTTTTTTTGTTTTTATTAGCATTTTTCATACTGCCCCAACTTTTTCGGAATTGCTGTTGTACAGTATACTGAAGTTTGAACTTTTCTGTTTTCAAATTTCAAATAAAATTATGTAAATATTGTGCTAATTAAGTGCTTGTTAAATATGAGGACATTTGGAAAATGTAATATTCTAGCATTAAGTTTTATTATATATCCTATTTACATGTACATTTATTTAATTAAAAAAATGATTTTATATAGGTTTCATCCAAAGCAACTTACAAAACAGGAAGCACGCAAGCAATTTAACCATAGTATCGTACTGTATGGAGTATATTGTTGTACTGTATAGCCTATATCATACATCATAAATCAGATAGGCCTGTAATATATAGAATATATAATATATTGCCATTATATTGGTCATCCGCTACTCTCTGTGTTTCCCCTAGTATTTATTTCAGCAGCGGTGCTGTTGTGCGCATGTCCACAAACCATGCCGGACCTGTATTAATGCATGTTGATGGAGGAATAGCTTAAAACACTGGTGTCAAACTCAATTTCAGTCTGGGCCACATCAGCGTTTTCTGTACCCTCAAAGAACCTTATGAAAATGTGCACCAGCGCATGCTTTGGTAGCACCCATGTAATTACCAATAATATTACATGTTATGTTAGTAACTATGGTTTCTACAGTATATAAAGAACAATGGCATTTTAATATAAAGTTTTTTAGAAAGGCATTTTGTAATTATAAACAGCAGTCTAAATACATTTAAAAACTTTTTTTTGACACAAATACAATAGTTAGTACAGTTTGTTTTATTACAGTTAATCCATGGTAAATGTTTATGAGCATTGTGATGAGAGGATTGAAAAGCCTTCTAATTTTAGTTTTCTCCTGTTTTCTTTGTCAATGCCGTTTACAATGTGGGGGCTGTTTGTTTTAAATTAGTTTCATCACGAGACAAGAGTTTTGCAACAGACAATTCAAACGGGTTTCACAATCCCAGCCGCGCATCTCAAAATAGTCTGTGCGGTTGAGGCCAGTCTGCAAATTATCGCACCTGCTCTGCGCTCGTGCTGCTCTATCCATTGAGTCATGTTGATAATTGACCCGTGTAGCACAGTTTCATTCTGCTTTTGAAGTGAGATATAAAAAAAAAAAAGATATTAATATTCATGAGGAAAGCACTAACTGATTGCGCTAACTGAAACGTTGTGATCCCCTGCCATCCTATGTTTCAGAAATGAGCTCATGGGTCACATGAAGTGAAGTGATTTTGAAAAATGTGTGTTATTAGGTGACGTCACAGTGAGTGTGTGCTTGTATTTGTGTGTGTATGTAGATAGTCTTTCTCAGTGTACAAAGTGTACAGCTGACTGTGGCTGACATGCGTTATGTTGCATCAAGAATATGAAATGAACCACGTGAAATCGTAACAGTGGCGCTCAAAATCCAGTGGCGGTTATGTGCCACTGCAAACTGCATATAGGCGAAACATTGACTCTGCTTTCAAGATAGTGGTATCTCCATCAGCCACTGAAACAACTAATATAGAGACTGGGTGCTAACTGACGTCCAGCAGGGGAAGAGATGTCAGCTCAGAGCACAGTTGGGGTTTTGCTAGTGTCAGACTGCAGACTAGCTTTGGCTTTAGATCAGATAGAATATAGATAGGGTGGCTGTGGCTCAGGCGGTAGAGCAGGTTGGCCACTAATCGCAGGGATGGTGGTTCGATTCCTGGCCCACATGACTCCACATGCCGAAGTGTCCTTGGGCGAGACACTGAACCCCAAGTTGCACCTAATGGCTGGCTAGCACCTTGCATAGCAGCTCTGCCATCATTGGTGTGTGTGAATGGGGGAATGAGTCACAGTGTAAAGCGCTTTGAAAACCGTTAAGGTTAAAAAAGAGCTATATAAGTGCAGACCATTTACCATAGTGTCCATATCCAACTCACATTTAATATCGTATGTGGTTGAAATGTGCTATAAATGTCAAAACCAATAAACCCTTACTACTGTAGTAAATGTACAACCATTTCAAAAATTTTAGCAGAATGTACAACATTTGATGTGAGTAATCCGGTGTTAGATTGCCCAATATATCAGAGAGGAATGATTTGCGCTAATGGTTGAATTTAAGAGCATTTTGGAATTGTAACTATTCTATTTAGTCTTTTAATTTTACATCATTTTAATTGATATGTTGTTTACATTTAAAGAAACACCACAGGATTTCCATATACTTAAAAATAGATAAATCCAATCACAGGTTCAGTTGCTTCAGCATTTATAAATATTTTGCAGTATTGTTACGTCCCTGGTCTAGGGTCGAATTGTAACATAAAGAACGATTTCTGAATGCCAGTTTTTCAGTTTCCTTCTTTCTCTCTCTCTCTTTTTCTTTTTTTTTGAAAACACCATAACACACAAAAGCAAAGTGACTTCATTACACAAAATGTTGGTCACAATGTGTATGTAAGTAGCGCATTAAGATAAAAATATATTTTCGTTTCTTTAATGCACAACTGACCCTTACAGAAACTGACTGTTACGTGGTATAGTGATGTTATCAGATGGTAATAACATTCTACAGAATGATTACCATATTCATATACCAATGTATTTAAATGGTATTCCAAGGTACTTTAAAGAATAGCATGGGTAAAAAAAATTGTACCACCATAGTACCATGGCCAATAAATGATGGTAAACAATGGTACTTTGTGTTAGTGTCCTGTAACAATTTCTCCGTTTGCTATATTTATGAGGACGTAAGCTTGTATTAACACTCAGTGAATGTTCATCTGGCTAATTCAAGTTGTTTCTCTCTATTCTGTGTTGGGTGTGTGTGCGCGTGTATGTGTGTGTGTGTGTGTGTGTGTGTGTGTGTGTGTGTGTGTGTGTGTGTGTGTGTGTGTGTCCGGCAGTGAGCTCATTAGAGCATCAGATGGAGGCCAGATCTCTCTGGATTGGTTTGACAACGATGACAGCACGTCCCACCCGGATCCATCTACGCGACCCACAGTGCTGCTGCTCCCGGGACTGACGGGCACGAGCCGTGAATCCTACATTCTGCATATGGTACAGCATAGCCGTGATCTTGGCTATAGGTGAGCGCCGGTTCAGTGTTTTCACTCTCCAATTGAAAACAATAGTTTACCAAAATTGAAAATTCTGTCATGATTTACTCAGCCTCATGTTGTACCATACCTGTATATCTATCTTTTGTGGATCATATAAGGAGACATTTTGAAGAATGTATTGGCAAGTGAATGCAGATTCAGGCTGTCAAGCTCCGAAAATGACAAAATAGTCTATATGATTGGTCCTTTAAAGCCATATGATTGCTTTGTGTGAATATAAGTCATCCTCTGTTTTTGAATTGAACCCTAACACAAAGTATGAGCAATAGTAAAAGTGAAGCTTGCCTTTAGGGCTGGCCATTTTATAAATACACATTTGCGTAGAGTGACCAGCCCCCTCCCAGCAAAAATGAAATTGACATCCTTACCTATGCGCAGATCAATGCAAAGTAGAGGGTGCATCCGAATCTGTAACTACGAAACAAATTTCACTGGCACCAATTTTTCTGTGTGCGCTTGTCTTTGTCCAAGAGTTTATCGTAAAATGCAGAGAAGTCCAGTCCAAAATTAAGATGTACAAAAAGTTTCACTGAGTCGAAATTTAGCCGGTGTCCATGCTGCATTTATTAATGAGAACACACGAAGATGTCCCAGGCAAGCATAAAACAAACTCCATGACCTTTGCTAAAGCTCAGAAGTTGATGATCTTGCTCTCCAGCTCACGAAAAATGTCTGTCCGTCTCTCAGATATGGCCGTCTTGTTCATGTTCCACTCAGTGATACGTCAAATGACAATGTTTTTCACGCAAGCCCACTCATCAAAGAGTGTTGTTTTGTCAATCAAACTGAGAGCGAGTAGAAGTGTTCGAGGTTGCTTTGAATGTCTCTCCACACTGGGATGTCTCTCAGTAGGGCCCACTCAAGTTTTTCTGTGTTCTTCAATGAGCAGCTCCAATTTTGGAGGTAATCCACCGATGCTGAATAAAAGTTTCTGACTGCACACAAGAAATCATCTGCTTCCATGTCACCAGCTTCAACCAGGGCATCCACCTGCTTTTTAATGTCAGAGGGTATGAATGATTCCTCCAGCCTGGCCTGCAAGACTTTTCTCAAGTCTTGAATGTGCAAAGCGATGGCCATGCACAACAGAATAATAAGCAAAAGGTCCTTCGCTTGTGTGCAGTTTGTCAGATAAGCCACCATGGGTGATGGAAAAGCAAGCTCCACAAGTCTTACACCTCACTTTACTAGGCTTTGTCTGTGACTCCTTTTTTAATTATTGAAACACTTTTTGAAGATCCTCTTTAAATGTACATGTACGCTTCCTTGACATTTTTCCAGTTGCAATTTCATCTGTGTGCTCTTTCAAACTGACTCTTAAATCAGTTCACTAACTGGATGTCTACTGATAGGGGATTTTAATTGGATCGTTTAATCCAATCATGTAAATACAAATAACGTGTGTGATTTTACTAGAAAAAGTGCTTGAATAAAAAGTGCTGGAAAAATGGGACGTCTGACCACCCTACATTTGCGGGCTCCTTGACCTTCAACTTGAATTCAAAAACTGCACCAATAGTGCACTTTAAGAGCAACACGTTTACATTGAATGTGCACATTTTGGTGTAAGGCACTGTAAGATTCCAAAAGGCTTGAATTGATGCTTTTGTAAGCATTATGGCACACCTGCGTCAGAAGAACAAGTGTAGCTATGCAGGGTAATTTTTTTTGTGTGGGGCACAAACAATCACTTAACAATCAATTATTTGACCGATCTTTGAAACATTGACAAATAATTCAAAATTCTGCAACTAGAAAAACATTTTAACCTAGGGCATCAGTTTTAGCTTCACTCTTTATCTCTCACATTCCCACTGTGCATGTGCCCAGTTTATTCCCTGGTATTAATATGCATATTAGATGCGTATTAACTGGCACCATCATCATTTACTTCTGTTATTGTGTGTCTCTTTAATGTTTAGATTTTGATTAGAGTGTATCTGATTTCATGACTGCATACATCAATCATTACTTCAGTGTGTTAAAGTGTGACTAAAGCGCAAACTGCAAAAGTTTAAAAATCTTGTTTTAGCGCAACGTTTGATTGACAAGTAGAAGTTTCACACTAGAACTCAAACAAGGGGAGTCAACAAATCTATCATAAATCTAAAATATCTACTGTCATATATGTGCCATTATGATGGATGCTATACCCCTCAATGCCCTAGTACTTATAAAATGAAAACAAGTATGTCTGATAAAAATAGAAAAAGAAATAGTTACAAATAAATAATTTTTGGGGGGCAACCTCTGAACATGATGCCACGCAAGCAACCCTAATAATTTAATCTCGCACAAAACACCACTAAGACGTGCACATCCATGTCAAAAAGCTCAAGTGACCATGAAAATAAACCACAAACAGGCAAATCATCAAAGGTTGTGCATATTATCGCAGTAACTCAAATGAACAGCATAACAAAACGAATCAAAACAACAGACTCACAATATATATATATATATATATATATATATATATATATATATATATATATATATATATATATATATACACATATATATATATATATATCCCAGTGCACTGACAATACAACACCACAACACCTCAATGCAGTGGCATACAATAAATTGAAATGATGATTGGTGATTAACTAATCCAATGTGCAGCACATTAGAAAAACATTAGATATTAAAATGTACCAATTAAGTTCACTAAGCAGGTCAAGAGCAGTAACTTCCGATGCTCATGTCAACACCTGACATAAATATGATCAAAGCTTTTGGTTGACTCAGGAGCAAAGGCAAACTAGCCCCTCAAGCCAACGTTGAATGCTCGTTGCACATGCGTGTGACATTCTCCATATTTCTGTTGATTAACATTGAGGATGAAGGGCTAGCCCCACATATAGCAAATGAGAACGATTAAATGACTTTTACGCAACATACCTTAATAATAATAGAATTTCTCAAAAGAATACTGTATATAATTTGTTCTTGTATATTAGACATAAAACACGTTTAAGTTGCGGAAAATATATTATTTCTTAAAATAAATGTATGATGATGCAATGAATTTGCACAACAGCACCACCTCTGGTGGGGCTTAGCCCCACTTGCCCTTAATGTAGAGATGCGGCTGTAGCTATGACATCTAACTATACCCTCCGTAATGTCATAGTCTGGCAGGTGTGAAGTCAGACTTCAGAAGCTGTCACTCTATATAGACTGAGAAAGTGAGCTTGAACAAAGAGCTGAGCTCTGTATTAAACCCTTCAGGGATGCAGAGTCAGGCACTTTCTCTCCTTTTGGGCATCTGTCAGGAGCTCATTCTTCTAAAACTCAAGAGGCGTGAGGCAGTGGGGGTTTAGCAGCTCACTCAGCATCTTTTTTCTCTGGCCTGTTTCCTCTGCTTAATGAATTGCAGCTTTGACCAGCTTTGCAGCTTAGCAAAGACTGACTTTCCATGCTGCAGCAAAAAAGGCCCACAAGCCGCTGAAGTTACACTAACGTTAGCAGTGACGTACGGTGGAAGATTTGCAACTGAACATCTACAGTAAGCTTTGTATTTTAACCTTGAGTTAACAAGATATTTGCAGGGCTCCTGACTAAAATAATGACTTAAGGAGCCAAACTGCTCTTTTTAGTCAGCAAATCACAGAATTGCTCAATTTATATTGCTGTCCAGAAACAAGAAAGCCAAAGAAAAGGAAGAGGTTCTATAAACAGAATATATTATTGAGAAGATTCCCTTTAGTCTCAAATGTTCACACTCCTTTCATAATTTATACAAATATAAGAGATCAAATATTTCTTTATTTAGTGCTGTAGATTTACAATCTCAATTACAGATAATTACATAAAGTATAGTATGCATATAGTAGTGTGTTGCCTTCTTGAGCATCAATGAATGTTTGCACCTTGTGTAATATATATATATGTGTGTGTGTTTTTTTTTCTTTTTTTTTTTACCGGATGGCCCAGACACAGAGATTGCAAGAGTAAAAAATGAAAGAAATCCCTGATGCAGTTTTTAGTGACTCCAATCCCAATATATTATTACCAGAAGAAAAAAGTGGTACACAATATGGGACTTTTAATTATAAAGAAGCCCGAAATACACTTGGGACTCTTATTTTGAAATGTCTGTGCTGCCAGTTGTGATCTCACTGACAGATGATTCGCTGAGAAAGTGAATCTGATTCAAACTGCTAACCTGTGCTCCTGGAGTTTAAACCCTCAGTTCTTTTCGGGTGATTCAAAAGAGTTATTTGTTCACGACTCTATCGCGCCGGGTTTGTTTTTGCCTGCAGTGCGGCGAGCTCTTCGTAAAAGAATTAATGAAAAGCGACCGTGAGACTATAGATGTAGTCAATAATTCACAAGATGATATCTGACGAAACCACAAATGAACACACACAACCCGACTGTCGCCAATGTCAACTAGATTTTAAATTATTGTCGCAATCAATTGTTTTTGGTTGCATTTGCAACCATTTTAGTCGCAGTCTGGAGCCCTGATTTATGCACTGACTGATGGGTGATGGTCTCCTCTTATTTAGAGAGGGTTTTTAGGTTTCTGTGAAATGGCTGCCTTATCCATCCATTCTGCTACACTTAACGACTGTTAGAAACGTCTTATCCAACTTTTGTGAGAGCACTAATTCTAAGTGCACTTTTCGTGCCAGCACAAAGCGCAATTTGGCGTAGGAGGGAGTGTTTACACAATCTGTGGGTGTTGTAAAATTATAGAGAAATATTTCAGGGCTGATTGCGCCTGCTTAAACTAGTTTGCAGGTGGTTAATGAATAGACAGGTTTTTGTGCTGAAATACCACACACAAATGTGGCTCAACTATTTAGTGAAACTAAACGTTTTTTTAAAGGAAAGATTAGAATAATTGTAGGCTTATATAAACCTGCCTCTCCCCAGAGATCTTCTATACTGAGATAACAACCTCCACGCTTTTACCATAGGAGAGAGTGTAATGGTCAACTAGCCTGTTGCGACAGTAAGTTTTTAGGTTAGGGGTATTAAGAGGTGAGGACTCAAATGTAGAGTGCAGTAAAGCGTTGTGGTCTAGAGCCAAATGGGCTAGGACCAGCATGAGAACAGGAATGAGGCTTCGACAGCAGGAACAAACAAACAAACAAGACACCTGAACAGGGAAAAATCCACAACATACTGGCACAGGACAAAGAACACAGGGAGATTAGTAGGGAAGGAAATGAGGAGGGTAAAATGGAAAGGCAGGTGAAACTATTTACAAGGCAAACGTGGGGGCAGGTTTTCACATACAGAACACCTCAAATCACTTTATTGTCACACTACTGTGTACACGAGTGCAACAGTAGGTGAAAGTCTTGTGTGCAGTTCCGAGCAACATTGCAGTCATGAGAGTGACGAGACATAAACCACTTTACAATAAACAACATATTTACACAACACAATTTACATAACAAATGCACACATAATTACACAACATAGTACTAATATACAATGTACAGTAAACAATATACACAATATAGAATACACATACACTAGATAGGGTATATAAAAATAAATATACACTAATTGAATTGGGGAGAATATATTTGACAGTCCAGTGTGAGATAATAAGATGAAGATTAATAAAGTGCAGTGCTGATTATTGATCATGAGAGATCAAGTGTTCAAAAGTCTTATTGCTTGGGGGAAGAAGCTGTCATGTAGTCGGCTGGTGCGGGTCCTGATGCTGCGATACCGCCTGCCTGATGGAAGCAGTGAGAGCAGCCCATGACTCGGGTGGCTGGAGTCTCTGATGATCCTCCAAGCTTTTTTCACACACCGCCTGTTATATATGTCCTGGAGGGAGGGAAGCTCACCTCCGATGATGTTTCTGGCAGTTCGCACCACCCTTTGCAGTTCTTTGCGGTTGTGGGTGGTGCTATTGCCATACCAGGTGGTGATGCAGCCAGTCAGGATGCTCTCTACAGTGCTGGTGTAGAACCGTGTGAGGATGTGGTGGTTCATTCCGAACGTCCTCAGCCATCTCAGGAAGAAGAGGCGCTGGTGAGCCTTCTTCACAACGGCCTCAATGTGGACAGACCATGTGAGTTCCTCAGTAATGTGGACACCGAGGAACTTGAAGCTGCTGACTCTCTCCACTGGTGCTCCATTAATGGTGATGGGGCTGTGTTCTCTGTCTTTCTTCCTGAAGTCCACCACAAGCTCCTTGGTTTTACTGACGTTGAGGGAGAGGTTGTGCTCCTGACACCAGCGTGTCAGAGTGTGCACCTCCTCTCTGTAGGCTGTTTCATCATTGTCAGTGATCAGACCTACCACCGTCGTATCATCAGCAAACTTAATGATGGCATTGGAGCTATGTGTCGCCACACAGTCATGTGTGTACAGGGAATACAGGAGTGGGCTGAGAACACAGCCCTGCGGGGCTCCAGTGTTGAGGGTCAGTGATGAGGAGATGTGGCTGCCCATTCTAACCACCTGACGTCTGCCTGACAGGAAATCCAGGATCCAGCTGCACAGCGAGCTGTTTAAGCCCAGAGCCCGGAGTTTCACATCAAGCTTGGAAGGCACTATGGTGTTGAATGCTGAGCTGTAGTCTACAAACAGCATTCTCACATATGTGTTCCTTTTTTCCAGGTGGGAGAGAGCAGTGCGTATTGTAGATGCAATGGCATCATCAGTGGAGCGGTTGTTGCGGTAGGCAAACTGTAATAGGTCCAAAGAGGTGGGCAGAACAGAGCAGATGTAATCTCTGATTAGCCTCTCAAAGCATTTGCTAATGATGGGGGTCAGAGCAACAGGACGCCAGTCATTTAAGCAAGTGATTTTGGCTTGCTTCGGTACTGGCACAATGGTTGATGTTTTGAAGCATATGGGGACTACAGACAGGGAGAGGGACAGGTTGAAAATGTCTGTAAAAACACCAGCCAGTTGGTTCACGCACGCTCTGACGCGGCCCGGAATGCTGTCTGGACCCGCGGCTTTACGGATGTTCGCCCGTCGAAAGGATCGGGCTACATCCGCAACAGAGACGGAGAGTGAACCAACCTCTGTAGTATCGGCTGCGAGTGTTCTCTCTGTGAGGGCGGTGTTATTGTTCTCGAAACGAGCATAAAATGTATTAAGCTCATCCGGGAGAGAGGCAGCGGTGTTCATGGCGGAGGTTTTATTCCGTTTGTAGTCTGTGATGGTGTTAATTCCCTGCCACATACTTCTAGAGTCAGTGGTGTTGAACTGTCCTTCAATTTTGTGCCGGTACTGGCATTTGGCTGCACTGATAGAGTTACGGAGGGCATAACTGGCTTGTTTACGCTCCTCCACGTTCCCGGAATTAAAAGCGGAGGTCCGTGCATTAAGTGCCGCGCGAACACCGCCGTTAACCCATGGTTTCTGGTTGGGGTAGATCCGTATTGTTTTTGTTCACATAATCAGTGATGATTGCGATTAGGAGGTTGTATTTTTTACTCTAACAATACATTTTTACTCCACTGATGGTTAGGTTTAGGGGTACCATTTGTAAAATATGCATTCCTCTTCACTGTATTTAATCCTGTACAGCTAAAAAATAACACACTTTGTTTACAATTAGTTTTTTGCACCCCTCTGTGGACATTTCACCTGGAAAATGGAGAAGTGTCTACAAGACACACCCACTACAATTTATCCTGAAATGCTGAAGTCTTGCAAAAGTGTTTTTTTTTTTGTGTTGTTGTTGTGTTTATTAGGAGTGCTACAGCAACCCAACAACTACACATTTCCTTACACCTAAACTTCAACTCTAACCACAAAAATTATAAATTGAATTTGTAAAATTATTAAATATATTGCAACTTAAAAGTTCTATTTAATACAATACCACCTTATCACTAAGTGGTGACAGTGAGGAGAAATTGATAAAAATGAAGAGAAGTAGAAGCTAGAGGAGTGCTAAGCTAATAGGCTAACAGGATATCTTGTAAGCTAACTGGAGAAAACAAAACAGAAATGTTTAATTTCACCGTTTATTAAGTGCTGTCAATCGATTAAAATGTAATGTAGTTAATCACGATTAATTGCAGATTTTAAAAGTGCAATGTGTACTTCTTGTCAAAATTCATCTTTCCCCGTCTGTCGCTCACTTCGACGTTGTGTCGAAGAAGCGACACTAGGGGTCTCTCTTGAGCGCCTTTTGCATCTCTGATCTATGAGAAAAGGCCAATGAGAAATTTGCAGACAGAATTTGCATGTTCCACCCCTGGACATATGGGTACAAAGGGAGGGAAATGCATCTGTTTCATTCAGAAAATTTCTTTGGAGCCGACTGGTTGTGTATGCAGCTGTTCCTCCCATCTATGAGCGATTACTGTTGGATCTACGGTGCATATCAGCGGCTTTCTCCCTTCTCTGCTCAGCTTTGCCCCTGGGCACTTCTACAGTGCAGTTAAAAGAGTTTATTTCTCTAAAAGAGTTATTTCCTCTAAAAGAGCATATACACAGCTGGCGTTGAACTTCCTTTTCAGGACGCGTCTTTATAAAATGCCCTTCCGCCACTGTGTAGTTCTTGGATGAGTGCTCTCCGCTCCTGATGGCCACAGGCTTGTGTCTGGGCAGCAATCACACTGAGGCAGCGTTTGTGGATGGTTCATGTTCTCACTGCAAGAACATGACCATGGCAACGTTGTGGTCGCAGCTTTACTTCAACAGAAGGAACGCCACTCTAGCCGCCCCCCGCGTCGCTCCTTCTTCCCACGGGATTGAGGATGACGTGGCTGGCGATGGAGGCAATTTTAGGATGGCAGCGGGAACGGTTTTGCCGTGTTGGCCCCCGCGAACCACCCGTCCCCCCCCCCCGGCATGCAGGCAACAGTGGCTCGCCTCACAGCCAGCCTGCCTATCCTCTTGAGCCCCCCGAGCCGGATGAGATCGCCGCCGCATCGGAGAGCGGTCCGGCGTCTGACGCGGATGACTCGACTGGGCTGCTGCCTTCGGGCCAGCACGCCCAGTCTGAAGCTGACGCCCAGATGTCCGACATGCTTGCCCGGGCCACCGTCAGCGTGGGGCTGGACTGGAACCCTCTGTCCTCCCCACAGCATTCATGGCTGGATGATTGGTTCCTCGGGCCTGCGTGCCTCTCACAGCCCCAACCCCCCCCCGGTCCCTTTCTTCCCGGAAGTGCATGATGAGCTGACGAGTTTGTAGAGGACACCACTCTCCACCCATCACCGTGCCTCTCGCTCATCCGCTCTCACTACCCTCGACAGCGGAGCGGCCCACGTGTACACGCTGGTCCCCCAGGTGGATAGAGCGGTTGCTATCCACCTGTGCCCCAAGAACGCCGCCACCTGCCAGGGTCGCTCTGTGCTCCCCTCCAAGGCCTGTAGGATGATGTCTTCACTGACCTCCAAAGCCTACAGTGCCACCGGACAGGCCGCTTCCCCCTTGCATGCCATGGCCCTCCTGCAAGTCCACCAGGCCAAGGCACTTAAAGATCTGCACTTGGGTAGTCCTGATCCCGATGTGCTGCAGGAACTGCGCTCAGCAACCGACCTCGCCCTTAGGGCCACGAAGGTCACAGCCCGGTCACTCGGGCAGGCGATGGCCACTCTCGTGGTTCAGGAACATCATTTGTCGCTGAACTTGGTCGAGATGCGCAAAGTGGACAAGACACGCTTCCTTGACGCACCTGTCTCCCAGTTCGGCCTTTTCGGCGACACCGTCGAGGACTTCACCCAAAAGTTCTCCATGGTGAAGAAGCAGATGGAGGCCATATCACACATCCTGCCCCGCCGTAAACCTGCTGCCACGGGTCATGCTCCATCTGCTCGCTGAGGGCGTCCTCCTGCGGCTAAGAAATGTGCAGCTCCGCCTCAACCCGGGCCAAACTCTCAGCCCCTGCATCGAGCGCCCCGCAGGAAGCGCACGCCCCCCATCTCGCAGACCCCTTTGAGGACCCGGAAGGCTCCCAAGCTGTCCTGAGATGCCTGATCCAGAGACCAAGATGTTTGCTCCGGAGCTGGTAAAAAGACGACTCCGTCCCCCAGTGGAGGGCCGGGAGGAGAATCCATTGTTGAATTTATTTCATCAATAAAAGAGCTATTTCCTTTGTCTCTGGGTCACCTGGCCTGCAAATGCCGTTCTTACGGCACTCTGCCGCCACACCTCAACGCTGGACGCAGACCTCTCGCCTTCAACCGACACTACTGTTCCCCGGCCGGCCGGTTCTGTCGAGTCTAGAGGACGCCTCCACCGGACCTCCTCCTCAGTCACTAACCCACCCCCTGCGGGGTGTGCGGAGCAAGGGAAGTACTTCGAGTCTTCTCTCAGCACCAGAGCCTCGGGACGCCACATTACCTGCTCCGCCCCGCCGGGTATGTCAAAAATAATCGTCCCCTTAGTACCCCTAGCTCGGAGTTTGGACGTGTGGCTCTCACTTCCCAATCCGTCACGCTGGCTGGCCAGGACCATTAGACTCGTCATCCTCCATGTCATCCTCCATGGCAGTCGCGCCGCTGGGGTTGATGCGTATGAGACCGCTTCAGCACTGGCTCCAGACTCGAGTCCCAAGATGAGCATGGTGCAGCGGCACACACCGTGTGATCATCACCCCTGCCTGCCGCTAAACGTTCAAACCCTGGACAGACCTCTGCTTTCTGCGGACAGGAGTCCCCTTGCATCAGGTGTCCCGACGTGTCCTGGTCACAACCGATGCCTCCAAATTGGGTTGGGGCACCGTGTGTAACGGGCACGCAGCTGCGGGCCATTGAAAAGGGGCCCCGCTGTGCTGGCACATCAACTGGAGTTGTTGGCTGTACTTTTTAGCTGATCTACTACCTGCCATCGTAGACATGATCAACCAAACCAGACCCCTTCTACCAGGCAACTTTACGCCCTGAAGTGGTGCTTGTTCGCGAATTGTTGTTCTTCCCGGGCTGAAGACACACGGAGGTTCGCAGTTAGGTCAGTGCTCTCATTCCTGCAGGAGAGGTTGGAGGGGAGGCTGTCCCCCTCCACCTTGAAGGCTATCGCGGCCTACCACGACACAGTAGACAGTAAGTCTTTGGGTAAGCATGACTTAATTATCAGGTTCCTAAGAGGCGCCCGGAGGTTAAATCCCTCCCGTCCAAGCCTGTTCCCCTCCTGAGATCTTTCAGTGGTCCTCTCGGGCCTTCAGAGACCCCCATTCGAGTCTGTAGAATCAGTCAGACTCGGGGCCCTCTCCCTAAGGACGGCCCTCCTGATCATGCTCACCTCCAGCAAGAAGGTCGGGGACCTGCAAGCGTTCTCTGTCAGCTACACTTGCCTGGAGTTCGGTCCAGCAGAAACTCATGTGATCCTAAGACTGCAACCAGGCTACGTGCCCAGGTTCCTATCTCTCCCTTCAGGGACCAGGTTGTGAACCTGCAAGCGCTGCCCTGGGAGGAGGCAGGCCCAGCCCCTTCATTGCTGTGTCCGGTACGTGCTTTGCGAATCTACTTGGACAGCACGCAGAGCTTTAGACGTTCTGAGCAGCTCTTTGTCTGCTTTGGCGGACAGCAGAAAGGGAAATGCTGTCTCCAAACAGAGGTTTTCCCACTGGGTAGTAGACGCCATTACATTGGCCCCCCCACCTTGCGGGTCCGAGCACACTCAACATGAAGTGTTGAGTCCTCATGGGCACTGGCCAGGGGCACCTCCCTAGCAGACATATGCAGTCCAGCGGGTTGGGCAACACCCAATACCTTTGCGAGATTTTACAATCTCAGGGTTGAGTCAGTTTCATCCCATGTTTTCTCAGGTGCGAGCCGGTAGAACTCGGTAACACGCTGACAAACTGACCAGGTGGATCGCTCGCACCTAACGCCCTTTCCCTCTGCTGAGTTAAAATCGTGCGCTCTTATCCCAGGAAATCCCACTAACTCGGCTCTCTGGATGACTCCTCCCTAGCCCTCTGGTCTGTGAATTCAGCGGAGGAATTCGCCAACCAAATCCAATGCGGGTACTCAATCTACCCTGTAGTGGAATAGGTGCTCCACATGTCGGGCTCCTACGTGGACTTCCCCCCGTGTGTATTTTCCGTGGTACAGTCCCCTTGCGAGTGGACCCGCTTCTCCCTTGGCCAGTTCCCACTGGCCCCTGGTCGCCGTGTCTGTAGCAACTCCTCCCTCCCAATAGGCAGGATCTACCAACACGCCACTTTCCACATGTGAGCTAAAAGCCCATGTGATGTATTTCACCACTCTTTACCTCCCCCAGTCTGGGCAGGTGTGGTCTCCGCAGGGTCTTTTCCCCCTGAAAGAATAGGAACTGGGAAAGATCGCCTTCCCAAATGCATATGATAGCGTTAAGATGGCCCCAGCCGCTTTAACTCTATGCGAGAAACATAGAGAGAGAGAAAAGGCGTAGCTGGCGCGGCCTGCTCCCATGCTTGGCACGTCGCCTTGTTCCCCCCTGTCGGGCATAAAGAACCAGAAGGCTTTGACGATTTTATGGGGCGTAGGGGAAGGGTACGTGCAGTCTGACACATCTGGTCGCTTTGGCACATAAAATACCCGTGTCAGCAGTAAACATACACGGCTCAGCGCATGGCGTGATTTAAATTGGACCCCTAGTGTCGCTTCTTCGATACAATGTCTAAGAGAGCGACAGACGGGGAATGTCTAGGTTACGGATGTAACCTCCGTTCCCTGATGGAGGGAACAAGACGTTGTGTCCTCCCAGCCACGTCGCTGAACCGAACCACTGTTGTGGCTGAACCATTGTTGGCTCCTCAGAAAAATCCTGAATGAAACAGACGCATTTCCCTCCCTTTGTACCCGTATGTCCAGGGGCGGGACATGCAAATTCTGTCTGCCAATTTCTCATTGGCCTTTTCTCATAGATCAGAGATGCAAAACTCGCTTCTTCTACACAACGTCTCGTTCCCTGCATCAGGGAACAGAGGTTACATCCGTAACCTAGACGATTTCCATCTTAGGAAAGGAAACTAAACAATATTTAGAAATGTAATGCATTATTGACATTTTCCAAACTAAGCCTTCCACAATATAAATAAAATGCACTAAAATATCACCAATTCAAGTAACATTAAATATTTCCCAAAGTCTAAGTTGGAGTTTGACTAACTGAAAAAACTAGTACCTACATAGGTTGCATATTCATTCTAATGGGCATTAAATCCCTTATACTTTCATACTCCACAATATTAATTTGCCAGTAGACTGTGACTCTCCGCTTTGTTACAGTAATCGTGAAGCTGCATTCATGATCGCATCAGGGCGGCACTTTGAACAAACCATGAAAGCGCTAGCAGACAAAAATGTCCCATGGATATGACATTACTGCCCATATGTCTATGGGACGGCCTCGTTATGCTAATTAATGCTGAGCTTAGGTGCTCCCCTTGTTAGAAAGGCTCTGGCGCTGTGGCTTGTGCGTCAGTTTAATGACTCGGGGTGGATACATTACAAAGGTTCTGCCCTTCACACCAGTGTTAATGCTCTATTAACAGTAAATGCGTTTATTACTAAATGCAAAAAAATTACGTGTTACATTTTTTAATTAGTCGCATGCATTAACAAGTTAATTCTGACAGCTCTACCATTTATATCCATATTTTATCTTCTTTGTTATATTTACACAGTTAAGACAATGTGAATCATAAATCAATTGCATAGTTATTTCAGCCAAAATAATCACTTTATGATCCAAGGGTGGCACAATTGGAGTGGGCATGTCATGTAGCGGGTGTTCCAGTTGTCTTGCGGGAGGCAGAGAGATACACTTGGGGAAATTAAGCTTACACATCCCGCTTTGGCCACTGGGGGCAGTGTTATGAATTTGGGTAAGCGTAGTCCAATTTTAGATTAAGAAAACTCAACGTACTGTTTCTGATTTCACTGTGAGATCAGTCTGTTTGCTGAAGTGAGGTGTGCTGCTAAGTGATCAGACCTACTATTTTAATCTTTGGACTACAAAATGGATGGGAAAATCCTATAAGGAGGGCCTTTAGCCATGCCTAGGGAATTTGGGGTGTCTCCTTTCCTGACTAGGGACAGTAAGCAACCACCCAGTAAACAACCCAGAACACCTTAGCGATGCCATTATAACAATGCTAAAACCACTCAGAATACCTTAGCAACTGCATAGCAGCACACTGTGTCCAAAAGTTGACTGATAGATGCCGCATGGAGTCCCCAAGCATTTACTCTACCATGACTTAGAACTTGCAATTCCAATCCGATCTGAGCACCCCCACTGAAACTGCATGACCTTTCCTCTGTCAGTATGACAGCACATGTATCAACAGTTAGACAACCACCAGGTGCAGATCAGAAACAATGTACTCTTGATGGATAAGACAATGCTACAGCTGTCTGACCACAGTATGGTGAAGTATTATGGCCAGCTTGTCATAATAGTCAACTAGGGCTGCACGATTCTGAAAAAAAAATTAATCGCTGTGAATTCTCTGCTCCGTATTTCAGATGCGTAGTTTTCAACAACAGAGGTGTATCTGGTGAAAAGCTATTGGTAAGGATAGCCTTTTTATGTATTTTTGTTTTAATCTGTATTTGATATTATATATACTGTATATACTGTTATACATGGGTTCAAACAAAGAACCAATAAATACAAATAGAGATACAGACACTTTGGAACAGGTGACACTTACTATTGTCAGCATGAATATTAACAAATATATGAAGCTTGAGTCATTGTATCGGACATTCATGAACTTCCTTGGAATTCAGATGATAGCATGGCTTATTGTAATTTTTTTTTACTTCATATCTGGGAGAATTGATAAAGATTGTAATGTAGGCTTTGACACATGTGTGGTAAATTTGAACATAAAAACCTTTGCAGATGGACAGTGTTGATAGTTTAATGGGATTAAATGACATTCGCTCTCTTGTGGAAATTACCTTGTCCTCTTTCAAGGATAAACACTTAGGCTTATGGGAGTGTATTTTTGTATTTACAGTACATACTTCAATATATCCACAAATGCTGTACTCACTACAGTGACTACAGTGCATGTACAGACAAGTTAACTTAACGTGTGTGTGTGTGTGTTTGTGTATGAATATAAATGTGTATGGATAAATATATCCTTTTTTAATTGTACCATAGACGCCCAGGACGTATTGTGCAGCCAACACAGAGGATCTGGAGATAGTAGTCGATCATGTCCACAAGACCATTGAAAGAGCTCCTCTCATGGCAGCTGGGGTTTCTATGGGCGGGTGAGTTTAACACACACACACACACACACACACACACACACACACACACACACACACACACACACACAGAGAGGTTTAACCTTAAATGGGAATAGCTGCTATAATCGCATGTACCAAGACTCACTGTCTCCGTTCTTTCCCCTGATACAATTCTGTAAAGTAATTTTAAATAAACAGAGGGATGCAGTTACCCTGCAGTGGCCTGAGTGAAATAAAGGTAGGCTGATATATCGATTTTACTGATTGATCAGTGCCAATAGTTGTTTTTTGGAACTATTGGTTATCTGCAAAAATCTATGCCAATAGTTTCTTTTTTACCTCATTTTTTATTCCTCATCAATAAACCTCATCTGGTCAAACATATACACTACCGTTCAAAAGTTTGGGGTCACCCAAACAATTTTGTGTTTTCCTGAAAAGTCACACTTATTCACCACCATACGTTGTGAAATGAATAGAAAATAGAGTCAAGACATTGACAAGGTTAGAAATAATGATTTGTATTTGAAATAAGATTTTTTTTACATCAAACTTTGCTTTCGTCAAAGAATCCTCCATTTGCAGCAATTACAGCATTGCAGACCTTTGGCATTCTAGCTGTTAATTTGTTGAGGTAATCTGGAGAAATTGCACCCCACGCTTCCAGAAGCAGCTCCCACAAGTTGGATTGGTTGGATGGGCACTTCTTGCGTACCATACGGTCAAGCTGCTCCCACAACAGCTCAATGGGGTTCAGATCTGGTGACTGCGCTGGCCACTCCATTACCGATAGAATACCAGCTGCCTGCTTCTGCTCTAAATAGTTCTTGCACAATTTGGAGGTGTGTTTAGGGTCATTGTCGTGTTGTAGGATGAAATTGGCTCCAATCAAGCGCTGTCCACTGGGTATGGCATGGCGTTGCAAAATGGAGTGATAGCCTTCCTTATTCAGAATCCCTTTTACCCTGTACAAATCTCCCACCTTACCAGCACCAAAGCAACCCCAGACCATTATATTACCTCCACCATGCTTAACAGATGGCGTCAGGCATTCTTCCAGCATCTTTTCATTTGTTCTGCGTCTCACAAACGTTCTTCTTTGTGATCCAAACACCTCAAACTTGGATTCATCTGTCCACAACACTTTTTTCCAGTCTTCCTCTGTCCAATGTCTGTGTTCTTTTGCCCATCTTAATCTTTTTCTTTTATTGGCCAGTCTCAGATATGGCTTTTTCTTTGCCACTCTGCCCTGAAGCCCAGAATCCCGCAGCCGCCTCTTCACTGTACATGTTGACACTGGTGTTTTGCGGGTACTATTTAATGAAGATGCCAGTTGGGGACCTGTGAGGCGTCTGTTTCTCAAACTAGAGACTCTAATGTACTTATCTTCTTGCTCAGTTGTGCAACGCGGCCTCCCACTTCTTTTTCTACTCTGGTTAGAGCCTGTTTGTGCTGTCCTCTGAAGGGAGTAGTACACACCGTTGTAGGAAATCTTCAATTTCTTAGCAATGTCTCGCATGGAATAGCCTTCATTTCTAAGGACAAGAATAGACTGTCGAGTTTCAGATGAAAGTTCTCTTTTTCTGGCCATTTTGAGCGTTTAATTGACCCCACAAATGTGATGCTCCAGAAACTCAATCTGCTCAAAGGAAGGTCAGTTTTGTAGCTTCTGTAACGACCTAAACTGTTTTCAGATGTGTGAACATGATTGCACAAGGGTTTTCTAATCATCAATTAGCCTTCTGAGCCAATGAGCAAACACATTGTACCATTAGAACACTGGAGTGATAGTTGCTGGAAATGGGCCTCTATACACCTATGTACATATTGCACCAAAAACCAGACATTTGCAGCTAGAATAGTCATTTACCACATTAGCAATGTATAGAGTGTATTTCTTCAAAGTTAAGACTAGTTTAAAGTTGTCTTCATTGAAAAGTACAGTGCTTTTCCTTCAAAAATAAGGACATTTCAATGTGACCCCAAACTTTTGAATGGTAGTGTACATAGTGTGGTGAACAATCGGACCAGATGACATTCCAGGAGACTCTCAAGGCAAACTGTCCCTAACTGTCAAGGCAAAGAAGAGTGGCTCCATTTTGATTGGATCGTTGCAGGACCAACACAAACAAATGCCAAGCACATCCATCAGAGAAGCTGCTCGGACAACTACCAGATTCTTCGCAAAGAAGACCCTCGACCTTACAACACATTGGAAAGGACTTCTCATTGGTGCATGAGTGGTTTCTTAGCAACCTGTTAAACCCCCATCCTAAGGTTTGCCCTAAGACGATAGTGAGAAGGACCATAAAAATTCTTCAAGACCTCTCAAATCAGCATTAACTTACCATGTGGCAAAAGCTGAAACAAAGAAGCCACAAAGACAAATCTTTTACTCCTAACATGGACATCAACTGCATACATTCACTACATGTTTGTTCACAGAGCTGTTTATGTAAATTGCAGTTGTTCAGTTAGCACAATAGTTCACATAAATTGAATTATGGTGGTATAATTTTCTAGTTATTATCAAGAATTTTTGCTTTTTGGATTTTATTCATTTTGGACTCAATTTATGTGCCCTTCATAGTAAGGAAAGACTAAGAATTTCATTTTTATCATTCTATAAATTGACGATTAATCGGTTATCGACCATTTCCACCACCTTAATTATCGTATCGGCAAAATCCACTATTTGTCGACCTCTAGTGTGAAATATATTACACTATAAATATTATCATTTATATATTACACTTTAAATGACATGCAATATTTTCAACTAAAATACATATTAAACACATTATAGTGACTTTCTTTAAAATCCATTCTATGTACCATATGTAACATATGTAGGGGTTTGTTAAATGAATTGTAAATCAGAATAGCATTTAATTATGTATGTACTTTTTAAAATTACTTTATTGCATATTTTAAGCATTTTATCCCCTATTTGTCCTTTGTAATGTTTTCTCTCTTTTTCTCTTTCTTCTTTTATTTATTATCAGCATTATTATTTTTATGGCTGAATTATTCATTTATTTATTCGTTTGTTTTTTGAGATGGCAAAGAATGAATATGTTAGAGAAAGGTTGCATGTTGCAGTTGCAAAAGTAAAAAATAGTAAAAAGAAGTGCTTATGTTTATTATGAAGCATATGCAGACTTATGCTTATATGTAGTGCATTTATTTAGAACTAATAGCTGTCATTAGGGGTGGGTAAAATATTTTCCAGTGCATTGCAATCTTCTTTTTAACAATCTTGATATTGATTCTTGAATCCCAAGATCGATTTTTTACTCTAGTCACAACCCTTTACTACAATGAGAGGAAATCACTCGCATTTGCAACAAAATTTTGCGCTATGTGACTAAAATGTATATATCTGGCATATAACTGGTAAATTCTTACATTTCACTCACCAGTGATTAGTAAAGTGTAGTGGTGGAGTATTCAGCAGAGAGATCCTTCCACTGCCTGTTGAGAGTAAAGGTTGCTCCGTTTATTGTGTGTGTGTGTCCAAAGACGAGATCCACGTGACCCATTTGTCATTGAATAATGTCTCTTATAATACCAGTTCTGTTCTATACAGTAAGTTGTTGATAAAAAAAATAAATAAATAAACATTTATGCTAATGAAACATATCATGGATGAGTTCATATGTGATAATTGTTTAGCACATGTTCAACAAATCAATATAAATACTTATTAAACAATAAACATGTTACATAAAAATAAAACATGCAATAAAATATAATATTTCTGGATTGAATACATGGATTTGTTCATTTTTAAAAAGCTCAAATGTGACCAAAGTGTTTGAAAAGTAATAACAATCTTACTAGAAAACTTATATTTTAATACACCTAGTTAGAATGTCCCTTGTATATTTAAGAGCATTAGCTGAGAGAGAACTGATTTCATATGTAAGCAAAAGGGAAATTGTAACTGAAATAAACCCATATGAATTAAATCGAGATTGGATTTGAACTGAATCAAGAGCTTTTATATCTGAATCGAATCGGGAAATATGTATCAATACCCAGCCCTGGCTGTCACATATATTGGCTATTTTACAATGGCTTTGAACATGCCTCGCCAGATTTCAGAGTCTGAATTGTAAAAAATTGTTTATGACTTATTATTTAAGTTATTTTAAAGTGTTACCTATGGCCTTTCTTCAGCTATCATGCTCCACCACAAATGTCATTTCTAAGTAAAACTTGAGTCAGCATTGTACTGCTCTAATCCTCTTAGTCTTACAGAATGAAAAGGGTCAGCTTTAAATGGCTTATGCCCAAAAATGTCGCAACCATTTACAGTGAGATTCAAAGTCCAAGACCACTACTGAAAATTATTTTATTTGGGATTTTATTTGATTTGAATACAGTTATATCACTACAAATGGTATTATCAGCACAACAATTTGATGTTGATGTTGAACAAAGTTCACTTGAGTTAAAAATTATTATACATTTGAGAATTTCTTATTATTTCGATATGTCAGTCTTGTGCTTTTAATAGCAGCATTTATTTGAGCTGGAAATAGACTCATAAAGTTTGTGCAAAACCTGATGGTTCATGTTATCCAACATGATTTAAGAATGTTCCAAACGGCATCTTTTGTACATCAATGGAGGCAAGGAAAACTGATCTTTTTTTTTTTCAAAGGTCAATGTCAATGTCACAAATTTGATTTATGACTTATCTTAAAAAATTCTTATTCATTTGATTTGATAACATTCCTTTGTTTTAAATGTTTTCAAATTCTTAAAACTGTATTTTTATTTCCAGGTTTAAATTATATTTTGAATCTCAGACATTGGACTCCACTGAATGTGCCAGCCCAGGATCTGTTATAACATCTATATAAACAGATGTATCATGAATAAGCGCTCTCTGTTTTGGCTTCTTTGCTGATATCATCTCATTGTGTGACTCAACATTTGACACTTCAATCACCCCACAGGATGATGTTGACAAACTATCTGGGTCGTAAAGGGCGTGAGACGTGTCTGAAGGGTGTGGTGGTTTTCTCGGCAGGCTGGGATGTGTTTGAGTGCACGGCGTCCCTGGAGAAACCCCTAGACCGTTTTCTCTTCAATTCCTACCTCACCAGCTGCCTGCAGGCATCCGTGGACCGGTCAGTGGAGGTCATGGGGGATAAACCCAGCTTAGCTCTTTGTAGTCTAATGTGTATAGCAGTGTGATGGAAGGAATTAGAACTATAAAGAACACTTTTCACATTTTTGAGGCTTATGATTCCTTTAAGACTGAGGCATACAGTAACACCATTGTGATATTTTCCTCTCCTTTCTTTTTACAGTCACAGAACTGTTCTTGAACAGAAATACAACATAGACCATGTGATGAAGGTTTGTCTCTCATTCTCAGTTAAACAATACAGAACTGTGGCACATTTCTGGTGTCTATAGAATTGTTTCTTGTATTGTTATTGTAATAGTATCGTTCTTTCCTAGACCTGCAGTTCATGCTACTCATTAACTCCACAGGCTAAAACAATCCGAGAGTTTGATGAACGTTTTACTTCCGTCATGTTTGGTTATCCAACCAATGAGGACTACTATCGAGACGCTAGTCCCATTCACAAGATAAAGTCTGTGCAAGTGCCAATGCTTTGCCTCAATGCAGCTGATGATGTCTTCTCTCCTAATCATGGTGAGTTGATTCTGACAATATTTATTAGGGTTGCATGAGAGTTTATATCCATCTATAAAGTGTAGCCTACACTGAAAAAAGTGGTAACCCCAAAGATTTTGCAGTCCCACTTTATATTCATTGTCTTTAACTACTTTGTACTAACATAAAAATACATACAAAACAATGTATTTATTGTGTAACTTATAAATACATTGTTCTCACAAGTTCTCACAATATTCACATTTGTGCTACTGATGTTGAGGTACAGGTAGGTTTAGGAGTAGGGATGAGGTTAGGGGTTAGGTTTAGGGTAAAGAATAGGTGCAGGGTTAGGTTTAGGAGTAGGTATGAGGTTAATGGTTAGGTTTAGGGTAAAGAATAGGTGTAGGTTAGGTTTAGGAGTAGGGATGAGTTTAAGGGTTAGGTTTAGGGTAAATAATAGGTGTAAGCTAGGTTTAGGAGTAGGTATGAGGTTAAGGGTTAGGTTTAGGGTAAAAAATAGGTGTAGGGTTAGGTTTAGGAGTAGGGATGAGTTTAAGGGTTAGGTTTAGGGTAAATAATAGGTGTAAGTTTAGGTTTAGGAGTAGGAGTAGGGATAAGGTTAGGGGTTAGGTTTAGGGTAAAGAATAGGTGCAGGGTTAGGTGTAGGAGTAGGGATGAGGTTAGGGGTTAGGTTTAGGGTAAAGAATAGGTGTAGGGTTTAGGTTTAGGAGTAGGGATGAGGTTAGGGGTTAGATTTAGGGTAAAGAATAGGTGTAGGGTTAGGTTTAGGATTAGGGATGAGGTTAGGGTTTAGGTTTAGGTTAAAGAATAAGTGTAGGGTTTGGTTTAGGAGTAGGGATGAGGTTAAGGGTTAGGTTTAGGGTAAAGAATAGGTGTAGGGTTAGGTTTAGGAGTAGGGATGAGGTTCGGGGTTAGGTTTAGGGTAAAGAATAGGTGTAGGGTTATGTTTAGGAGTAGGGATGAGGATGAGGTAAATAATAGGTGTAGGGTTAGGTTTAGGATTAGGGATGAGGTTAGGGGTTAGATTTAGTGTAAATAATAGGTGTAGGGTTAGGTTTAGGAGTAGGTATGAGGTTAAGGGTTAGGTTTAGGGTAAAGAATAGGTGTAGGGTTAGATTTAGGAGTAGGGATGAGGTTAGGGGTTAGGTTTAGGTTAAAGAATAAGTGTAGGGTTAGGTTTAGGAGTAGGTATGAGGTTAAGGGTTAGGTTTAGGGTAAAGAATAGGTGTAGGGTTAGGTTTAGGAGTAGGGATGAGGTTAGGAGTTAGGTTTAGGGTAAAGAATAGGTGCAGGGTTAGGTTTAGGAGTAGGTATGAGGTTAAGGGTTAGGTTTAGGGTAAAGAATAGGTGTAGGGTTAGGTTTAGGAGTAGGTATGAGGTTAAGGGTTAGGTTTAGGTTAAAGAATAGGTGTAGGGTTAGGTTTAGGAGTAGGGATTAGGTTAAGGGTTAGGTTTAGGTTAAAGAATAGGTGTAAGTTAGGTTTAGGAGTAGGAGTAGGGATGAGGTTAGGGGTTAGGTTTAGGGTAAAGAATAGGTGCAGGGTTAGGTTTAGGAGTAGGTATGAGGTTAATGGTTAGGTTTAGGGTAAAGAATAGTTGTAGGTTAGGTTTAGGAGTAGGGATGAGATTAAGGGTTAGGTTTAGGGTAAATAATAGGTGTAAGTTAGGTTTAGGAGTAGGAGTAGGGATGAGGTTAGGGGTTAGGTTTAGGGTAAAGAATAGGTGCAGGGTTAGGTTTAGGAGTAGGTATGAGGTTAAGGGTTAGGTTTAGGGTAAAGAATAGGTGTAGGGTTAGGTTTAGGAGTAGGGATGAGGTTCAGGGTTAGGTTTAGGGTAAAGAATAGGTGCAGGGTTAGGTTTAGGAGTAGGTATGAGGTTAAGGGTTAGGTTTAGGGTAAAGAATAGGTGTAGGGTTATGTTTAGGAGTAGGGATGAGGATGAGGTAAATAATAGGTCTAGGGTTAGGTTTAGGAGTAGGTATGAGGTTAAGGGTTAGGTTTAGGGTAAAGAATAGGTGTAGGGTTAGGTTTAGGAGTAGGGATGAGGTTAGGGGTTAGGTTTAGGTTAAAGAATAAGTGTAGGGTTAGGTTTAGGAGTAGGTATGAGGTTAAGGGTTAGGTTTAGGGTAAAGAATAGGTCTAGGGTTATGTTTAGGAGTAGGGATGAGGTTAGGGGTTAGGTTTAGGGTAAAGAATAGGTGTAGGGTTAGGTTTAGGAGTAGGGATGAGGTTCGGGGTTAGGTTTAGGGTAAAGAATAGGTGTAGGGTTATGTTTAGGAGTAGGGATGAGGATGAGGTAAATAATAGGTGTAGGGTTAGGTTTAGGAGTAGGTATGAGGTTAATGGTTAGGTTTAGGGTAAAGAATAGGTGTAGGTTAGGTTTAGGAGTAGGGATGAGTTTAAGGGTTAGGTTTAGGGTAAAGAATAGGTGTAGGGTTTAGGTTTAGGGATGAGGTTAGGGGTTAGATTTAGGGTAAAGAATAGGTGTAGGGTTAGGTTTAGGATTAGGGATGAGGTTAGGGTTTAGGTTAAAGAATAAGTGTAGGGTTTGGTTTAGGAGTAGGGATGAGGATGAGGTAAATAATAGGTGTAGGGTTAGGTTTAGGAGTAGGTATGAGGTTAAGGGTTAGGTTTAGGGTAAAGAATAGGTGTAGGGTTAGGTTTAGGAGTAGGGATGAGGTTAGGGGTTAGGTTTAGGGTAAAGAATAGGTGTAGGGTTAGGGTTAAGAGTAGGGATGAGGTTAGGGGTTAGGTTTAGGGTAAAGAATAGGTGTAGGGTTAGGTTTAGGAGTAGGGATGAGGTTAAGTGTTAGGTTTAGGTTAAAGAATAAGTGTAGGGTTAGGTTTAGGAGTAGGGATGAGGTTAAGGGTAGGTTTAGGTTAAAGAATAAGTGTAGGGTTAGGTTTAGGAGTAGGGATGAGGTTAAGGGTTAGGTTTAGGTTAAAGAATAGGTCTAGGGTTATGTTTAGGAGTAGGGATGAGGTTAGGGGTTAGGTTTAGGGTAAAGAATAGGTGTAGGGTTAGGTTTAGGAGTAGGGATGAGGTTCGGGGTTAGGTTTAGGGTAAAGAATAGGTGTAGGGTTATGTTTAGGAGTAGGGATGAGGATGAGGTAAATAATAGGTGTAGGGTTAGGTTTAGGAGTAGGGATGAGGTTAAAGTTTAGGTTTAGGATAAATATTTGAGGTAGTGTTAGGGTTCGGTGTAGGGGTAGGGTTGGGGGTTAGGTTTTGGGTAAAGAATAGGTGTAGGGATTGGGTGAGGGTAAGGTTTAGGGTTAGAGGTATGATTAACAATGTAAATGCAGGGTTATTTAAATGCAGGTACTTTAAATGGATGCGCAATGTAGCACCACATATGTTTATAATAAGTACATTGAAACATACTTTACAATAAAGTGGGTCCAAATGTGCTTCATGTGGTAACATCTAAAAAAAATTCAAGTCAAAAATAATGTTTAACATCACTGAAGGAACTTGATTACATTAGGTTACACAAACAAAACATATTTTAAGTGTTAGTAGAAATCACTTTAGTAGCAGTTGCAGGTTACCACTTTTTACATTGCATAATTAAAAGGTTTAATCTATTATAATTAACAATATTTTATATATCTCGATATTAATGTATTTTCTCTTAAGGTTTTTTTTTTTTTTTTTTTTTTTGGTAGAGGACATAAATTATATAAATTAATAATCCAACTTGCTATAATAAATCTAATCCTAAAAAACAATAAAAATCAATTTGTGTATTTTGTAAAATGACACAATATATTTTATTTTATTTGAATCCAGCAACTCCCTTCAACAACTGTTTTTATGGAAGAACATACAGTTCTTGAAACTTCTGGAATCAGAAAAATTTATTTATTTGAATTTGACAATTTCAATATTGTATGAGGGGATTTGGAGTAAAAAAGGCTGTGAACCACTGATATAGACCATTTTATTATGTTTTGTTAATTTTTTTATTTTATTTTAACATTAGAATCCAGTGTTTTGCCATAAATTAGCTCATTCAAATCTTAGCCAATTAAAAATCCCATCATAAATATACTCCATCCATGTAACTTAAGGGACTCGATCTTCAACCAATAATCTTCCTTCTTCAGCATTTCCTGTAGAGGCAGTGAAGCAAAACCCCAACGTGGCTCTCCTCATTACTTGCCATGGTGGCCACATCGGCTTCCTGGAGGGGCTGTGGCCACGGCAGAACACCTACATGGACCGAGTTTTCCGCCAGTTCACCAAGGCCATCTTTGAAAACGGCAGCAATCTAACTGACCTCCACTGACCCCCTCCTTCCATTCCCTCAATAGCCATGTGCAAAAAATCCTGACACATTTCCAAAATTAGACATTCTTGAAGGGCACAGGTTCACTTAAAGAGTCATTGTTTTGTTTATTCAATTATGTCTTTATTTATTTTTATGGTCCTAAGCAAATCTCTTTGTTTTACATTCATGGAACAGAAATGATTATTTTCAGTTCATACATCCATTCACTAGTGCACTTATTTGTTTCTTAATTTACATTTGGAGCTTTTTTGTGTATGACTCTCATGATAATATTTGAATAGTTCCATATAGGGAACACTGAATCAATCTATTTTTATTTCATGACATCACTTTACATTCATCAATGCCTTCAATTATTAGTGCAAAGTCCAAAAAAGACTTAAAACTTATAGATTAGGAAAAATTCTCAGATGAATCTCATGATAAAACCTATGCATCATATTTCACCCCAATATCAAAAGAAAAATATAAGACTTTAGATTTTGCATAAAGAAAATGAAGCCCATTTTAGGACCATTAACATTTTTGCAGAGTTACAGTATTTACATTCTTGCTAGAAAGACATCATTGTCCAGACACTTTTAATTCATGTTAGGTCACTGTTGTATAAAGTACATAACTGTCATACTCAAATGTAAAAGTGTTAGTAGCTCATGAGAAAAATACTTAAGTAAAAGTATTAAAGTAACTGATATTAAATTAAATATCAAGTACAATTAAATGGCTTTAAGTTAAGTTAATTGTTAAGTTAATTCTATCAGGTTAAATGGGTTTTGAGTGCATTGGGTCATTATTGTTTCATGCACATGGTACTTTGATTAAATGTAAGTGGCACTGACATTTTATTGGCTTACAGATAGCTAAATATTACACTTATGAACAGTTCTCGAGGAAAGGCGGGAGACTTTAACAAATCATATAATTTTTAACATTAGCAGTATTTGACAGCTTTTTCATAATGTAAAAGACAAAACTGATTAAAACATACATGAACAGTCACTTCTCTTAAGTTTCCAAGTAGAGACACAACAAACATTGACTGAGGTTCCCCTCAAGATTTTGATTCAGATTTGGGAATCAATTTGCTATATGAATCGTTCCGTCCACTTTTTTAATTGATTTGACCAGTTCAAAAGAATCAAATTGATTAAAAAAAAAATTGGATTCTTTTAAATAAGGACATACCAATCTCTACCATAAGAGAGAGCATAACGGTCAACTTTGATCACGTGAGTCTTCTAAGCCAATCATATAATGGCCCTGACGACAATGAAATGTGTTCAGAGTGTTACGGCAGTAAATCAGAGTTTGCGGATACAACAAATGTATGGGGAGAGCTGTAAACTGACACATATCTGTCACAAAATTGTCCATGACTTATTTTAGAAATCGACAATTTTATCGTACTGTAGTAAACTCCACACTCCAAAAGGATTGTTTAGTGTAAAACATGTTGAAGATTAGTGGACTTGAGACGAGCTGTTCTCGAGCTTGTCCTCAAAAAAGCAATTTATTCAGCATACTGAAGCATCTCCTCCAAAGACATCCATAAACAAAATGTCCTCTGGTCTCCTTGCCAGTGTACGGCTGCATTAAGCTAAGCACACTCTACACGACTTGCAGTCAGTTCCCTGCGACTGTTTTCAAGTGTGCTAGTGTGCACACTACAAGACTGATAGAAGACTGGGCGTATTGACTACACGGCCGTAGGCCATGTGTACACCTGGTATTAAGATGCGTTTTAGGCGATCACAAGAGTACAAGCACCATAGAACCTGGTAAGATATCGCCAAACAATTGTACACTCTTAATTATACTTGCGTTTAATATTAGCGCAAACATATGCTTAGAACTGAATTCACAGTTATTTTATTGGAATACATATATTAACTGAACTTCTAATGTGTGTTATTCTCATATCTGTGTTTCTGCATGTTGATATCAGACACACTAAAGAATTTATTGTATTCGCTTTTTTCAAAATTTCCTAATCAAGACAGTTCTATCAGGAAGACTGGCAGACTTGAGTGAAATTGAAGATGACATTTATTTGATGAATATAAAACAGAAAAGTAATGTCTCTCTTTGGCGTAGGCCCCGTCAGGCGGTCCGAAGTTGTAGTACTCGGAACCGTCATATCCTGCCGGATATAGGCAGGCAGGGGCGAGGAGCCTACCCCCGTGCAGGACGGGACTCAACTGGTGGTGCTGGAGTGGTGGAGGTTGCCGCGTTAGCACACTGAAACAGCAATGTGATATAAGTCTGCTCACAATACAAAGTAATGGCTAACATGTGATTGGCTGGGAATTCCCGCTAGAACTACGCTGCGCTTACATTTATTTCCTTTTTTATAGCATGTCAGCAAACATGAACGAGCGGCTCATGACGTTTATTTGTGCTGATTCGCATAATGATAAAATAATGATGTGACAGAAAGTAGTGAGATGTGGGTGAAGTATTATTTTAATTTTTAAATAATCTTTTGTCTCCTGCTTGTTAATACCTTGCTCTCTTCTTGCACTCTCACTATATATCATTGACTGTTGTTCATTGTCGGTCTGTCCCTCATCGGGACAGTGCGCACACTGACGACAAGACATCTAGATATCAAGCTGGCTTGAAATTTGTCATAGCGTCTGAGACAAGTCTCAGCATGTCAGAGGAGTGCACATACAACACATTGTTGGTCGTGAGATCTGAGACTTCTTGCCACAGACCACTCGCCGACTCAAAACATCAAAGGAGACGAGCTTGAGTCGTGTAATTTTTTGCTAACTTTGAAGGCTTCCCCTGGTGGTGGGGCTCTAATATTACATCACTATTACAGATCCGCATGCAGTTTCCATTTGCGGTGTTCAGTAATGATGGTCTGGAGAAATGTAACATATTCTATAATAGAGTAGATATATTCGAAAAATGTACTCAAGTATAGTAGCAAAGCATTTGGGCTTAATGCAACTCAAATCTTAATGGTCCTTAAAGTAGACGTAATTTTCTTTACTTTTATTAACCTATTCCTATCATCTTGTCAAATTTCACTAGTGTATAGTTTAAATGATCAGGGTTAGGTTAGGCAGCATGGTGGCTCAGTGGATTGCCTCACAGCAAGAAGGTCGAGTCCCAGCTCAACTGGGCCTTTCTGTGTGGAGTTTGCATGTTCTCCCTGTGTTTGTGTGGGTTTTCTCTGGTTTCCAGACTCCAGTTGACAAATAAAGTTCTTCTGAGCCCAAACAATTGATTCTTTTTAGAAACAAAAGAATACTTATATAATTTTTAACTACAAATTTTCGCGTCCGTACATCTCTGTGACGTGAGGTCATGAGATGGTTGACGCAAGCGCGCTGGTAAGGTCGCACGTGGAGGCAGGAAGCACGTAATTGTTTACAAGAGAAGGGAGCGCTGTGCAAAAGTCTAATTGTCTTTGCTGTAGATTTGAATTTGTATATGTGTATTGTTCAAAATGGTTGTTTGGCATGTGTATCCTGGATGCTTCAACCTTCAGAAACCCCAAAGAAAATGCAGACTGGGAAAAATCTAAACTTTTCATCGATTGCATATACATGATCATGAGCGATTGAAGCTCTGGCTTATCGTGCTGAACCTGGATATCAGTACACCCCTACATTCTCTCAAATATTCTCTCAAATATTGGAGGGTGTGCAGTGAACATTTTACCCCTGAGGATTTCAGACCATTGAAAGGAACAAAGGGTCGATATCTGAATTAATCTGCTGTGCCCGTGCTGTTTTCCAGCGAACTCAGGAATGTGTGAAAACTTTGTCATATAGCCTATATATTTCTATATAGTAACAAACAAAACATGATACTTACTCTACTGATAGGGTGCCATTGGGTCATTCTGGCCTCGGACGGTGCTTCCAGTTTATTAGTGGCAAACTGAAAAACACCTCCAAAATGCTCATGCACAGTAATGGTGGAAAACCATTATGTTCGTTAATACAGCTAGGAGTAGGAGTGTTCACACCGGCTGCCTCGCTAATTGTTTCCAACGGTGGGATTGCTATGGTCCAATCGTGGTAGCACAGGCTATCTGCCTCTGTTGGGATTGGTTGGCATTTACTACATGTGCACCACCATGTCTCCATAGATCTCCTCTTCTCTTGTCATATCAAATACCTCAGACATTATTTTGGACTGTTAAGGTTTGTAAATGGCACTTGGTCTGTGGTCTACAAGCTTCTCTTGTAAACATTGAATGCTTCCTGCCTCCTCCTCCACGTGATGCGTGACCTTACCAACGAGCTTACGTCATAAGTATTGTTTTGTTTCTAAAAAATAATCAATTGTTTGGGCTCAGAGGAGCTTTATTTGTCAACTGGAGTCATGTGGATTATTTTGATGCACCCTAAATATGCATCCCACCTAACAGGGAACGTTCCAACAACTTTGGCTAACATTATTTAAAGGTTTGGGGGGAAAAAAATTATATAAAACGTTAATGGAACATCCTTATAACGTTATTAACCTTAAAAAACGTTCTACTAATGTTAAGAAAACTGGACATTTTCATGTTCCCACAACCAAATACTAACGTTAGGAAAACGTTCTTAGAACATAAAATTGTTAGCTGGGATTTTGGACAGTCAAAATACATTCACTCGCATTGTTTAAAAGAGGAGGCCTGAAACGAAATCCTAAAAATCTTAAATTCTGTTTTGATGAAGAAAGAAACCTGAGGGTGAGTAAATTATCAGCAAATGTTCATTTTTGGGTGAACTATTACTTTAAGTGAATTGGAGACTCTAAATTGCCCTATAGGTTTGAGTTGGGGGTTGCATCAGGAGGGGCATCTTGCATAAAACCTGTGCCAAGTCAAATATGGGGATCACGGATGGTCTGTTGTGGTGACCCCTAATGGGAGCAGCTGAAGGAAACTGATTGCAGGCTAAAGTACAGAAGGGCATTTGTGCATTTGGATTCTACTTAAATTCGTCAAAATCAAAGACTAATACAATCCACATAATGACACCATGTGCAAGCTAAGAGGTCATTGTTCAGCTGCACTTTTACATACAGTGTGTAAACATGAAAGTTTAATCATGGTTCATCCTGTCAACCAATGGCAACAGCCAGTGAACTTCAGCGATTGACATGTGTTGCACCAAGACCTTATATGTTTTGTCACTTATAGTATAGCTATTACTGTCTTTTTTAACAATACACTGAAATATATAAGGCCAGTTTAAGTAGATAGTCATCCCCATGTGTAATTCTCCTAAATGTCAGTCTGTAGATTTGTAGCCCTCAGGAACTAACCAGCCCACCTCACTTCTTTTTTTATTGGTGTTTTCTTGTAGTACATGTTTTAAGGCAAAAAAAAAAAAAAAAAAAAATGAAGAAAAAAATACATTGTATCTACTCTATCACAGTGCTTTTATTTTCTCAAGAATGTACCGCATGCACTTTTTGCCATTCATAACTGCTATATTGACACTGACTAGTTCAACATTGTTATTTAATCACAGTCTATGACTAGGAATGTAAAAATGTAGCTATTTTTAGTTAAACGCACCAAACCTGTGCAGTCCCAAAAGTGAAGTGTGCTTTTTGATCTGGATGGACGTGGCTTCAAGGATTCTGTGAATTAATATGTGAAAATGACTTGAGCTACTGTTGTCCACTATGTTGACCGCTAAACATTGAAAATATTTCTGAAGTTTAAGTCTGGGTTATTTGGTGCTTTATGTAAAGTTGCCATGAAATTCTACCAACTGCTCCTTAATTGATACTGTATGAGAGAGAGAGAGAGAGAGAGAGAGAATAGGAGCAGTAATTGTTTGTGTGAGAACGCTTTATGAAGGATGTATGCTGTTGCAATCTATACAATGTAAACACTTTTATGAGGAAGCTCTTTATCAACTAACTGTGGGCAGGGTTCCTGGGTTCAGTTAGAAGAATGATATGATGGCACTAGACTAAACCTATGAAACTGCCCAGCCATGTGTTGTATCGACCTGTCTGTTTAAATAAGGTTATTGCTGCTTCTTATTATGCTTCTAACTTTCAGCGCTTTGGATAAAAGAGGCTTTCTTCTCTGCTTTCGATCCATCCCGTTTCTGAGTAGCATGTGTCACTGTTTTAAGTGTCTTGACTAACCGTACGAACAACATGCATCGCATAACCTGTAGCACAACAGATATATTTTTCCATGAAGTCTTTCCTTTTATAGATTTATAAAAGGATTGTGTATTATTTAACATGTGCAGCAATAAGAATTTAATACAAGATAGTCTATGTAGGAAAAATGTATGCACATGTAAATGTTTGGATTATAAGTGCATTTGTGGTCTTAAATAAATTATGGAATTTAACCGTACAGTTTTGCCTTTTTTACATGTTTGTCAAATGGCAATAATTTAATTTAATATGTCATATTCTTCCCTAAACCTTTAGAGGCCGACAGTCTAACATCAGATGATGCATGGCACTTTTTTTATTAAATGGCAACATTTTGTCAGCAAGTGTTTAGTGGAGGTTTTTAACCTTCAGAAAATGTTGTTTGTCCACATCGGGAAGTCAAATCAATTAAATACGCGCTGTTTTTTCCCCCAGTCTGATCTCATGAAAATTACAGGACTGTGGCAACATTTTTGGAAATTATATCACATGGTTCCTTACACGTATCTTGATAGTTCTGAGGTTAAATGTCCACAGTGTGGCGCTAAAAGCGAGTTTCATTTGACCCTAAACAAGTTTTTTATATGTTAATGCTTTATTGAGTTTTAAATCAATAAAACCATCCTCCCTATACCCTAACCTTAAACTAGGGTTATCTATCGATTCAAATTTTTAATCAAATTAATTACATGATATGCCGATTAAGCGAATATATCAATATTTTCTTAGGTAGGCCCCCCCAAAAAATAATTCAATAAAAATAATACATAATAATTCAAATTAAATACTGTATAACATATATAGTAAAAGGCAATATATTGTTTGTAACATATGATATTCTGCTGTTTTTATTCATAATAAAGTGTGTGAAAGGGAATAAAAGTTGTTGATGTTGTGCCTCTAGTGGGTCACGTCATGTAAAAATTATTTAGCATCTTTGACAGAACTTGATTCAGTCGTGGACAGTGGTTCCTCGTGTTTAAAATGAGTTTTAATGTAACATTTTAAGATGTAATCTCTTCACAAACACTTTGGGCCCTATTTTAAGAGCATTAGCGCTAAGCGCAGTGCTATACCTTAAGTCATACATGCAAAGTCAATGAGCATGTCCCCGATCAATTCTAGGCTTAAGTGGCTTTGGTGAAATTGCGTTCGCAATGCGCTAATGGACTGGGTCAAGTGCAATTAAATTTGGAGGATATTCTCCAGACTGACTGCATCCTATTATATAGTCCATTTGCTCAAGCGCCAGCAATATAAACAAAGACATCACTTTCATATGAAGTTGGCAATGTAAATGGACTTTATGCAATGAAATAGAAGAATAGAAATATGGATTTACATTCAGGCATATTTTTATGACAGTGACACGCTCCATTTATACGCATGGAAAATTTCGTTTTTGTCAGGATTTGGATTTGTGCTCCCTTAAATTATAGAGAAATTCTTATTAAGAAGTCTTATTATTTATTATTTGGCTCCTTTTTGCATTGACTTATATATCAACAACAGGTGGAAAAATTTGGACATAAACTTTATTACCACCTGCTGGTGGAATCTCCAAACTGCAAATGCATGAACAGAGTTTAGACTTTGCTCAGAGATAAGACGTGTTTTTGAAATATCTTAGTGCAATTTCATATTTTTCAGGAAAATAACATTTTGCGCTTGGTGCCACACATATATTACAATACAACAAAACCCACAGTTTGCGCACATACACCCACAGATAGTACAAAAACTCCCACCCAGGCCCACTTGCGCTTTACACTGGCAAAAAATTGCACTTAGAATTAGCGCTATCATGAAAATTGGATAAGACTTTGCGCACGTCGTAGCACGAAGTGCTGTATTTTGTGCACTCATGAAAATAAAGCGCTTTGTGTTAAGTACCTCAGTGTAACACAAATAACGGTATTTTATTTCTAAATGAACTATTTAGTCAAAGTGAATATTAGCATGCTAAACATCAAGCTCTACAGAGTGTAGTTTTAGTACCTACGCTTTGGTTAGCACAGCATTTTCTCAACGAAGTGAGCAATCATGTGCAACATCTACCTGTCCTCATCATTAGCTCAAGCTCCACTCTTCACCATAATGGTAACCCCAAAAACGACAACATCACAGAAACTGGGAGGACACGTTATCTTTCGACATGGTAGAGGAGAGAACGGTTTCTCTAGAGAATGACAGGTTTTATTCATTTTTCTAAATACAGCTCATTTTTAGCGGTTGCCATTTGGGTCATATTCATTTATGTATATCAGCAACCATTTGGTGCATGTTGTACATTTTAACTGTGAAAATAGCTTGTATTTGAGCAAAGTTCCATTATCATCAGCAAGCGGAGTTATATGTATTATGCTATCAAAATAAAAGTTCCCCAAGAAATATGTATGAACGAACATGGTGTCGTCCATTTTTCCTATTTTTTCCGACTACAAAGCACTTGAACGCATTGCGCTCTCAATATCCATTTCAAAAATGTGAAGTAGGATAATTCTGAAAGCACATAAAGCAGCATAACAACACAAAAAGTATTCATGTAGTCCCAACTCAAATGGATTAAGTAAACTTCCATTTTACTAGTTTAAATGGATAGAACACAAGTTGTGATTTTAATCATTTTAATTAAATAAATTGAACAAGTGGCAGAAATCATTGTTTTGAATGTATAAGACCAGGGCTGCATTTCTCAAAAGCATTGCAAGCTTACGTTGATTGTAGAGACCCATTGGCTTTTGGGAAACGCTACCCTGGTTGGTTTTATTTTATGTTTACTTTATATGAGAATGGCCATTTTATCAACATTTTTCAAATCAAAATATAGTTCAAAACCTTTATTTGTGTGATTTGCTATTTTCTAACAATAGACATTAAGTGAATATAATAAAATAAACATTAATCAAATTCTAGGTAATGCTTCTAATAAAATGAAAATACACCAGAATGGGTAACAGGGTTACAGATTTAGTCTTTATATTACGCATGTAACTGCCAATGCTTTGGGAACCACAATTTCTGCGATCACTCAGTAGGGGCTAGGCTAGCTACTTGGGACCAAATGTTGGTTTACAGTAATTGATGAGCTATTTGCAAAAAATGTACGAACAATATTCTCACAAATCATATATAAATATTGAAAAGCTCACAGGGACATGACCTTGGAAAAGGACTGCATTGTGATGTATGTACTTTATAATCTGTAAAGTCTTGGAAAACTGTTTTATTAGAAGTATTTATGGAGTTCAAATGATATGCACGATCACTTGGTTCTTGGCATGAAATCATTAAAGCAACTCTTACTGTTTAAATGTGTTCACAAATATACTGTGTGAACGCTGTGAGAATAAATCCCTTACATGAATGAAGTGATGAAACAGACTTCAACTGACACAGACTTCTTAGTTTACCAGTTCAGTTCCAAGAGCTTCTCTTTTTCAGAAGAGCTTCATACAGACATTTTGTGGATTTATTTGGCTGAAGTTTGTAAAAAAGTCCTTACCTTTTTTCATCTCATCCGGACTAGTTATCTTTTAAATATTACTTTATATATGTAGTATATTTGAAAGATTATGCCATGGCAAGCACCAACAACATCCTAGTGTAGTGACATGGGCCATTTCCTCTCTGATTTTCTTCAGAAAATGTAAAAATCGAATTCTACAGTTTTGTCACATATTCCTGTTTTTGTGCTTTTATGTTGAAATCCTTCTTTAGTTCCCACATTCCTGTTTCCTGTTGGTTTTGTAGTCCTTTTGTAGTTTTATTTCATGATTGGTTCTCCCTGATTGTTTCCCAGGTGTTCCTTATTCCCTGATTGTTTCCCCAGGTGTTCCTTATTCCCTGATTGTTTCCCCAGGTGTTCCTTGTTTCCCCTGGTTAATTTGTCAGTTGATACATGTATCTTCATGTTTTGTACCCGTTTCATTTAATTCTGAGTTACCTTGTTCATCTTTTACTTCCATTATAAACCTGCATTTAGATCCTCCATCTTCGCCTGCCTCATTACAGAAAGGCTGACCTAAAATGGATCTAGCGACTGTCAGAATTCTGCTTCTTCAACAAGGGGACTGTCATGTTGACGATCACGTCCATGAGATTTTAGAGCTGGCAAATGTAGTGCACTATCCAGACTGCTCTCTGGTGGTTTTCTTCTGAGCCGGTCTGAATAGTGCACTGAGAGAACTGATGCCTCCAGCTGATCCTCACTGAATGCTCGGCGAATATGTGGAGAAGGCTCTGGAACTTAGTGGTTCCCTTTATACAGTGGATTATGGCGGCCATTATGACATCACAATTATGACAGCCACATCTGAGTCCGCTCCATGTCACAGTCCAGCCTTCTATGACTCATTGCTTCAAGCATTCCATGGTCCCAGTCTTGAGGTCCATCATGGCTCTGGTCTCCAAGTTGTGTTATCTGCCACTGATAACTGAAGAAGAACTTTTTTACCCAAATCGCCAGTGGCCACGGCCAACGAGCCAATGCCTGCCATGGCCAATGAGCCGAAAGCCTCATCCTTCCCAGAGCCTGCATTGCCAGCCTCGTCCATCCGGAGGAGGAGAAGAAAGATTTCTGTTCCCAAGTCTCTGCCCATGCCCACAGAGGTCGTTCCCAAGTCTCCTCCTGTACTCTCTTCCATGGCTCTCAGCCCTGAGCCTGCCATGGACTCTTCCCTCCCAGAGACTATTCCTCCCGCGGCTTCGCCCACTACCCCAGAGACTATTCCTCCCACAGCGGCTCTGCCGCCTGACCCAATCCCTGTCCTGCGTCCGCCTCTCAAGCCACCTGACTCTGTCTCGGCCCTGCTGGCACCTTCCAGGACTCCTGACCCAGTCCCCACCTTGAGGTCATCTCCCTGGTCTCCTGGCCAGCCGCCTGATCTGCTCTGGTTTCCTTGGTCTTCTGAGCCCCCAGCTCAGTCCTCCAAGCCTGCAGCATTGCTCTGGCTCTCCATCCCTCCAGCTCCGCTTTGGTCTCAAGCTTCCCACCTTGCCTTGTTACGCTGCTCCAAAAACCATAAACCCTGTAATCTAAGTAAATGATGATTTTAACAAATTTACAGCTCAAATAATATAAAGATTTTAACATAGGAATTCATGTAAGAGCTTTTATAAAACCATAAGCTTCACATTTCTGCCTAAATTATACGGACCCGCCCTTGGGTCCAGAAGGGGATGCTATATCACGAAAAAGGTTTACACTTAAAAGTCTCTGTATACGCAAGTCAGGCATATGAGGTATCATTTGAAAGCATAGAATCGGAATTTAATAGATATAAAATCTTTTCAGGGATAACAATCACTTCACGTAAAATAAAATAAATCATCAAAACATTTGTTGAAAATTAGCGCCCCCTTGAGGTAATGGGATAGAAATATTTATATTAAATTAAAAGTCCTTCACTTAGCACATAAATGGACTGGTTATGTATCAAATGAAAGCTCACATTCTCAGAAATGTGACTGTACAGTTTTGTTGCCCTAACACCACAGTTTGAAAGATTTTCAAAAGAATCACAAAGTGAACGTCTCTTTTATGCTCCAATAACTGCTGCTGTAAGACCCAAGAAGCCAAAAAGACATCTGCTTTCACCTTAAGTATTAGCCATTTTTTTTACTTGTCTGTGAGCTTGCTTGGCTGAATATTCCAATGTTATATCTTAGATGTCAAGAACAAGATATGCCATCCAGAAGGAAAATCATGCAAAACAAATCATCAGTAAAATATATTGATGAAAGAATGTTAGAAATCATCACAAAGGAGAGGATCTCAGCTTTGTGATGACACTTAGATTGAGCTTCTAGTCCACTCAGATGACAATATATTAAATGAAACAATGAGGTTGGTGCTTGAGGACGAGCACATTTGTGTGGGCTAAAATGCATTAGAGAGCCACCTACATTTCAGATCTGTATATTGTGATGAATGTGATAAAGGAAAAAAAACTTTTTCTAGTGCTTGCTGCCAACTAGTGGAATAAAATGAGACTTTTCAAAGTGAGACAAGTGAGTGACAAAACCAGAATTGCATGTTTACAAAGTTAGCAAAAAAAAAAAAAAAAAAGGATTATTAAAACATGCAATATTATTTATGACTAATTTGATCTTTCTTTATTATTTGAGGGGTTCTCAGAAAAAGTTGACCAATTTATTTCAATTATTCCACAGTATATGTGAATGGTGAGCTTTTAAACCCGAGTATGAAAAATTGCGGGTGGCAGCCCAAAGGGTTTAAATCCTCCAAAAATTGTCCCCATTCACTATTTCTTGTATAGGCTATTTGTATTGAACCCAGAATATTCCTTAAATATTGATTCTTTTACAAATGTTATTCCAAGAAAAAAATATCAGAGTTAAACGTGCATTAAAAAACATGTAACATTCCTTTAAAAACTGTTTTGTGTGAACTTATGAGCTTGAGAAAATGTTTCTGATGTATTTAACAATCATATATTCAGTAGTTTGTTGATGACACTTTATTACATTCCTTATCTCAATAACAATAAGAACATGTTTCTTAAATCAAATGTTTACAAAACCAAAGTCGCCAAGTAGATCATGAGGTAGAAGATTTCAAATGGGTTGGTGCTACACAAACTTCAAATATTCACAGCTGACAGAAAAGATGAAACGATTGTGAGAAGCAAATTGCATAATTTATGTGCACATCAAATTATCTACAAATGAGACATTCTTAAGGTTGTCAAGTGGGCATTTGGCTTTCTTCATTACAATCAGTATCATTACTGGACCTGTTTTTTATTACAAACAATCCAGTCAGTTTATACTGGCAATGCATGTAAACCATATATTTGTTTTGATATTTTTTGTTTACATTAGTTAATTTCTAATACAGCATCTATACATAGTATCAATGGAAGTGTGCAAAGGTGACTAATTCAAGGACTTGACCAATAGCTAAGCTTTCCAGATATTTAAATGATTAACACTCCAAGAAGCTTCTCCAATAAATAAAAAAAAACAATCCCTCAAAAAAAAAAAAAAACATTTTTTTTCATGTTAAATAAATCACCCAAATCAGAAACTAAAGGGTCCTAAACATTGGAAATCCTAGGTAGACTCTTTGTGCCATGGACATAAGAAAAATAAAATTGCAGGTTATCCGTGACTCATATGGCTCAAAGTGACTTTTCTGTAAAACTAGCCAAATCCAAAGTGACAAAAAGTTTGTCAAATATATTAATATCGGCATTTCTTAAAAATGTAAACAAAGCTTTTTCTTTAAACATCCAACAAGTCCTAAACGCCACAATATATCCCTGTTGAGATAATTAATCTTCTCAAACATGCTATAATAGCTAGCTAGCTAGCAAGCTAGCTGCCGTTTTGATGTTTTGATTTCACATTTCCATTAAAATCGCAGTTCACTGCCTCTTTTGGAGTGGTGTTTTGGATTGTGAGTTCTTCAGGATTATATCACTTGTGGCATTCACAGTGTGCAACTCCAAACATTCCCAGCTACTTCAAAATAAGGAATGTTTTGGCAAAATATGATGATTACATGACGCTAACTGTAGAGACAATAACCTATCTTGAATGCTGAAAGCAGATGCCAAATTTTCAAAACAAACATCTCACCTGTTGCTGTTAGGAATGTGATGTTATATGCATAAGATCATCAGGCATGTCCCTCTTTAATAAAAATGTTTAAAAGCTTAAATAGCTTAGCCTACAGTGGATCTGGTTCGAAGGTTTTTTTGGGCACTGGTATTCCAGTGATGTACATGTGCTATCAGGGAAACCACCTTAAGCAGTTTTAATATATTTTTTGACCAGCTAGCATTACAAAGAATAAAGAACATAGGCACACATTATCTGTTATAGGTCAAAAGTGAAAACAACCAGTAATTAAACTTTGTTGACCCAATTAAAATACTTGGATAACAGATTACTCATAGGGGCATGGATTTAGTGTTTTTGATTATGTTGGGCAATATTTTTGGCAAGATTAAAGATTCTAGAGGATTTTAAGTAATCTCACCTTGATAAGTTGACCATGACCAATGTATGCAAGAATGCACACCTAAGCAACACGTGCTGCTGTGCAACTGCCCCTGTGCAAACTTATGTAGGTGAGATTCTGGCTTGAGGAGTTTAGAAGTCTTTGGTGTATGGCATCAGGAAATATATGAAACAGGCAATAGACATGAAATTAATAGCAGTAGTAAGTCTTGTCTTGAGAGAAAAAAACCCTGAGATTATACATATGTCCAAAGAGGACATATAAGAACATTTACAATGAGTCAGACATCTCAAAATGTCCTTGTGTGTTAGGACATGCAAAAATCATCAAAGTTCTCAAAGCTCTTCCAAAATGTCAAAAGAGGGGAAACACGATATCTGTAAGTTGGAAATTTCTTCAGAGTCTTTGTCCTCAAAACATTATCAGAGGTAGTGCTGAGTGGCGAGCCCATGGGAATGAAACTTTAGGAGGAATTCTTCTTATAGAAAAGCTATGTTCCAGTACAATCTCAAGTCTTATTCTCCCTTGATGCTGGACAGCATTTTCTCCATGTTGTGGCCAAAAAGCAGAAATGGAGGTGTTGTAGTTGTCAGTGTTCAGATATGGCGGCCGGTGAGGAAGTATAGGGGCCTGTCCTCACTGCAGTTGGCCGTCTGAAACTCGTCTCGCAGACGAAACTGCCACTCATCCTCCAGTTCCAAACGCACAATAGTTTGACGAAGAGAGCTGCGGTCTTGACAGATCACGCACAATGTGGCGCCTGCAAGATTGAGTGAAAGAAATGGTGAGTATACATCCTTGTATAAAACATGCTTACAATGTATTCTAACAGGGCCGGATCTAGGGGGGTTCTGGGGTGGCCTTTCCCCTCGGAAATGATCCCTATATTCCCCAAGTGTACGTGACTGAAAAGGTTGAATTGTATCACCATGGCGCTAAGCCTAACCCTAAAGCCCAAAGTATCCTTCGTCTGTATACTTGTATGCCTGCGCTAAACTTCCGCATAAAGGACGCGTGTGGTAATTTTCATCTTCATTAGAGTGCTTGAGCACTAAACATGTGCAGCTCAATTTTTCTGTCCGTGTGTCTTTGAACGTGCAGAATGGGCATGCGCCTGGAGTTATTTGCACCAATTAGTGTGTCCACAACGTGGCAACACTCACAGTTGAGCCGTTGCTAAGAAGTGCTAAGAAGATGTAATCGGTGCTAAACATCTGGAGATGAAAGTGAAAACAACAACAGTGGATGTGCACATGAAGAGCTTGTGTGTGAGGAGGTCAGGAGATACCTGCATTTGTATAACTCGAGTCGGAAGGCGTATCAAGTAATCTTTATGTGTCTAAACTCCAGAGGAGAAAAGGTCTGGTGTCTCATAACAGTCGTAAAGCACATGTGGAAACCGACTGAATGAGCGCACAGTCAATTGAATATACTTTGACAGAGTTGCATTCGACTGTACGCAGTTGCTTAGTGATCATGTCAAAACCGAAGTATACTTTGACATGTGCTGATCAAAACATATTCTGATGTTGTTGTTTAGTTTTGTTTTGTTTTATGGCCTTTTTGGCACTTTTGCCCACAGCTGGATTACCCTACACAATTTAAACGGCGATTTTAGCCCTGATTTGCCGAGTCTGTGCTAGTCAGCTCCAGTCTGAGGATTCTGGGACAGGCGAAGTTGACAGATTTCACTGAAAATTGCATAGGATATGACGGCAACAGATTGGATTCCATCTAGTCGAAGGAAATAAAACAGCCAAAACAGCCAACTATCCATGACTACAGAGGAAATGTAGTAGTGCATGATGCTCCAAAGGTCTCACCTTTGAGAAAGTTGAACTTCTTCAGGAGACTCGAAACTACAAATGAATCACACAGATAGAGCACCAGCCCACTGAAGACCACTTCCTGATGATCCACATTCACTGAGTGAGGCCGAGAGCTCACGTAACAAACCTCAATCTGTGATAACACAGAAAACACAATACATGAACACAACTTTTCGACAATTACACTAAGAAAGAGAATATGAAACTGCATCTTCAGTCACTAAATTCGTCTAAATTATTTTAAATTGCCTATTTGAAAATAATTTTTTTATCCCAATGGTAAATATCTATGACCAATTACTGTGGCCAAAAATATTTAGTTTAATAAATTAATGTAAGACTACTGTATGATGCTGAAAGCCTGAATTTTTTGTTACCTCTGGGCCAAGGTTGAGGTAGCTGTCAATGGACAGCACTGGATTTGCACTGTTACAGAGGGCCAGAGGAAAGAGTCGATGACTGCAGCTCTGCAGAAACTTCTCCAGCAAGAACTGTGCTGGTGCGGACAGAAGTGTTTGTTCACTGTCTGGAGCACAGACATACTGAGACGCACTGACATGCACTGGGGTCTCCATCCTCTGCAGAAAAAATTTAGAAAAAGAAAGGTTTTTAAACTCTGCCAAGTTGTGTGCTTCTAAAAATGGCACTTTTTTTGGTTTATTAGGTGTTTTCACACTTACAAGCACCCTGTATCCAATTTAGCCTACTGTAATTGCAATTTAAAGCTGATGTATGTATGCACCACTTGTGCCCCGAACGGAATTACAAAAATAAACATTGTTATCACGCCCCTTCGTCTGCCGTTGGTTGAACAAAGAGATGGTCCAACCCACACCATTGGTCAAGTAAACGTTCTTGTCTCTCTTGAGACTGGTCGCTCAAAACAAACTATGAATTAACCTATGGATGGCTTAGCTATAGTTGTCTCTGCACATTAATCCTGAGGTATGTGATTTCAGCCCTATTGCCGCCAAAGTTAGCGCAGCGTAGTTCTAGCAGGAAGACTAGCAGCTGTACATCATCACACCATTAGCTGGGTAATTCCCAGCCAATCACAGGTAAGCCATTGCTTTATAAGTCTGCTCACAATCTATCACATTGCTGTTTCAGTGTGCTAACACGGCAACCTCCACTACCCCACCACCACCAGTTGAGTCCCGCCCTGCACGGGGGTAGGCTCCTCGCCCCTGCCTCCCTAAATCTGGCAGGATATGACGGTTCCGAGTACAACTTCTTCGGACCCCCAGACTACGCCAAAGAGAGACATTACTTTCCTGTTTTATATTCATCAAATAAATGTCATCTTCAATTTCACTCAAGTCTGCAAGTCTTCCTGATAGAACTGAACAGAATTGCAAAAATAAACGTTGTTTTCAGAACAGCTTTCTGAGTCCACCCTTGTCTGCCATTGGTCAAACAAAGAAATAGTCCTGCCACCAACCCATGCCATTGGTTGAGTCAGTGTTGTTGAGTCTCTTGACACGGGTCGCTCAAAACCAACAGACAAAATTTCATAGCAGCCTAGAGACAGTGTTTTATGAAAAAATTAACCTTAAGTTAATTAACTTATAAACTGCTTACTTATAGTTAGTTGTCTCTGCATTTTAAGCTGAGATAGGAGAAAGTAATTTAACAGAAAAAGGCAAACATTATGAATGTAAATGTTTTTTTCTTCTTTTTTTGGTACAAAATAATAATATATTTCTTTAGAAGTACATCATTTTTTTTAAAGAGTGTAAAAAAAGTTCATTGTGGGAACATCTTAAAATGTGCTGATCCTAATGACTAGTTCAGTAGCGCCTACTAGTGGATATATAATGCAATTGCAGTTAGCATTAACTCAATGCTAATAAGCTAATGTTAGAGTTTTGATGGTCTTTTGGAGGTAATATAAACAGGTTTAAAGTGTATGAAGTGACTGCACCATGAGTTTGGGTTTAATGAGGAAGTCTTTGTGTCCTCCAATGGGAATGTGTTTCTTCATGACGCTAAAGTGATTGAAACGACACAGCAGAAGACCACTGCTGTTTGCCCTCAGGTTAAAGTCCACTTCCTCACACGTGAACCTTCAAAAATACACAAACAAGTACATTCAGACAGATAGATTTTACTTGTTGCTATCATTTTCCCAGGGAACACACACACTGATTTGGCTGCAAAAGCCTAATACATTTTTGCCTGCATATGAATTTCTTTATAAAACTTAAAACTATATAAATTGCATTGGTTGGACCATTAGTTGGAGAGTGAAGGAAAAGTAGCCTACAAGGGTCCAGAATACATGGGAACTCTTACAATAGTGTTTAAAAAGCATCTTGGGTGGCACTTAATGAAGTTTACAAAGGGAGAATACTTTAAAGAGAATAAAACATAAGATTTATTTATTTAACAGTTTTTGTTCACTACATTATTCCCATACTCCCCTTTGTGTGTTTATATATATATATATATATATATATATATATATATATATATATATATATATATACTTTTGAGGACTTTACTGGTATTTTTAAATGTGGAAAACAGTAACATTAAAGAATGAATGCAAACAGACACACATAACCAGCATTGATCCTCACCGGTTGAGGTCATACTGGACGTTCTGGGTGAGGTCAACATTCAGCATGATGAGGTCATGGAGGTGACAGCGAGAGAAAGGAACTGAAGAAGCTTTAGTAGACAAACTACTGCTCCATTTCCGCAGGCCACACATGGCATACAGAGAGATCTTCGGAGTGGCCTCCATGTTCTGTAAGACGCTCTTCAGTGACACATTCATCTCCTCACTGAGACGGAAACAGAACGACATGGACATTAGACAACGACAACATTCCCATTAAACAATCCCTTCCCAAAAATCCAAGAGGAATGCTAATGGATTTTCTCTCCTGAAAAGACCAGCCTTTTTTTTGGGAATTCTGCATCATAATTTGGAACCACGTCCAGACTACCAGTATTGATTTTGCTACATTTCGGCCTCTCATCCACACTGGAACGGCACTTTCCTTCATCGAAAACTCAGACTTTTAGAACGGAAACGGTCAAAAACTGTTTGGAAAACTATTTTTTTTCTTATTTAGAATTCTTGTTTGATCCAATTAGGATACACAATTCCATTAGCCTTCCTTTGGTATTTTCTTCGGCTGAACAAATCTGAGTATATAGATCCATCATTTCTTTTCTACCTGTTGCCCTCGGGTCCAGGCTGATGGGCATTCCACAGGACACATGAGTCATCCATCATGACGATGAAAGGCCAGATGTCCTGTCGTCTAATGCCCTGCTCCTCCTGTCTATTCCTCTCCAGCTCCAGGTTGTGGTAAGACAACTCTTTGATCATGAACCGAGCTGCTCCTGAAACGCCATGAAAACAACCAATCAAAAAAAGAATAAACTACTGGGCTAGTTATAGCTTTTAAAGTCTGATAGAATAAGGCAAGATTATATTTGATCGATATGTGGTTATTTTTTTAAGAAGCAACATTGAAGATGAGCTGTTTCGTGCTTTTTGGGTAAGTTACTCAAAAAAGTAATCCACTACAAATGAAAAATTACTTCTATAGAATTGTAATACGATTACTTTACAGATTAATTAATTGAAAAAGTAACCACATTACCAAGTTATTTTTTAGAATACTTTTACGCTCAACAAATATATATATATTTTTTTTAATATTTCCTCATTGTTCATTGTTGTAAATTGTTTATTTAATTAGCAATAACAAACCCTTTATAACTCTGGTCAATACTCACCCACTCCTGAATTGTTGAACATTGCAGGCAGCACCAGCAGGATGTGGTTGGGCCAGTACTTCCTGTAAAGGGGCATTTCATACTGCTTGACCACCAATATGTGCAGGTGTTTGGCTCCTTCCATGGCATGGAAGATGTTGAGAAGGCCGTGCTCCTGTCGACCCGTGGTTGGGGTGAAGATGGGACTTTTCTGCATGCCAGTGTCCTGAGCAAAGCAAAAGAGATACAAAAATGAAGTCAATTTTTGAACACTATAATGCAGTCCTTTTATAAGACAAAATCAATGACACAGAAAACAGGTTGACTCAGCAACCACAAAACTTTTCCATTGTTTAGAGGTCCAGATGCACCATATAATTCAAATCGATCCTGACTATGCATGTGTCTGAGTCTCATTGTGTGTACATCATTCCACTTTGCTGATGCAATACGTTCAAGGCATAAGCTGCTTTTTAGTAAATAAAGCTAATTATAGATGTATTTAACCCTTGTGCGACCTTCGGGACATTTTTGATATTTCAACCTCAGTTCTTATAAATCATTTATAAAACACTGTGTACACAAAATAGTTACACTAAGGACCTTAAGCACAACAATGTCCCCATTGAAACCCATTAAAACTGCAATATTTGATCCCAGTGCCATTAAAGTGTAAACTTGTGGATTTTATGATATTGTGCTTTCATTCCGGAGCCCTGGCTTCCACCAGATACCGGCATTTTTCTCATGTTTAGCCTATGGAGCAAATACATGCTTTTTTCCTATTTTCTGTTTGCTGTATTATAGAGCACTGCAGGCCAATTGAATAAATGATGCAGCTAAAATTGTGGGAGTGTGTTGGTATGGATGTCAGAGTGTGTTGTGTATGTGTGTGTGTGTGTGTTTGTGTTAGTGAAAAACATTCAGTGGCATTACATAAACAAACTGGCATTTAAAGGGTTAAAATCCTGAAAAGGAATATTTGGTAGTTATGATCAGGACTGATGTTGGTTATTATTATGGCAGTTTTTTGACATGGACATTGGTCCTCTAAGGACCAGAGTAACTTTATTTTATTGACACACAAGGAAATCTTTTGGAAATCTTTCATAGGTGACTTTTACTGTTAAAGGGGTAGTTCACCAAAAAATTATTTCATTATTTTACTCACCGTCATGCCATCCCAGATGTGTGACTTTCTTTCTTCAGCTGAACACAAGAGAAGTATATTTCAGCTCTGTAGGTCCATACAATGCAAGTGAATGGTGACCAAATATCTGAAGCTCCAAAAAGCACATTAAGGCAGCATAAAAGTAATCCATATGTCTCTAGTGGCTAAATCTATATATTCAGAAGTGATATGATAGATGCGGGTGAGAAACAGATCAATAAACAAAAGGACTTGTATATATTGATCTGTTTCTCACCCGCATCTATCATATCACTTCTGAACATTTGGATTTAACCCCTGGAGTCACATGGATTACATTTATTATGGCCACCATTCACTTGCATTTGGACCTTCAGAGCTGAAATATTCTTCTAAAAAACATTTTGTTCAGCAGAAGAAAGAAATTCATACACATCTGGGATGGCATGAGGGTGAGTACATGATGAGAGAATTAAACATTTAGGGTGAACTATCCCTTTAACTGGCAATCAACTACAGTACATCTGTTTCACCTTTGCAGCTGCTTTTCCAATTGTGATTTAGTCCTTAACAGACTCTTTACATTTTGTTTTTGTTATTTTGTTCTGCCCCTCTATAATAAGTTCAGTACATGGATGGACTGCTCACCTTGTCAGAGAGCAGAGGGAGACACATGCTCTTCAGGTGACTGCCCTGCTGACTGAAAATAAAGTGATGCTCTTTGGCTTTAGGAATGATAAAGTGCAGCTGGACTTCTTCTCCCAGCATGGATGAGCAGAACGTGAAGGCATGGAAGGTGCAATCGGACAGCTACACACAGAAACACAAAAACATAAACAATAAAAAACAATATAACTTTCCATACTGCATACATACCTTTTGATTGCATTATTTGCATTACTTTGCACGTATTGAAATATAAACATTTACAAAGTCATAGAAGGATGTTCCATATTTAAGTACATTGCCAGGAATAATATACTATACTATACTAAACTATAATATAATATATCATTTATAAGTGATATATTCGCAAATGTGCTCACCTGTGTGGCAGGAGTTGGCTCGATGTAGTGGTGACACTGCTCACAGTGGTGAAATGCATTGTGTGCCGCAAACATGCTTAGTCTGACTGACACAGTGTTTCTCTTCGGTTGTTCTCCATCTGCCTCCAGTCTCTCTATTTTCACTCCTGTGTTTAAGGTATAGATGCAGCAACATATAAGCGGTTCTACAATATCTACACCTTAGTTGAAGACTTTTATTTTTCTCAACAGTGATATTCATTTACAAATAGTACTTTGCTCAAATACTCAGGCTTTGATACAAGAAGAGCAGACTGATACCGTTAAGTGTCTTTGGAATCCTGTCTGTATGCACTGGACTTGCATGTCTGAACTTGTGGTCATGGGGGTAAAGGTCAAATTGCAGTTTCCGGATGTCCTCCACGTCAGGCCACTGTAGTAAACTGCCAGGTTGAACCTTTGATTTGTCTGGCACATCTAAAGGAGAAAATTGAAGATCATTAATAAAATTTCACGGTAGAAAGAAAAAGTATGTGAACCCTTTGGAATTAGCTGGTTTTCTGCATTAATTGGTCATTAAATATGATCACATCTTCATCAGAGTCACAAGAACAGACAAACACAATGTGCTTAAACTAACAACACACAAACAATTATAATCTTTCATGTACTTATTGAACACGTCCCATTAAACATTCACAGTGCTGTGGAAAAAGTGAACCCTGAGGATTAGACCTGCACAACGTTCAGAAGGAATTTTGGACTATCCGTCCTTACAGAACTGCTTCAGCTCAGTCATATTCTTAGGATGTCTGGTGTGAACAGCTCTCTTGAGGTCATCCCACAGCATCTCTATTGGGTTATGGTCTGGGCTCTGACTGGGCAACTCCAAAAGGTGGATTTTCTTTTTTGAAGCTTCTGTAGTGGATTTACTTTGATGTTTAGGGTCATTGTCCTGCTGCATCACCCAACTTCTACTGAGCTTCAGCTGGTGCACAACCACCCTGACATTATCCTGTAGGACATCTTAATAAACTTGGGAATTAATTTTTCCCTCAATGATGGCAAGCGGTACAGACCCTGAAGCAGCACACGAGCCCCAATTCATAATGCATGAGTGCTTTTTATAAGTGAAAGTAGCTCTAACCCACACCTCCAATCTAGTTTCATTAATTGGATGCCAGGTTTTTCAAACCCTGACTCTAATTAGCTTTTGTTGACGTCATGAGCCTAGGGGTTCACATGCATTTTTCAACCAACACAGTGAATGTGTGAATGATGCATCCACATAAATCTAGATAATTCAAAAGGGTGCACATACAATTTCAATAAGCTGCCTTTTCAAATAAAGAAAGCAATGAAATCATGTAAACGGTTTTATAAACAGAACAGATTTGTAATTGGTACAATAGTGTGGCTAATGAGAAGAAATAGAAAGCAGCTTCCTCACCCTCCTCCAGCTCTTCTTCATCATACACATCCACCTCCAGAAGGCGAATCAGCATACGGAACAGAATCCGCAGAAACTGCAAGTACGCGCCTGTTTTTCCCACCTATAATAGAGCAAAGATGGAGGATGAGACTCGGAATGATTAACAAAGTACAAGAACGGGTAGAATTAACAGCACACAGCAGATTTGAGAAGTGAAGAGAAGATTTTCCCCTTACACACACCTATTGACTTCATGACTTCAGAAGACTTGGAATATGGACTACTTTTGTGGTGCTTTGAAAGCCAAAAACAGCCCTGGTCACTATATGTGTTTGTTTTATGGAAAAGAACAGAAACAACTTTTTAAACTTTTGTGTTTGTAACTATTACTCACCTGCGGTGGTCCACTCAACAGCAGTCTTCTGGGATGTGGCACGGGCGGCCCTTCATAATCGGCATGGTGCTGCCTGGCTGTGGTCCACTGCCGATAGTACAGAGACTGCTCTGCTCCTCCTAGGCTGTGGGGAACAGGCGATCTGAGAGGACTGCACCAGGCCACATCAGCATGGGGCAGCAGTGATGCCGAGTTGGGCTGACCCAGAGTCTCAGGGGCAAGCAGGGTGTACGCTGCCCGGGACAGCACTGCTGTCCTGGGAAAGACTTGAGTCCTGCTCCCTTCTCGTGGAGCCTGCGTGGACTGACTCGGTCTCTGAGCTGCCGGAGACGATGAGGAGGAAGAGGACGAGGAGGCAGAGGAGAAAGAGGCCGTGGCGGATGAGGAGGGTGCCTGGGAGTCACACTCTTGTTTGACGCGATAAGGAGAGTCCATTAAAGCTGTGTTGCTACTGGCAGGGTCACCATGGGAGGAGGGTTTGTCAAGTATGCTTGAAGAACTGACACCGTTTTCAGTGGTAGAACCTGAAAGAGAAAGACACACAGAATAGACAGAGAGAGAAGAGAAAGCTTTATGAATTATAGCTATTGTTTGAAACATGAAAATGAACATCATTAAATTATTTTTGTGCAGTGCTGTCTGAAGCCTTTAAAACCTGTTCTCTTTCAGGAATGAGTCAGGTGGTTGGAGAGGAGGGGTTATAGCTGTCAGCAACGTTAAATTAATATTCGACATCTAATCTAAAACTAAAGTCAAAGAATAAAATATCCTGCTAATGTCAATGGCCATACTAAATTGTACTACGAGTCAAAAATCTGGTATTTTCATTGTCACTCACCACCAGAGGTTCTGGTGGCAGCACTGGCATTGCTGGGTGGTCTCTCCAGCTCCATTTGGAGTTCATCATGTTCTGTTGCTTCTCCTGAGATTCTCTCATCCTCTCTCTGTCTCTCCTCTCTGCCTGCTGCAGTTTTCATCTCAGGTATAACACTGCGTGTGACGTACGAGCAAGCCAGACCCAACTCCTGCTCCAGGGCTGTTCGTGTCAGATAGCTGGAATCTATCAGCCGCAGGTCACAGTACTTCAGAGACCTGAACAAATGATGAACAAACACCACTGATTCAGTGATCATCATGTAGAGTTATAAAGCACAATATAATGGACCAATATAAGTTAGAAAAAGGTATTCTGTCATTCTCCTTTATATTGCATCTTAAACTGTCACACAAAACAACTGTTGTTGTTGTATCTTGCATTGTAAGACAATATTAGCAACCACAAGGTGGCGCCCTTTCTTTCAGAATAAAACCGCCACACTGCTACGCTTCAATGCATTATGTTCAATATACATTTTATACTACTTTACTAATAATAGAATGATTGATTTGCACCTGGACCTAAAGGCTAAGTTTATCAAAACAACATATAACCATCATGCATTACCTTGGGAAAGTCTCTCCTAGAGGGTCTTTTCCAGTGAGGATGACAATGCACGGAAGTCCTTCCAGATCTTCATATGTGTGAGGGACCCATTCTTCATTTTTACAGCCCCGCCAAGCCTAAAATATGCACAGATAGCTGTGTTCAATATTTGCTAAATGTAAAAAATGCTTGTTCATTCCTATAAAGATGGTATGTTATATCAATATTAATATTCCAAGTATTCAAAGTTTCGGAACATTATTTAAAGAATTAGGGAAGAAAGAGAATAGGTTTAAAAGGTGTTAATAATCCGCATTTTTGCCTTCTTTTCTAGCAAAATATCGGAATATCCTCAAAACAAGATTTACTTGAAATGCACATTTTTAAATAATATTTTTAGACTTGTTTTCATAGAATATATCTTGAATTAAATGTATTTTATTTTAGTGTACTGAAATATAACTTTTTCTTGTTTTATACAAAAATCAAACAAAATTCAAAAAGAGGTTCATGCTTAAAACAAATTTGCCAATGGGGAACGAAAAATACATACAAGACACAAGACACTAATATTGATTAAGAAAATGATTATTATTTATGCAGCGAGTTGTTCTTACTCGCAGACGGGCACAGAAGTGCACAGGCAGGTTGATCTCCGCAACTGGGCTGCCCAGCAGCACAGAGAAGCGATACTGCAAACCCAATTTGTCCCGGGCCTCTTCCAACCGTTCCTGTGCCAGACGTGCAAGCTGCAGTGAGGGCACGCGCACCAGCAGCATGTGCCCGCACCCATGTCTGCTGCGACCCGGCACACTCAGCAGATCCTCCACCATGGCGAGGGTCTGAGGAGTCACGTGGTCCCTCAGTGAGGGAGTGGCGGTGAGGGCCATTAGTGCCTCTGTGTACTGCTGGATGAGCAGATAGCTTCGGATCACCATACTGTGCAAGTGTGGGTGCCTGGAATTAAGGAAGAGTCATTTACTTAATGATGAAGTGTGTCATTTCTGCAGCACTTCGAAAGTGCCACTGGTTTAAACGTTTTGGTGAAAATCAACCTACAAATGGTTACTTATAGCATCATAAAGTCCAGTTCAGTTTACAGCTTATTCAGATCTCGAGTTTTTCATTATAAGAGTATTTACAGCATGCAGAGCATTTTTGGACTGACCTCTCTAGAAGCGTTTTGACCATCCGCTCAAAGGCATCATCACATCGAAGGATTGGACTCGCAACCCCCCATTGTAGGGACCTGCTGTAGTCTTTCAGCCCAAAGTAGACCAGATCCTTAGGTAATGCTTCACCCTGCTAAGTTACATGCATTAAACACAATTTTAAAATGTTTAATAGTGGAACAATCACAATGCTGCTCTTTGTTTTGTTTTACATAGTTATTATCTTGTATGATGTGTCTATAACATCATGATCACACTTGAAATCGACATGTTGCTTTTTGAATGTTCCCGTACCTTGAAATCGACCCCATTCTGCCGAATTACTGATTTTTGCATCAGTTCAAAAGTGTTCACCTTTCCCTCTGGACCTACAGCGTTGTCTGAGCTGCCTCAGAGACACAGGCTCTGGTCCCATGGAAACCAGGAAGTATTGTGAGCGCAATATGGAGGTTGAATTTTTGTTAAAAAATTATAGTTTTACTTCACTAATGGTTAAGTTTAGGGATGGGGAGGCAGTGGCTGAAATTCAGCAGAAATTGTTGCCAAATTCACAGTGCGATCTTGTTATAAAGACATCTAGGTCATTGCAGAATATACCTTACACACAACATTATTCATGGTCATTTAAACCAACCAGCAAAGTCATAAGAACTGTGATTGCACTGTGAGTTGCCTCGCTGATGGATGAATGTGGTTGCTGGGGAAAAGATTTTATAGCAGCATTGTAATTAGCTGACAAACATCCTGGACATCTGCACCACAAAGCACAGAATGTGCTGGAAAGCTCAGCATCCAGACTGAAAAAAGGCAAACTTATTATAAGTACCCTGACACTTACTCGAGAAACATAGCAAAACAAATGTCCAGCCAAACCATGTTGTTAAAAAACTAAATAAGATTAAACATAATAATCTGGTGTTATAAACTTAGAAACCTAGGAAAAGAAAAAATAATACAATAACATTTTATTGAGCTACTAACTTACATAATGCTATTGTTATTAGTGTACTAATTCATAGAAACATGTAACACGGACACTGTAAAACGAAGTGTTATTCTATTATAATATACCTATTATATATCCAACACTCACAGAGAAAATGTAACGATTTGTTCGAGTTGGCTTTAAGTTTATTTTTGCTCATGTATGGCTATGTTTTAATATACATATAATATAATATTTTATATACACTTTCTGTTTACAATGCTCGTCACCTCATCTAGCTTATTAAGTTTGATTTCTCCTCCATAAATTCCAACAGATCTTGTTGTGGTTGAGTGACACTCACCAGGCTCTCAGTGTTGGGCCAGTGTACTTCATTCTGTGAGCTGATGCGTGATTGATGGCTCTGTAGCGTGAAGGGAAAGCAGCTGACCTGCAGTACCAGCAGGTTTATGGCTTCCAGAACCTCTGGACAGTTCACCACCCGGTCGGCCAATCCCTGCAGCTCCCCATGACAAACTGACCCTGACAGAGCACTGACGGAGAGAGAGTGAGTGAACCAAAAAAAAGAAATTGAGAAGACTGATGTTTCTGACAGATCCTATTGCAAAAACACTACAAGAAATACAAATTAAATGAGCTTCATAGATGTTTACCTTTCAGTAAGCAAAGGTAATAAGGGTAAGGTAGTGCAGATGATGTTTTTAGCTTGTTAACTATTTATGAATGCCTTGGATAAATGCCTTTTAAGTATTTAAATATGAAGTGTGTAGTTTACACATTAAATAATGATTGTTTCCACACAGGTTTTTCCAAACACTTGAGAATTGTACAAAAATAATTTGAATGTCCAAACAAAAGCACCAAAAAAAAAAAAATGTCCATTGAGAAAAATGTATCATTATTTAGCTATAGGAGTTAACTCTCCCATTAATATTATTATTATTTTTTTTTTATTTTATTTTTTTTTACATATTTCAGGTCATGATAACTCCCTGAATAAGTTTTGGTCTTGGCAGACTAGATCTGTTTGTGCTTCAGCTGTTGCATAATTAGACACATAAAACCCCCATACAGCAGATCTAGACAGGTGTTACTGGGGAGGAGGAGGGTTTTGACTTATCTTTTTAGCTAACATCACAGAGCCCTCTTCTTTTTTTCACCACCTACTATAGAAACCACTTTTTCACAATCCAGTCAAAAACAATAAAAGTCCTGTCCTTTATTTATTTATTTATTTATTTTTACAAAAAACCAATAACATAATGGAAGTAAAGTGAGTGGTGAACAACAGTTTCATGTTGACATTTGTCAAAGTGTGTATTTCTCAAGCAAATGACTCACTCCACCTTAAAGTAAATGTAACCAATATTGTGTAAAGCACAGACACGTACATTTAGTCTCTTTTAACCACGTCATTGTGTGTCTTACCTGGTCAGGTCGACATGAGAGTTGTCGTGAATGAGGACAAAGAGTGTATAAGGGTTCAGCTTGACCTTCCTCATGAAAGCCTCCATTTTTGTGTGGACCTCCGCATCCAGACGCACTACATACTTGTCGGATTTCTGTAGGGCAAATGATGCATCCTCTATCCCTAGATCTAGCAGGACACCTATCAAATACATGAAGACAAAGGACAAGCTCTTATCTACAAGCTATGAGTTTTAGAAAATGGCATTCTCAACCAATTTGATCCACCAGTTAAATCAACGGGGTTGCGGTCTATACCACTGTGACATACCTGATTGTCGTATCCGCTGCATCGTTTGGTGAGCCAGTACATGAGATGGCGGTACCAAAATCAGGAAGTCTACCTTGCAAAAGCGGCCCAGATCCAAACTCTGGCTGCCTGAGTCGGCGATAGCACACACCTGTGACAGGAGACTGCGTGCCACACTTAGTTGTGGCGGGTGTATTTGAAAACTGTCACTCAACAGCTCTGCAACACACATACACAGATTGGAATTATTTGAGTCAATTCAGTGGAACGATTTGAGTGTGTAAAGATCTGAGTGTTGAGTTTGAGTCCAGATGGAAACTCATGAGATGTATCATGCCAATAAAGACCTTTGAATCAGGGAAACAAAATGAACAGTTTAGGAGACAAAGGAAGCTTACCTGGCCCTGATTCTGGAATCATGGCTGCTGCCTCTTGGGAGTGGATATATTCAGTGAGATGTCCCTGGAAAGGCTGAACCACGCGGTCTTTGCGTTTACGTTGATACCGAACCAGCTGTTTGTTCAAGTTGTCCCCTATAGCATCACAATCAATTACAAATTTAATGCAGAGGACAACTGATTCGATCAATTTCAAAATTTTCTGCAAAACTGTGCACTTATTCTACATGAATGAACAGGAAATACAGTTTACAACAGTATTTTGTCTGGATCAATTTGTATCTAAACTGAGCCCAACAATACATTCCCAATAAAAAGTGGGGACTCACCTAATGAGGTGCTTTGGAAGTGTGAAGCAAGCACGCTAACTTTCCCTGTGATGAGCTCGTAGCTGATCTCCTTCAGAAAATCATTCGTTGTGAGCATGCTTTCCGCCAGAGCTCGAGACTGATATTTACCTGAGAGAAACAACAACACAGGTTTATATATCGGAGAATGGCATTGTTGAGAGAATGCTATGCAATGTTTTTATATAGTGTATATATATATATATATATATATATATATATATATATATATATATATATATATATATATATATATATACAGTATATATATACATACATACACACACACACACAGTTTATTAGAGCTGTCAGAATTAATTAATAAAATTTTCTGAGGGTAGCAGTCCTTACCCAGCACCAGCACACAGAACTCATTAGCCCCACTTTTCGAGGTGCAGATAACGAGCACATAGTTTGGCAAACACTGCTGCTGCTGCAGGGGTGTTTCACTCAGTGAGCGCAGTGACTCTGAGATGCCCTCTCCTAGAGAGCCGTGTATGACCACCACCTGAACGCTGCCCCCCGACACACTGGCCTCCATACGAGCTAACCACGGCAACTGGGCTGGGGACACAGAAGGTCCGGTCGGCCCACACAGCATTGCCTTCAGAACGATCTGCTCAAACTCTTCGCGCAATGGGATCTGCTCCGTGCCTGCATTAAACCCAGACAAAAGAGCAAAGAAAAAAATCAGAAGCGCTATATACTATAGACTGGTAACCATAGCAAATTATGAACTAACTTTGGGCACTCATTATTCTAGGTGCTTTTACATTGCATAATACTTCTATTCTGAAATAATAACATTACAATCGTTATAAGACTAGACTAGGATGCATTTAGAGTACGCATTTTCACCCAAAAGTGTTATAATAAATAAATAAATGCAAAATAGTAGTTTGGACCATAAAATAAAACATTACACTACATTAAACCAATTTTCTGTACAAGTTAAGTTTAAATGTAATATTTGACAAAACATGGGGTATCTTGATGCAATCTGAAATAAGCTATTCATCAATTCATACATTTATTATATGCATGTGGACGGTTGACAAGTTAACCACAAAAAAAAAGAAAAAAGTACCATGGTATTAGCATGCTTTTTTGGATATGGTACCATGTTTTTGGACGGTATCGTGATATTCTTTAAAAGTACCTTGGAGCACTATGTAAATATCATGTTACATAAATATGGTAATAATTACCCTGGTAAATATCAAAAGTACCAAAGTATTACCATCTTGTTCCATCACTGTACCATGGTACTTCCACATTACTAGTTTGCAAAGCAAGTTAGCGGTGGTGGATTAAAACCTGTCTAAATTTGTGTTATTTACCAAGTCGTGCGAGGTACTGCAGTGTGAGCAGTATCATGGTCTCTGTGGTGAGTAACTGGCTGGCTGACATGCCCAGACTGGCGAGGGTCTTTTCATTCAGCTCTCTGCCATTATAGCAGCTGACCAGCAAGGGGCTCACCACCAGATCACCCACATTGCCAAAGAAGTATGGTAAAGTGCCTTGACCTGAAGAAGAAATTCAAACAACAAGGCTCTGTTGAGTTCACACACATGCAAACACTTTTTAGGGTAAAAGATGGATGCCACAAGTGCTCTGTTTATATCTTGTGATGTAGTGAGCTCATTTTTGTAAGCTAACAATAATGTATAAAAACGATTTTTACCCTTTCAGCAACATTTATATTATGTATGTAGCACTAAAGTTATAATGCATGTATTACAACTACTTGCTTCCTAGGCTACAAGCTGCTCATAATTTAAAGTAGTTTAACTACGGTCAAGCTACTCTTTTAAAAAAGTAGTTTGCTACACTACCAAAAAGTTAATTAAGGTGGCATTACACGGTTAGGGTGACAACATTAAAGGTGCCCAAAGTACATTTTTTAAGTATGTTGAAGTGGTTTAAATTGGCATACATTGACACCTAGTGGCTTGGATGCTGCATCATTCATACACAGTAGGTTTAATTTAACACTGCCATTGTAGAAATTCACTATGCACATTTAAAAAAAAAAAGATCTATAAATGAATGTTTCCAATAACAGTGCCGATGCTGAGAGTAAGTGAGTAGTATTCAGCTGGTCATGTGATCCAAACATGGCTACCCCCAAGGCGCTACATTTAGAATAAAAGAGCTTTATAAGGTTACTGATATGATTGAACTCCTCATCTCACATGAGTGATATATATATAATAATTAAAACTTTTTAAATGAAGAAAATATCTGAAAAAAATGACTTTAGTTAGTTACACCCCAAAACTGGTTGGTCCACATTGAAAATTTGGGATTCAAAATCTAATTTAAACCTAGAAAAAAAACCAATGTTTTAGAGCTTTGAAAAGTGTAAAACAAAGCAACATTAATACATAGTGAATAAAAACAAATGTAAGATTCTGTACTATTTCTAGGTCACTACTCAAATGTAAATGTGTAACAGTGTCTATGTTCACTTTGTACAACTCTGTATTGCTTCCAATAAAACACACAAGATGCTCTTTGGAACATTTTCCAATCATGCTGGGGTTGCGTATACCGAACAACTACGGGTGGTTTCACATATAGTCCCTTTTAAATTAACCAGTTAACACAGTTCAGTTAAAGTGGGTGCTTTTTGTTTTCATGATATAAGTGGACTTAAAAGAGGACCGAGGTTCTTTATGGTCTTCTTTGCGATGCAGTTTGCGAATGTTCATTGGAACTACGGTTTCGGGAAACACAACATTTTTGTTAATAGCAATGGAACTTGTGACCATAGTTGGCTCATTATGCTTTTGGGAAACACACCCCTGGATATCATGAATCAGGCATAACAAACACTAATACATTTTGAATTTCATGGCAAATTTTCTGGCAACATAATTACTGATAAAATTGGCATTAAATGATAAAAATGTCAAATACAAGCATTTACAGGAGTGCTCTTAAATTTTTAGACCCCATTGTAGATCTTACAGTCCATACCACATCAATAAAGTAAATATAGGTTTCCTAGCTTATGATTTTTACAGAGAAGAATCACTGACCTATAAGAAGCACTGGTCGGACCCCGGAGGTGCTCAGAAGGTTGTCGGGTACGATGACCGTTTCTCCTGCTGTGATTGGTTGGGGCTGTATGACCCCCGACACTGATGGAGGCTGTTGACTAGATAAGGTCAACAAAGAACCTGGAACTGAAGAGCAGCACCTTAATGTATGTACATTTATACTGGAAACGAGAAGGTTAACAGCAAACATACTGTGGATGAATATCTTCAGCCTCTCAGACTCTCATCCTTTGTTAAGCTGACACTCCAATCAATGATGAGGAAAAGATAACTAAGCTACAGCATCCCAAATTAATCTCCAAGGATCTCCAAGCTCGAGTCCTTCAGCTCTTTTGAAAGTATAAACCTTCCTAAACAATTCCGAACCTTCTTCAGTGACCTCTCACCCCTATTTCTATGGATACAATGAATAAATAATCCTTGTAGATGGAATTTGTCTTGTCCCTTGGTCCTTGTTAATGAGAAAGGTAATCAAATTTATGGCTGTGAGAAGCCTCTCTGCTCAAAGACACATACAAACTGGCAGACTGCATAAACAAACAGCACGAAAGACTGTGTATGATTACATCACACCAACCAGAGCTGCATGCCAGTGGCCGAATGGCTGGTACAGGAACAGCTGTGGCAGGGACGGGCATTAGAGAGGTGGGGTGCCAGCTGCGGTGACGCTTTTTGGGTGGACCTGATGCCATAGCAGAGGATGCTACAAGAAAGGGGAAAAAAATATTTTTACATTTTTATTATTACAATGTTAATACAATGTTATTACAATGTTAGTACATTGTAATTGCATATAAAATGTTATTGCCCATGTTTATGCTTACCTGGGGTGTCCCCTGGTTCTGTGGCCCGATAAAGGCCATGATTAGGTGTGGCGAGTGGGTTTGCATGAGGGGGGCTCAGTAGACTGGACCGTCCATCTATACTCAGGCTATTAGTTAGACCATTGACTCGCAGAGCAGTGGGCACTGAACAACAAACCCAATTTATTATAGAAAAAGATCCAAATACATTTATTTATACATACTCAGTAATACATCCTGTATAAAACCATGATACCACTTTAGCCTAAAATGTATTAACAAAATGTACACTGATGTCAGTCACGTTTCGCACATTATTGGTTAATGTCCACATTTCCTCTGACAAACTCCTGCCTACATATAAGCACACACAAACTCAATAGGGAGGCTTGCATTCTCGCTCATTTCTGAAGGAGAATAGGGCCTATGGAGCAAAACATATTGATTTCCACTAACTGATGGCATATTGATAAAGAACTGCTGGGCCACTTTCACCTCTAATATTCCTGACATATACACAATTAGAAAGCATATGTGTTACACGTCAATTGCAAGGAGCTCGATGCCAATCATAAATGTGTGGGGTGACCTTATAAACCTTAATACCAAACTTCTGGTCTTATATTGACGATTCAGAGTGAGCAAATGAATGTGTGTGTGTCTGTTTGCAAAAGTGTGTACAGGGGTTGTTATGTTTAAGCAGCCAATCCAAATGACCTTCGGAGGAGGGATTCATTCTGTCCTTTTGCTAGAGAAAGACAAACAATGCTGCAGCTAAGCAACATCTGAGCCATATTGCAACCATATTTGGGAGGTGTCCAAACTAAGTCTGAATGTGCACCATAATCTCAATGTACAAATAATTACAAATCTAGAACATAAAAAAGAATTTATTTTAAAGCTATATTTAGTGCGAAACTGGATGTGAATTGATTGTTTTAGATGATTATATGACACAAATAAATGGAAAGGGACAATCAATTGGTATATTAAACTTGGTGTACATTCAGCTTTCATTAAAAACTAGCAACTAGATTTAAAAATGTTTTAAAGAAAATGTGAGTGGTGCTTGTCGCCGAAATTCTAAAGTGTTCTGGCAGATTCACTAAACAGTTGCGCCACTTTTGTGCGTGGTATTTCAGCGCAAATATTATTCACTAACCAGCTGCAATCACGTTTAGTGTGGAAATGATGCTTCGTCTTCAATATTTAAATTAAGTTGTTGTCATTCCTGTATGTGACCCTTAACAGGAGCATCCTAAGGAAGAGGACAAAGTTGCCATTCCTTTCCATGCAAACACGCCTCAATTAGGATTCATTCACAAAACTCAGGGCAACTTTCCCTGTTCAATTTACATCGTGCTATTATCGCCAAATGAAAGTAGATGGTAAATGAATTTTACAGAAGAAAGTTTGTGAATATTTTCAACTGATCATTTCAGCGGTAATTAATGAAATACTTGTCAAATGATGTTGAAGAGCGTTATATCCTGGCATATATCCAGATATCCGGTGTTGTCAAGTACACATTCTGCATGTTTAAGAGATGATCCAGGTGTCTGGATCAAAATGATGCTGTTCAATTAAATACGGTGGTCTGCGGCATCCTCGATTATATTGCACTTAGAATCAGACCGCGAGATCAAAACTGCGCATGCAAATATCATTCAGCAGTGAATTTGAGGGTGCGTTTGCAGCGTTGCCTGATCTGCATATTTCTTTTAGTGAATTGAGCGCTAAACACGCGCAGTTAGCGCATGCAACAGCGCTTTTAGCAGGCACAATTCATTCTTAGTGAATCTGCCCCTGAGTGTTTTTTAGCACATTGCTATTTGGTTGCTAGGGTGTTCTGGGTTGTTTCTAGGTCGTTGCTAGGGTGTTCTGAGTGGTTGCTTACTGGTCCAAGTGAAAAGAGTCCATCCACAAGTCTCTATAATATACATTCTGGTTCATAAACATTCCTTAGTGTCCTCCTTCAGTGTTAGTCTATTTGGGACTTTTTACCCATTTAACCGTTGTCATGGAAAATTGTATAAATAACTGATTGAAAAGTACAGGTCACAAGTCTCCTCAACAAGTCACATGATCTGAGGTATCATTCATGTCCGTAGCACAAATGGTGCGAGACAAGTTAAGAGTTTGTTCAAATCTCTAATCCTAAGTATGAGCAATAGTGATGCTTGTTTTATCTAACAGCATCCATCAAAATCATAAAAAAAGTAAAAACAATGTTTTTGGTTAAATGGCTTTAATACAAAATGGTATATGGCTTGTTTAAGTCTGTTTTATTCAGCAATCTAAGCTTCTTAAAAGCTTCTCAAAATAAGTAAAAAATATCTAATACCGATCGGTAAAGTCTTGGTCCCATGGGTCGGTGTGTTCAACGGTTTGAGAAAGCACAGATCTGGCGTTCCAAAAATACCTGAGGAGGAACTGGACTGCAGGCGTGCAGGAGGTGAGTCTGTTGGTCAAAGAAATCCTTTATTATGAATGCAGCTTTACTTTTATCACTGCTCAAGATAAGAAGAAAAGATATAATATTGCATATGAGGATAGTTGGCATTAAATACTTTTAGGAAGATGACATGCTCTGCATTATGACTTTTTAAAACAGCATTTCGCTAATTCCATTTACATTTATGCATTTAGCAGACGCTTTTATCCAAAGCGACTTACGGTGCACTTATTACAGGGACAATTCCCCGGGAGCAACCTGGAGTTAAGTGCCTTACTCAAGGACACAATGGTGGTGGCCGTGGGGATCGAACCAGCGACCTTCTTTTATGAGCTATATTTAAAAGACACTAGATGGAATATTTGTACTAGTAGATATTTTTCACATGAAGAACCATTTCAAATGAAATAGCAAAATGGTGAAATACTTAAACGCCTTGTACATTTAGAAATGTTATCCTAAAATCTTGATGTAGATTTATTAAAAGTCCTTGGCCATGTTATGCATCAAACTACATTATACACTATAGTATATAATGCAATTAAATTCCTTAAAAGACTCACAATTAGTGAGATCAAGACAAAATAATAAGCCCTTTTCTAAAACCTTAATGACTTTTTGCCTTGTAAAAAGCATGTTCTGGTCACTAATGGACACACTACTGCCAGCTGCCTCGCTCTCTGAATGGTGTTGCAAGGAAGAATGAGACAATGACTTGCTTTCTTTCACTAAAAACACTGTTGGGTAAACACTGTGTCGCCTCCAGCCAGATGTCACCAAATGCTGAGTAGATTTTTCCCCCTCTTTAACCCCAGGTTTCACCCCCACCCCCATACGTACCAATTCCCTAGAGCAGAACATGACCTCTGAGCAGACGATTTACAACCTAGAGTCCTCCATTGGATATAGTAGCATGTGTTATATTTATATAAAAAATGATATGATGCAGAGTTTAATTTGTGAGGTTTGCACACAAACTGAATACAAATATAAAAAAAGATGTTTGTGCTTGCAACAAATCCCCAAATAGTCAGATTAAGTACTCACCGGAAAGGTTTTAGAACAATATTCTGTACCAAGACTTATTATATAATACACACACACCTGAGAGGGGAAAGGGAGATGGACTGTGGCCATTTGTGTCTCCATTTTCTTTGCTGCTAAGTGAGGATGAGGAACTAGGCTTGGATGAAGAAGCACTGCTTGAGAAAGGCCTTGTCTTGCAATCTGAAAAATTAAATAAATAAATGCATTTTTTCCATACTGTTCTTCCACAGTTAATGTCAAATTAACCATCTCTCTTCATTTTAAATCAAAAGGGGTACAGCAGCCATTTTCTGGATAATGTGTGGATGGTAGAGATGCACAACATATTGGTCTTTGTCTATACCAGGTTTCAAAAGTAACAGTTATCTGTTTTCTATTGTACATTTTAATGTTTTTATTCTTCATTTCTATGGACAAGGAGTGCGACATAAAAAAAGATTGACAAATAAAAATATATTCTTAGAAATATTTATAAAATTTTTGTTAAAAAGTGTAGTTAAATATAACAAAGACCATTCAATTAAAATATGATTTACTCTAAAATGGCCTTTTACAATCAAAATTTGCCAATGGCTTTTATTTCTCCATTTGCTAAGTTAAAACTTGTTAAAACTAATTTATCAGACAGTTAATCATGTGGACGCAAGCCATGAACTTTGTTGTAATTTTGGGACATGCCCCCCTCTGACTCATTTTTTGGCTAAATTTAGAGGTTCGGTGAAGTCTTATGCGAGGTACCTTTCCAGCAGATGAGGGCTCCCTTGCACAGAGCACCCTGAGAGTTCTTCACCAGGTAGTACTTTAAGTGCTTCTGCTTCTTCGGCTGGGTGGATAACTTCAGGTTGATGTGATTGGAGAACTCTGTGAAGTATCGGAACCCTTTCTCACCACAGCCCACACAGTTCCCTGAAAATCCTTTACAAAAACACAGAGATATACCATTAGATGCTGTCAGGACTCATCAGAAGGCCTTGATTTAAAAACGTTTGTTTGTACATTTATTTGTTTGTGAGCCTCATTTTGTGTTTGATTGTTTGACCAGCAACTTTTTGTGTGCAACCAGGTATGATGCTACAAAGCATCAGGAGTTAAATCTCAACTCTTCCTTGTCCTAACCAGTCACAATAATGAATCACATGTATGTTGCATACTTAGCATTGCCACAAGGAGTGCCATTGCGTGCATTGTGCAATGTCATGGCGGAGCAACAGCATTCTTGCTGAGCAAGTTAGTTAAAGTTTGAACATGTTAATGCAACCAGTTTACAAACTATTTAGCATTTTCTCACAATAGTTTTGCATTCCCTCCCAAAAACCTTTTTTTTTTTCCTTTGCAGCAGTTGACATTACCTCGCAATACCTTTGAAAATGAACCATGGTTTCCCTATAGTAACCATAGTTGAACTATGGTATTTGTATAAATCTATAGCAAAAATATATAAGCAAAAGTACGCACATCCAATGGCAAAAAATGCTCAGTGTAGGCGCTCGACCAAAAGTGGTTACTGATTTTACTAGTTGTAAAAGAATAAAATCACACCACCACACCAAAAATAGTGTTTTTTTCTAACAGTAACCATATTTTAACCATGATATTCATAGTAAACCCTTCGTAATAATACATGAAAACCAAAAAAAAAAAAAAAGGTAATGAAAATCATGTCAAAAAATTTTTTTACTACAGTTTTAATGACCAAAGTTCAGCCATGCAACTCTGTGGCACAAGCTGATCTGTTACCTCTTAGCTAATCGGCTCGCTCAAATGTGACACGTTAAGCCAGTCGGCTCGCGTGGTGTGAGCTGATTGGTTCTCTGACTTGTTATCAAGTAGCCAATCATCTTGCGTCTCTCTCCTTGTGTTTTAATTAAATGGTTTAATTTTGCAGAGATAGGTCTCGTGTCCGCCAAGACCAATATCCTTTCGATATGTCATACCAACATTTACATTCTAAATCTTTCAGAGTTGGCATGACTGAACTATAGTAACATCATGGTTAGTTTGTGATAATATCCTTACAAAAATTTATTTTTGTGTGGTAAAAACCATGGAACATGTACCACAAATTAACCATGGTGTTACCATACCAAACCTAACCATGTTTTTTTTTTCGCAGACTGATTATGACTTATTACAATAGTTTTGGTATTCTTGAATTATTACTATTGTTTTACCACAAATATCATTGTTACATTATGGTTACTGTAGTAAGACCATGGTTTCTTTTCATAAGGGTTAGATAAAGCCCAAAGTATACTTTGGTTTTGATAAATGTGAATGCAAGCCTGTCAAAGTATACTTCATATGACTGAGTGCATTCACTGGTGGTTGGCGCATGCATGTTATGACTGCAATGAGACTATTTCACAAAGACACAAAGATGTCTTTACATTCCTTCAGATTCGAATTAGACAAATGCAGGTATCTCCTGACCTCCTCACAAACACGCTCTTGATGTGTACATTTGATGTTCTTGATTTCACATTCATCTAATGCAGTTTAGTGCCGATTTCTGTGGATTCAAAGACGCGTGGTTCAAAAAAATCGGGCTGCGTGCGTTCAGTGCTCTGATGATGACGAAATATGCATCATACACCCTGTACGTTGATGCGTCTGACTGAAGTATACTTTGGGCCTAAAGGTATTGCAAGTTAAAGCAAAATGCATCGTGAGGGAACGCAAAACAATTTCAGAAAATAAATGTCCTCCCTGTCCTTTTAGGGGTTCCGTAATAACACAACCCACTTTAATGGCACAAAATGTTGTAGGTACAGTAACTTTCCACCCACAGTGAATCTAACTTGTTAAAAATCGTGTTCAACATAGCTCCATATCAGACATCAAATATATTCTGATTTGCTATGATTTTGTCACTTTTTATAGCATTTCATTTTCAGTGAGGGCAAATAAATGACTTGACAGTGGAAAACTAATAAGGGAAAGATCTATAACACTAGATGCTTTGTCAGCTTTCCTTATTACTGGGTTGTGACGGTGGGGTTTTTACAGCAGGACTGTTTCAAATAATATATAAAATAATTAAATGATCACATTGCAGCACCATACATGAAGATTTCCTTAAGATATAATGAGTTATGTTTAGTGCAACTTCATACAAGCCTGGAATCATATTGGAAAACCAACCTAAAAGTGCATTTTTCCCATTCTCATCTGGCAGGAAGCGCTTGTCCACTGCACAGACTAGAACGTGCTCTGGGATGCTGGGCGATTTTGCACCGACTAGCTCAAACCCTGCAGGAACCTCGATAGTCTCTGTTGTCATGGAAACCAAGCGCAGATCCTTTCCTGCTTGACAGAATCCTAGGTACAGATGAGTTGAGTCAGCAACATAATGAGGCTACATGTCTAAAGATTCAGTGTTTACACAGCCAATGTTTCAAAGCCACAGTATCTAGTTTTGTAATGTGCATTTCACATAAATTAGATGTCAATTGCAAAGGGGTCAAAGTGATTTATATCTATGGCACAGTGGATTTTATAAAAGCCTTAAATGTATATGGTGTAATTTCTGCACCACTTCAATCACCATGCATAATTCCAAAAATAAAGACTGTTTTACATATTTCAATGGTTGGCTAAACAAAAATATAATGTTTATGGACTTCTCTGGGAAATCACCCTACCAATGGCATGCTTAAAGCTGTCTCTGCATATTAGGTTGTGATTGCAAAAAGTATTGTAACACCGAACATCAACACATTTAAAATGATTTTGCAATATAAAGAGATTGTATTTAACTATACAGCCACATCCACACCAAAACGTTTCAGTTTGAAAACACATTGATTTTGCTACGTATACATCTCTTATCCTCACTGGAAAGGCCTCACCTAAAATAGAGTCTTTCGAAAAAGCTCTCCATAACCGCATATTTGCAAAACGATGATGCTAGGAAACTGAAAATGGAGTTTTCAAACTAACAAATATTAGAGTGGACATGGCCTTAATCTTTGCATAGGCTTGTTATTTTCCATACCATCAATAGTGCAGCAGCCATCAGGAGGAGTTCCCTGTAGGTAAGGCAACGGTGGACTGCTGGTGTCTGATTCATCCTCATCTTCCAAATCCTCAATGCTATTGGAGGGCTGGCAATTCACCAGCACATGGCTGGATGAGTCGGACCTCAGGCTCAAGTCTATTTTGGGTTTAATATCTAGACAGCATAACCAGAACTTTTTTTTAGATTCCACACGAATACATGACTTCATGGGTTGTATGTGCTTTTTGATGGACATAATTCAGCTTCTTTGTCCAAGTACAGGAAATAGAATTTCCCCTACTTTGAAAAATGTCCATTGTGGAGGACTCATGAGAAATCAAGTTTATTTCTGTGATGACAAACAAGCCAGTGACCTTGCTTACCTTCCAGATTGTTAGGATACTGATCGGGCTCAAGATACAGCTGCGTGAATACGGGCTGTGGGTCGCCACCGCTCGATCTCAGCGAGGCCTCTATAGAATTGTGAAGAGCCTCCTCAAAGCGGGCAGACTTCAGCTGCCCTGCGTACGAATTCCCCATAATCTGAAACAAAGAAACCAGACCATTAGCGTCTGGAATTTGTCTGACGACAATTACATGCACTAGTCTTCTTATTTCAGTTATGTTTTGAACTCTTATGACCCTAATGGTCAAATTAGGAAACAGGATGATTCAAGAGCTTCCTTAAAGGTTATCTTTCTATAATGAAGCCTTAATGTAATTTTCAGAAGGACTGCTCATATGTGATTTCAATTTTACCCTGACAAGGCTCCCTACCTACTCCCTACTTCAACTAATATAGTCCTTGAAACCCATTTAACTGGCACAAACAATTCAGGCAGATGTGCCTGTGTATGAACTGTATGTGAAGGGTTTCAAACCATTGGAAAAAGCTCAAATGGAAAGGGAGGCTTCATCCTATCTTTCTGAAATCTAAATTCCAATAAAAAGGGATAGTTGTTCACCCTCATGTTGTTCCAAACTTTTATGACTCTTTTTCTTCCATGGAACACAAAGGGAGTTATTAGGCAGAATGTTAGCCTTAGTCACCATTCACTTTCATTGTATTAAAAAACATGCAATGAGAGCGAATTGTGACTTTTGCGACTGTACAGGGTTGGGAAGGTTACTTTTAAAAAGTATTCAGATACAGATTACAGAATACATGTTGTCAAATGTAATTTGCAACATATTCCGTTAGATTACGCAAGGTCAGTAACATAATGTAAATACTTTTGATTTCTTCTTCAGCACTGGAAGATTTTTTCACTTGTTTTAACCATAAACATGTAAATAAATACACTTTACTGTAAAAAAAAGAATCTCTAAATAAACCTAAATATCTTATGCTGTTTTACTACTCAGGGGTTAATATTTTTAGATATTTTTACAGGAAAACAATATTTTAATTCTCATTAATAATCAAATTTTTTATTTTAGGTCAATTTTATTTGAACCTAAGATCACAGGTTTTACTACAGAAAAAAAGGTATGCTCTAATGGAAATTTCTTCATATAATTAATTATACAATTTTATTGTGCCTGGTAACAGATGCATGTAAAGGCAAGAAAAAACATTTTAGCTAAGCATAATCCTAAATGTTCAAATGACAATTTACACAAAGTTAACAATTTTTTGCTGCTCCAAACTTCAACAGATTTGTACATGGCTACATCCTTTTCTGACATATGCAAATTCTGTTCATAGAATAAGGCAGAAAATATATTATTTGTATTTTTTTAAACAATGTTGAAGGCTACATTGGTTAGCATTTCTTTTGAAAATACCCATACTGCATAAACAAGGCATGTACATGGACATGGCATGTAATTGTGTATTTTTGCTGTCAACGCATTTCTAACTGTTTAATTTTTTTTGTTAAGCTGTAGAAACATGATGTAACTACTCTATTAAGGGAAAGTTCCTCATCATATCCACCTTTTCACTTGCAACACGGTGAAAGAGCTGGTATTCCTGAAACAAATCATAAGAATGTGTTTCACCTCTGTTTAAAAGCTCCTCAGATTGCATCATTAATATGGAAAAATGTTTTCCACCTGAGTAGTCTAGATATAAATAAAAAAAAATTACAATAAAAGGAAAACTAATCTCTGTAGTAATCAAAATACTTTTTGAATGTAAATGTATTCTGATTACTAACTATGTGTAACTGTAATGTAATATAGTTACAATATTTAGTATTTTAAATATGTAATCCTGTTACATGTATTCCAATTCTCCCCAACCCTGTAGTATATATATATTTTTGTGTTCTAACTTTATCTAACTGTGATCATAACGGTATCTATTTGTCCCTGACATATTGGACGTAATACTGTTGGGCCAAGACAAACATACAGGGGTAAACTTTTACCCTTGAGCTAATTTTGGCACATGTGTATCCAATAAAAGCGATCGACTACAAGATTATCTTTAGTCAGAAAAAGCAAAAGCAGTCCACCTTAAGAGATAATAACCATCTCATCTGTTAGGGTCATCTGGTCTTACATGATGTTGCAGTTTGCATTTCTTTTTCCTCCCATTTTCTCTTTTTAAACAATGTTTATTAAAACAATAAAAGCAAATTTGGATAGTACAATATAAGACAAGAAAACACAATGATGGATATTAGCTTTTGTGATATACACTGTAAGGTTTGTCCTCAGCAAACATGTGTACACCAATTGTAACAAAGACATGCATGTAAAAGATATAAATAATACATATTTCCAGATGTGATGCTTCATTAATTCTATACAATAAAAGCAAAAGTGTGCTGTGAAATAAACTTATCACAGAGGAAGAGGCAAAATGTTAGGTGCATAAAATCTCCAGCAGTGAACAATGTGAAAATTTCTGCACTTCTGAAATGGACTCTGCTATGATCATTCATGTAACACTGTAAAGGAAGCTTCTATACCTTTAAATTTGATTTCTTTAGCTATAGATGGACAGGATCATCTCTTCTCCATGGTATATCAAAGTTAAGCCGCAGAGCTTTGCGGTATTGTCATCATGTTAAAATACTTCAGACCTACAGAAACAGGTAAGCAAACAGTGAAAACTCACAGTAAAAAATAACATATTATATAAAATTTGTTCAAGCATGTCATATATTTATAATGCCAACACATTTATGGTTTGTGTGCAGTTATTTACAAAAATGCAAGAAGGAGAATGTCCAGGAGAAAGAAAACTCAAATAAAAGGATTGAATGGTGCAATTATTGCCATAGGAATGAAGACTATAAACTGAGTATTAACCCGGTGTTATCTGAGATCAGACATTTGTGTGTAAAGTAGAACAGATTGCAGTATTCCTCAACATATGTAGCTGTTAACTGATAATGGTGAGGGATGAGTTACAGTATATGACATTATGACCTCAAGGGAATGTTTGTGGAACGCATCAAGGAAAGAAACTCCATGCCTCTTACTTCCAGCCCTAGATAAAGACTGATGAGACAGGTTTTATTCTTTTGGCCTGGTAAAAACAAGACTGAAATTCAGTAAATCCATCCATCAATCTGTAAATACTTTGGTCAGGAGCACCTTGATCACATCATGGAAATATATGAACAAAGAAATTAGTGGAGCATTAATATGGAGCATTTACTTATTTACAAATAACGAGGATTTTACTGATTGTAAAGGGAAAGTTCACTAAAAAAAATTTAAAATCTGTCATCATTTTGTTCAAAAAACTTATGATTTTTTTTTCTTCCACTGAACACAAAAGTAGATGTTAGGCAGAATGTAAGCCTCCTTTTAATTTAATTGTGTTTCACTTTTCAGATGCAGTGAATGTAAATGGTGACTGAAGCTAACTTTCTGTCTAACTCCTATTTATCTCCCTTTTGTGTTCCACGTAAGAGAGAAAGTCCTACAGGTTCCAAACAACATGAATGGATAAATGTTTTTTTTAAATTATTATTATCTGTGAAATATTGCTGTATTAGCATAAAATATCAATTTTTACCAGTCGACACATTGATTTGCTTTAAATAATTACTACAAAAAGATTGAATGTTATTTTTCATTTTATCCAAATGTTGCATACCGATTATAGATCTGCGTTTCATTGAACTCAGAGTGCTCTGTGAATGATTACCAAGAAAACCAGATATAATTTAGGCAGATACCTGAAAACCTTCCCCTCCATGAGTCTCCACAATGGATTTGAATTCACAAATAAATGTTTTAAGTTGAAATCAAAGAAATCCAACTACATTCCTGTAGATAAGGTGGCAAAATGTTGGTGTGAAAACACCATCTGAACTTGGCTCAAGAGTGTGCATTGATGCTGTACTGTGAATCCTGAACAACAAAATAATAAACTTGGACACCCTGTCCCACAATCAACTTACTGTGAGTCTGTTTGGCCAAGTTTCATCATGGTATTGTGGTAAACAGAGTAAAAGTGAGATAGCAGCACGAAAGCATAGTTCTGTATTACCTTCAGGGTTCCCAGGGTCCAGTTTGACTGGTAATGGTGTTAAATGCTAATGTGGACATGCCTACAGAATGCCCTGCCTTCAGGCCAAGAGCTGTTTTTGGAACACACAACTAAGTCCCACACAACATACTGCATCCATGCAGGTTTTCAGATTTCCTTTTAAAATCTGATGTCCCCAAATGTCATAAGACACTGAAAGCTGTCAAGATGCAGATGCACATAACATACATTAAAAGGGCCACTGAATATGTATTATTTACAAGGAATCAAAGATAATTTCTTTCGCAACTGCTTTAGAGTTAGTAGTAAGGCTGTAGACAAATTCCACTAAACAAAAGCAAATGCTGAAGCTTTTTAAGCCTAGCAAACTGAACGAGTGCTTAGGTAATGCATTAATAAATACTTTACGTCCAATCAAGATCTTTAGCACAAACCGACAGCAACTCCAATGGTGTTGAAAGGTTGACCATTCTGCTACCCAACTAAAGAAATCAAAAGCTTAACAAACCTAAACAATGAGATCCCAGAATAACCAAGAAAAACACCACTCTTTCTGTAGACAAAACAAATCACGGTAGACATAATAATGCAAAGCTGCAAATGTTCTTGTACATATCAAGCAGTGTTTGTTTTGTCTTAGATTAAAATTTTGCAACAATGTGTTCCAACAGATCCAACATTTGGAGGACATTTCAGACCACTGATGTGATAGCTACGGGAACTCTCTGATTTTGCAATAAGTTTGACATTTGTAAAATAGGTGCAGGACAAACACAAGTTTTAGATTCAAATGTGCCACTTGGCAGAGTTCAAGTGTGGAAGTAAATGTAATAAATGTGGTAACACTACTTTCCCACATTGCACTGTTACGCTAAAGGCCTTTTACAGTTTCTCTCAGTCCACTCCCTCTTTTGTTCCTTCCTTATCTGTATAATTACATTAAATCATTGACAATGAGGGAGAAGAGCTAGCTTTCAATGAACTGCCACTGAATTAACAGTTGTCCCTTTTTAATTAACAAAAAAATGGCTTGATTCAAATTAAAGAACAATCACATGCACAATACAAACACTAAAAAGCAACACCTAAATAAAAACAAATAAAAACACAAGTCAAATAATGTCTTTAGAAACATCTACATGTGAGTAGCATTAAATTTATCAGCATTAAGTTTGACTCAATCATCAACACTGACCAATTCACACTTAGTTTTCTACATTCAAGAACATTAATTAAAAGAGAGAGAGTATAAAGAGCAAGACTTCACACAGGGGTATGGGAGACAGATCAGCTAAGAGGAAAATGCAAATATCTTTAAATAAATGGGGTGCTAAAAGCCATGGCCATGATAACAGGAGCCAGTGAGAGTCAAATAATCTAACATGATGCTTCTGTACCTTTATAAGCAGCCAGGGTGTGGAGTGTGCCTCAACAATTCCCACTGTAGACCTTAAAGAAGATCACTTTAGCACTGAGAGCCTATTTCCATAGTGAAAAAAATGTCCTTTGGATATCCAAAACAAGAATGTAACAGTATTCCTGCTCCCTGGTCATGACAGTCCTAAATTGGGCCAGTAAAGCCTGATTCCAGGAACTCGCATGGAGCCACCTTCTCTGTCCTGTGCTCAGTGGCTCTGGATACACTAACTCACACACACTCACATACACAAACACCAGGCCCTCCCCCATTCTACTTGCCCCCTCCCTCTTTTTGGGCATTTGCTCTGTGGGGCAAGAGGAGCATTCTCTCAGGATTCATTCATCTTGGCCCTTGCTGACCCCCTAAGGTGACAGATGCTGTTGTGGAGAGGGCCATCCTGTCGAACTCGCCACAATAGAGGCGAGGTGCCTCCGTGCACCACACGCGTGCTGAGTTCGCCACGCGTGAGGCGCAGATGCCCCTCTCTCAACGTGACACCGGAGACTTCTGGTGACCACTAAGGGCCATGTTTGCAGATGGGGGTAAAACGTAATGCGAGGGATCATTTTCAGGGGCTCTGGCCTCCCCTTCTGCCTGTTTTATTGGGGCTATTTTACTGATAGGGCACACCAATGGCAAACTAGGGACACTTGCAAAAGAATGTGGGGTCAGACCACATTTTGTCTGATGGCCTTGCCTTGCACACACACAGCCCTCCCCTTGCCTGAGATTGACGATTAACTGAGAATTTACCCATACTGTAAAAATCCAAAGTGGGGACTCATCTGGTTAAAATAAGTGGAGTATGTGAGGGTGCATTATACAGCAAAATATCAATCTCCTTTTCCCAGTTGATTATTTACTATTGCATGCCCCAGAATAGTGGCTCAGAGGAAGTGCAAGAGATAGAATGGATTTAAACATAAAGGAGGATTGGTTTCCCCTGTTGCTTCAGGCTCTCTCCTTATCTTGTGCGCTAATGACAAAATATTGTGACTCATCAGATGACCCAATCCTCTGAGGGCTTCTGAAAACTAAAATAGCAATCGCTGACATTGTAACAAGCAGTTCAAAACTGGTGCTGGTCCATTATAGTTCCAGTATGCTGCCATTTTTCCCATTACAACTTAAAAACAATATTGTTTTTGTTTAGGAAAATTAACTAAAATAAAAAATGTATTATAATTTTTATTAGAAGTTAAATATTTTTAAATAGCTGATATATCTTTTATTAAATTCTGAAGAGTGGTAAGATATGAAATGTCTCAACAACCACACAAACACATACATTTAAGTACCATTGACTAGGATAAATGTTGTTTGCCAAAAAAAGTTGTTATAAATTTTAAATGACAACCTTATGTACTCTATTTTGTTTTAATGCCACTATATTTAAACAAGTTTCTACAAATTCTTTGTCCATGTGCTGTTAAAGTGCAGGTATGCAAATATGCATTTCTTTGGAGAATAAAGATTATTTGATGACTGACCTAGAATCAGTTATGATCTTTATTTGAGCTATGCAAATGTTTGAACTCAAATTAAATAAATTAAATTTAAATTATGAACAAGCGTAGAAACAACAATATTTAAATAGCAAATATGAGTTAAGTCTACTTGCATCTAGTTACATTAACTTAAATTGTTAAGTTCATTCTATATGAACACCAAGTCAATTGAACTTAATTACATTAGTTTTGGAGATGCCATTACTCAATTCAATTGAGGGAATGAGTTTACTCAATCAACATATTAGGGGTTTCAGTGTATATTACTCTATATACTGTAGCTATATATGTTGTTATGCTATATATAAGTTGTGAGGCATACTGAAAAAATAAAATACATACACCAAGAAGTGGTACAGGAGCAATTACCATTGTGCCCTCACCTTAAACAAGGCATCTAACCTAAAGTTACTTCAAAGGACTGTCCCTGTTACAGGTGTAATGTCAAGCAATTTGGATACAAGCATTGGCTGATGTAAACTTGCTATCCACTACATGTCTTAAAAATTAAACGTTGGGTAAGTTTTACCCACATATGTGTTCTAGGGTCAAAATAAATTGTTACTTGAAGTTTCACCAGCCTGACCATATCATATGACTTTGGAAGGTAAATATACACAGTAGATTTAATCAACACACCCAGGATCCTGTTTTGTCTGCAGCCAAAATAGTAGGATTTGTTAATAATTGACAACAGCCTTGTCCATGGAAAAAAAGGTGACTTGACGCAATGGTTCAAAGAGTGTGCTGTCTTAAAGCCAGTGGCACTTCACCACTGAAGTGCATTTGTCAAGTTAAAGACACAAAGAATGTGTCGAGTAAACAAAAAAACAGCCATGTCAACAAAAAAATTGCATTAGAGGCATGCTCTTAGTGCAATAAACTAAAAAAAAAAGGATACTAAAATGATCTCTAAATCACACATTTGGTTTTCCAAAGTGAAAGGTTACACAGTGGTGGAAAAACTATAATTGAATTATTACTTCTGTAATATTGAAGGGTAAAGATATATTTTTTTATCAATCTGTATGGTAAATCAGTCATTTATTCCATCTGCACTCAACTGTAAGTGCACCAAACAGTTGGTCTAAATCGAGCCATATAGTTCTTCACACCCTAATAAGAATTAGTAGATAGGGGCAAAAGCAGTATGGCAGTCAGCTTTAAACAACGACCTCCCGCCCTCAGAGGGCTTTATTAGCCCTCCAGTGTCATTAATGCTGTCATTCCAGCTAATCTGGAGGCTTTGTCTAAACATTGTTTATTTTAATTGTAAGGTTTCTTCTTGAAATGCCATTTGGACCACACAATGTCCATGTGTAAGGACTTTTGATTGACAAATGATTGATATTATGTCAGAAACATTTGTGCGGAAATGTTTAGAACTTCTTAACGTGACATAATCTTATCTTTGCTGAGTTTGTAAAAAAAACAAAACATTGTAGACGTTTGCAGCACAAGTTACATTTTTTAGTGTAGCTAAGGTGTCATTTTAAGGTTCTGACTTGAACACAATCAGAACTTAATGGGTCATTGAAAAAGGAGAAAGAGAGCAAAGCAGAGGTTTTCTTTGCTCAATTGAGATTGTGGGTAAAACAAAAGAGGCAGTGAGTGAGCTAGCCCTCCTATCGACCATCCTTCAGCACTGCTTTGAGTCTCTGGCCCTGGGCACTGACAAATGGAAATATCTTTTCCACTGCCACCTGAGAATAGATGTGTCATGTGCTGGCGGCTCTTTCAACATCTTCTGGAGTTCGGCTTTGTCGTGTTCTTGGCTTCCTTTTGACAGCTGCTCTATTCTCTTGAGAAACAGCAAAACTACCTCATTCCAGCCAGACAACATCATTGTTTAGATCCAAAGGGACAAACACAACTTGGACAATCTTTGGACCAACAAGGTTCAGGTCTGAGTAAACCAGAGGGTTTACTCTGGTTTTGAAGGTCTTGAAGTTATAGATTGCCCAATGAAAGTTTTTAGAAAATTGGGTAAACCAAAGATTCATTATTTTGTGCTGAATTCAAGTTTATAGAATTCTGATTTATTCAAATGAAGAAATATTTGAACCAACAAAAGGTTTGGGTAAAGCAGATTAGGATAAACCTGATCAGAATTATGGAGCATGGAATACATATTTTTAGAAGTGTGATTCGGTTTCCTTTTGAGAAATTTTGACATTCTCTTGAGGTACAAAAAACTGCTTCATTTTAGCCAAATCACTGTTTAGAAACAAAAAGACAAACATCTTAATCTAAATGGGGCTTCATTTAAATTTTGGACCAATAAAAGTCTAGGTGCAACAAAGCAAATTTATTGAGTGTGGAATGCAAGTTTTTAGAAGTGTGACGAAATCCTTGTCTTTGAATGGTCGTAAAAACAACTGAGAATTACATCGACAAGGTGAGCGCAGAACGTGATTTTAACGCAGTGACAAATGAGCATCAGGTGGGTGGGAGGGAGAGACTGAGGTGGCAATTGCCACAGCTCATCTGGGTCTTCAGGAGCTATTTACTCAGTGTCAGAAAAAACAAATCGGACCTAACACAGGCTAATAACAACAGCCTGACAATGCCATCGCCACGTGAAACCCAATGCTGCTGTGGCACGTTCTGCCTCTCTGACCACATAAGGTTGATTCCTAACGTGAGACATGGGGTCTCACAGCGCTTGTCACACTGCTGACAGGTTGTTGTCCCAAAGCCCAGCACTCATTTGCCTATTAAAGGCTTCTCACAGACTTCCTGCTGGGGTCCTGAAGTGCAAATCGGGGCTCTTCCAGTGAGGCCAGCATTTGAGCCAGAGCCATGTAGATAACCTCCTCCACTTGGACAAAGGGGGAAGGGAGGCTTGGGGGTGAGGCAACACTACAAGCTGAAAGCCAAAGCTGAATTTGGTAGAGGAGAGAAAACCCTGGTCTGCAAGGGATTGGTTTGAGGGGGGTGGAGGTGACAGCCCAGGGAGAAGATTAAGCCAGCAGTGTATGGGGGTGGTGGTGAGCCAAGGTTAGCCAGGGTTTAAGGGGGTGGAGGCCTGGGAGGATCAACAAAAGGAGTATTTGGGCAGATGAAGAAGTCATCATCATTAAGCCACTGGAAGTTTACTGTCCAGTTATAAAAGTGACTGGAAAATGAGAAGGGCAAGAGGGCAACTCTGAGATACGGTCAGCAGACTGCGGCGGGGAGGGATTGTGTGAGAGCTGGGCTCATTTATTAGAGTCAAAAATTGGCCTTTGTGTGACCAAAGTACTGATTAGAGCGTTGGCCTTGCCAAACACTCTGCTTGAGTGAATGGGTTTAATTTAACCTTCAACTAAATCCTGCACTTAGACAAATGGTTTATGCCAGCTATTAACAAAGACCCCAAGAACACCTCTTATTAGTGCAATTCAAGAAAAGAAGCAAGAGCTTTGCAGTCAAAATATCCGAGGTGGCTTTTGGATATAGGAGCTGCTCAAAACAATTAGCAAGAGCATAAATCCACGTGTGTTCAACATAAACTCTTTTCCGGGACTATATGAGCGAATCTTTGAGATTCATCAGATACATCTGGTAAACTGCCTCAGAGCTAAAGTTTTGGTGCCACATGCCCAACCAGCCACTGATGACACCAATACATTGAGCTATAAGCATTGACATGACTAGTCCTCCCGAATGGACATTGGATTCCCAAACTGCATAAAATAGCAAGGCACATACTTTTTTAAAAATCGATGCTATACATGGGGAAATAAAGTGCCCTGATACCATGACAACATTCAAAGGCCTCTTTGGGCAAAGAACAGCAAAGCTGCTCTGGACAATAAACCAGAGACCTGCCGATGAACCCAACCCTGCATTTTACAACTCAGACCACAGCTGAATGCTATTATTCACTAGGGACAATAATAGTCCACCTAATGGGTCAAATGCATTTATTTTTGCTTCATGACTTGTTAATCATTTGCTGTTATGCTCTGATGGCTGGCAGACATTTGGACATGGACAAATGTAAGTGTTTAGTTTTCAATATTAGCGCTTCCACTACATTTTGGCTTAAACATATGTTAAACTCACACATTCATCTCCCAGTTCCTAATGGTTTGTTTGTCAAGATCTTGCTCTCGGATTGAACAGCCTTTGTAGGCAGAAATTTTTGTTACAGTGTAAAAGGGGTCTTCCTTAATGGCCCTGTGTCACAAGGAGCATATATTATCAAAACAGACAAGCCTTATCAGGTGACAAGGGGCAAAGAAAGGTCAGATGTGCTTCCTGACACAATTCCTCCTGCTTTGATGCTTCATCCATCATTATTTAGGCAAGGAATGAGAGTGCTTGCCAAGGCACCACAGATCATTCAACCAGATGCACCTTAAACACGGATTTTGGAAAACCATTGCAAGCTAAGGCAGAAACTTGATGATATATGGCTATTCAGTTTGTTTTTGGTTGAATTTAAAATGATACGCATGCTGCCCTACAAAGGCAAAATGCAGTAATTACACTTTTGTCAAAATAATGACAGAGGTTTGGGTCAACTATTCTCAGATTTAAAGAAAACGGTGAATGGAAATTTGATAATCCACCTTTGGATGGACAATTAAAAAGCTTTGGAGGCATTTCTCTCAGTTTATAGTTATTATATATACATTATATATATTTTGCCTTTGTAAGACACCATAGAAAAGCAAGAAAACTAGTTTCCGGGACTGTTAAAGTAAATCTTTGAGAAATCTTGGTCATTTGGTGAACTAGAAAAGTTAAACCACACCTAACACCTAGCAAAAAAACCTCCAACATATTTGTTGAACTCAATTACAAGTGGGAAATTGTGAATTTTATGTAAGCACAGACAACTCTCACTTGCCCATTGTGACAACATAAAAAAATCAACCAATAAATGGCAGCTGGATCAACAGTTTTTACAGTTCATGCACAAGTTACAGTTAATCTCAACTGTCTATGAAACTGAATGAATGTAGTGATAAAGTATTTAAATTGATAGTGGATTCCCAAATGGCCACCAAAAGTAAGACAATAATCCCATAGTTCCAAAAAGTACCAAACGTCATTAAGATTGAGCAGATCAATCAAGTTATCAATTTCAATAAAACTGTTTGGCAACTCAGAGGAAAAGAAAAAGCGTTTTCCCTCTTCAGAGTCACAAAGCCACCTTGAATGAGTGACGTATGAACAATGAGGGTCTTTAATGTTCTCAGGAAAGACCCCAGTCCTTGCCCCCTCCCAACTTCCTTGCTAAGCGTTCAACTGTATCCATCATGCTCTTTTTCCTGGCCCTAGGCAGCCTCTGCCACATCAGGCCTGGTGTGTGTGAGTGCATGTTTGTGTGGTGGGTAACTGATAAAGCCAGGTGAATTGCCCACGTGATAGTTTCGACAATCTAAATCCTCTTGCTCCTTTTTGTTGTTGTTGTGATGTAACAAAGGCAGGTTCAATCTATTGTCTAGTGCTGACATAGACACAAACCTTTTCCCTTACTAATCAACAAGCCAAGCTGTGCTGGGAACAATCAGATTGGTCTAGGATCAGCTCTTTGTCATGTCTGAAATACTTATTAAAGGTATTGTTCACCCAAAAATGTTAATTCTCTCATCAGTTACTCACATGTTTTTCCCAACAAGTATCACTTTCTTTCTTTTGTAGAACACAAAATGTGATGTTAGGTAGAATGTTAGTCTCAGTCACCATTTTCTTTCATTGTATAGAAAAAAAGATCAAATTAAAGTAAATGGTGACTGAGGCTAATATTCTCCTAACATCTCATTTCGTGTTCCACAGAAGAAAGTAATTTCTTCTAACAATATGACGGTGATGATATTTTTTTGGGTAAACTATCTTTTAAATTCATTACAAGTAGATGTGTTGACTGTAAGTAACATAAAATATTTTAACTAGTCTTATAAGAAAGACTGTTAAAAAGGGCAGTTTCACCTGTCTGTTGATGTACTTATATTGATGACCATGGTCTGACCACGCACTTATTGGTAATTAACAACCAAGTCCCACTCTAAAATATTTTTAAATGTATAAATTAAGTATTTTAACTAGGCTAAAGCTGAACCAAATTGTGTCTTTTCAGTGAGTCTGGGTTTGTTTGGAAGGGTTAGATTACAATGCAGAAAGACTTATTTAGCAAGATGAATCACAAATTGATACTAGTGCTGAATTAGCATAAATGAACAAGGGAGAATATCATATGCGTGGAGAATATCATAAATATCATCCCATAGCATGTCAAATGTTGCTTTGGTTATTCTGAAATGTCAAAGCATTTTATGGTTGGCTAATATTAGGGCTGGGAGATATGGCCAAAATTGTCTTTTTCATATTGTTCGATAACAATATTTATCACGATATACATTTACACATTGCACTTTTTTTATCATTTCAAATTTGACAGAAGAAAAGAAGAAAAAATAAATTCTAAATAGTCAAAATAGTCTCTACAAAACTGCACAGGGGGTCCAGAGATGGCCAAAGCAGTGGGGTCTGCGGGATCTTTTACCAATTTTACCGTCTTTTATCGTTCATCAATTGAAAATGAATGTTAAAAGATCATCTGTTTGTTCTGAAGCATAGTGACAGCAGTCCAGTGTTTGTTGGAAAATCTTTACATTAAAATTAAATATTTTTGATATTTCCTTAGATTCAGATACCCAAGTATGGGGGCATAGAAGACCTTGTGACTGTGGAATGATGCTGAATGTGGGTTCAGGGGTGTCCCGAGAGAAAATTTAAAATGTAAATGTAAAAAACATTTGTATATTTTCATTAAAGTGAGACACAAGTCTACCAACTAGTAATTTTAGTCTTTCCTTATCCATTCCAGACATCCAATTCATTTTCACAAAATTAGAACAGAAATTGATTTATTCGATTTGTTTATTATTAAAGGCTTGTAACATGCTGATTAATAAAGATACATTTAGAAGGGAAAAATATTTTGGTCTAAAAGGTGCTTTGAATCCACGTTAACTCATGCAGCGCTTCATGTGTACACACATGCAGGGAAGAGGCAACGCGTGCGGAGCGGGACAGGGCAGAAATTATGCATGTTTGTTGCTAGAGAACATATTCAAGATTACAGTGCAGAAAGATCAGAACTGTTGTCCACATCACTGTAGTTCTGTTGCGCTCTTCACTAGAGACGATGAGAGGGTGCAACCATTGTCATGAAGTCTCGTGGTGCAGATGGAATCAATCGTCCGACGTAACCTAATTGATAGCAAGGCAGCTAGCATTAGCAAGTTCATCCAGTCTGACCCTACGTTAATAAAAGAGCAAAAATGGTTTCAACTTTCATTTAAATTTCTATTTTGAAGCAATTTCCCCACAAGTGACAATTTTGTTCTTTTAAAAACATGGGATGGAAACCCAGGCTTGTTCGCAAATAGTTTTTCGATATTCAGATTTTGTGCTTAATTTAAATTCCTAACATGGACATGACTAATAATGACCATTACTATCTGGGTTGATTAAAGACCAAAACCACAAATTTGAGATATATAAAGGTTCTTTACAACCATCTCCTCCTAAAATATAATGAAACTTTACTGACATTAAATGACATCTTGTGTTGCACACCAATTCCACTAAAATATTAATTCACAGTCAACTGTGGTATGGTGTGAGCACAAATCCTGTCTGATTATTATACAATGAAGTCTGATTATTTGAATTTAGTTGTTACACAGAGAGCTTATCTGTGTATATGTGGCCACCAAGACCGCAGCATTTGTTCCTCATAGGTAAATATTTGCCCTTAGTCTTATCACAAGTAGCAGATCCATGAGCTTCCTGAGATGATGAACTCTAGCCAAAACACTGCAGCTCTGAGAGTCCATATTCATTGTATTTACTGTATTCTACTATCTCAACAACCTGTAGATACAACAAAACTCATGAACTTTGCATTTAGGTGGCAGAAAAGTAAATCTTTGACATAAACATAGACCACATTTTTTCCATTTTCAAATGAAACTATGAGAGGCCTTTGCAGAACTCACCATTAAGTTGCTAGGGTGCTGATTGGGCAATGCTTTGTGGATGCTAAAGAAGAGCACCTTGTTGCTAGGGTTTTATTTTCTGGCCTGACTCCAAAGAGCCTCTGACTCCATTTCCACCTGGTATTAAGTGATTTGGTGATTTGGTGCATTTTTGTAATCCGATCACCTGAATACATTTTAGAGAGCAGCTTGCACCAGTCAATCAACCCCTGCGCTAAAACAAGAGTTTGAAACTTTGCCAGTTACATGTCGAATTAAAAGGTAATAACCATCAGATTGGAATATTTTAAAAACTAATACATTTACAAGCATAAGAACTTCATGAAACATCTTTAGTGTGTCTGATATCAGCATGCAGTGACACAGATGAGTACAAGTACTCCACTAAAATGAAGGAGAATTCTGCTGGAAATGTTTGCATATGTGCTTAGATTAAATTTCAACTGCATCTGGGAGAAACAGCGTGCAGGTTTTGTTCGCGCTTTCCTTTTTGACTTTTTGAGGTTTATTATCATGTACTAACACACTGACATAGTACTTGATGTATGTCGTCATGAAATCAGAGACCCTCCCCTCGAAATCCCAACACAAGTGGTCACAGGAGACGCATTTGAGATCCATGGTAATATCAGGTGTGTCTTGCCTAAACACATATGATCAGATCACTCAAGACACATTTTAATACCAGTTGTAAATGGGTTAATATGGCTATGCTATAACGCAATGTAAGACTATGGGATCTTTGCACTCATTTTATTGTCTGTCAAGTCCAATTGCTTGAAAAAATCTAATAGCACACCTCTCCTCAATAAGCCAGTATCATGAATGAAGTATCATTCATGATCATTATACAAATTATGCATATTGAGTTATGTGACAAAGTTTAATGCCTTACCAAGCACCACTAATCAAACTTTGCATTTAAGTGCCAAAAACGAATTATGTAATAATTAGATCATTATCATAAATAAATGAATGCTGTCAACCGATTAAAATTTTCAATCACGACTAATTGCACAATTTTTATGGTTAATTGCAGATTTTGAAAGTGCTGATATTTGACTCTCTATGTTTATTTTCCAAACAAAATGCATTTATTTCCTTCTTAGGAAAGAAAACAAAAAATATGTAACAATATAATGCTTTATTAACAGTTTCCAAACAAAGCCTTCCACAGTATAAAGATAGAAATGCACTAAAATATCACCAATTCAAGTAACATTAAACCATTCCCAAAGTCTAAGTGAGAGTTTGTCAAATTGAAAGAACTAGTCATAGGTTGCATATTCATTGCAATGGGCATTACATCTCAAACTCTCATCATCCACAAAATTAATCTGCCAGTAGACTTCAGCTATTCGCCAAGTTATAGCACTTGTGAAGCCACGTTCAGGATTCGCGTCAGGGCATCAGCAATGCTTTGAAATTAATCAAAAGTGCTTTCAGACAAAATGTGCTTCTGTGGTAATTAATTTTTTTTTTACCTTCTTTAGGCTAAAAAATGCTTAATTTCTATCACAAGTCCCATCTGGACTTGTTTTGTACAACAAATAGTGTAAAGAGGTAATTTCTCCATCATTTGATCATGATCGCTGACACGAAAGCACTGTTGAGTGTGTTGTGAAGTGTGCATCAGTGTAATGACTCCAGGAGGACACATTGCAAAGGTTCTGCCCTTCTAACCAATGTTTATGCTGTATTAACATTGATTAATGAATGTTAATATTGATTAATGAAAACTAATGCGTTTAAACTTTTAAATTAATCGCATGTGTTAGCATGTTATTTATGACAGCTCTAAAATAAATAAATAAATACAATAAGACTAGTATATATAAAACATAGGTCTGCTTCCAACAGTATTTATGTAATTTGGCCAAAAACAGCCACTATATTCTTTAAGGAAAATACTTTAATTCCAGCATTAGTGGGAGTTCAAGAAAAGTGAAACGGCTTAAAAGGATTGGTAAAACATCTCTGCTTTGACCCATATCTATTTATGCAAGTGGTAAAGGCAGAATTTGTTCCGTGATCATGCTAGAATCTAGAATCAAAGAGCTTCATTTTCTCTCTCAGCTAGAATGTGGAGTCCCACTCTGGGTCTTGGTCACCCTGACTTTGGCCAGCCCGCCCCCATTTGCTTTCATTCCCCACCCCTCACCCCATCTCCCCTGAGCCAGAAGTATTGCTGACCTTGGGCTTAGCCGAGTGTGTGAAAGGCTTCATGCAGAGCATGAAAAAGTTTGAAGAATGCTAAAACATTTGGACAGAAATCTCAGTTGAAACAATGCAGTGCATGAAAACAGAAACAACTATAGAGTGGGATTTTTATGAGGTTCATCACCTTCTCACACTGAACCATTTCCAAGGAAAACTGCCAAGTTTGTCAGGTCCATCCAGTACTTCCATGGAATGTAAAAAATGCTGTGAGGTGGTTTCTGTGCATGCATTTGTGCAGAGGGAGTATCATCGCAGACCATGTGCATGTATGCCGTCGTGCCAAACTAACTGCATAAATTTAGTAAATCTTTTTGCTTGAGGATACGTTACACCAGTCTTTGGTCTAACTAGGCCTGTTGTGATAATTACATAAACACTTAAATCATTTGTTCGAATTCCTTATCTTTTCAGGAATCAAGATTTTTGGCGATAGCTTTGATTAATGCAGTGCTTCCCAACCTTTTTTCTACCACGGCACACTTTTTACAATTAAACAAATCCCATGGCACACCTCTATCCCACTGTCCCACATAACCATTGCTGATAGTTTTCCTTTTCAAAACCATGTTTTCTGTCCATTTTAGTTGCGTGTTTACTCATAATGTTTGAAATTCGGCTATGCAAAAAACAAAGTCACGTAGGTACAGTATAATGAGATCACAGGTGGCAAGAGTGCTAATTGGTTATTTGCATCTTTTCTTAATTTTAGATTTGTTCTTGCAAATTAATTCTTGCAATGCCACAGCAAATAATTTTTTATTCATCCATTTATTTACATGGCTCCAGACTAACATTTAAGCGTGGTAGCACAGGTGTTAAATTCTACAAATGGTCGCATCAGCACTTGAGTTGGTCGCAACGGTCCAACTGAAAGAAAATTTAATTTCTTTCACGGTTTCTTTTATTTTATCGGGATCTTGATGATTAAAATACAGTCATCTGAAAACAAACAAAGCCTTTTTCTACAATCAGTGGGCATTAGAAAATATTTTACACAGAAGAAAAGTTCCATTGTATCCATAGTTTTAACTGTGGTATTTGCAATAAGATCATAGTAACCAAAAGTAAAAGTAAAAACATGATTAGCTGTAACCATAAAACTAATTATGGCATTTTTCATAAGTAAAACAAATTAAATTGTATTCTCTCACTATTGTAATGATATTAGTTCATGGTATATATAAACTTTAACATCTGTGATGTGTTGATTGAAACCTTACAATTTCTGTTCATTGTGCAGATTTCTTCTTTATTCCTTTTCAATGCTGTTAAGAATGTTGGGGCCATTTAATACAATTTTAAACTGGTTTAATCATCAACACATTATGGGCTTTCATAGAGTTTTTAAACAAATAATCAATGCCGAATTTGCGACCCAGCCCGTGCTTTTCGCTGCGCTGTTTATGATGATCTGCGCGGCTGAGTGCTCGAGACTGCTACACGTGTAAATGCAAGTCTCTGCGCTGTTCTGTCCATACAGCAGCGCTGACTGATCTGGGTAAAGCTGTTTCTGTCACGGTTTATGAATTCGTTGTTTCCTTCTTGTCTCGTGCTACTATTGTTACATGTGTGTGGGTGTGCGCGAGTGGGCGTTACCACTCAGTCTGTGGATTAGCGATCCAGCTGATCGCAATCTCCTCACCAGCTGCTACCTATCTTTTACCTTTAAATACTCACCACACTGTTTCTCTCCTTGTCAGATCGTTGTTTGATGTCCTCGTGTGTTTCCTGTTCCTGTCAGCATCTTCACCTGTTCCAGTTTTGTCCCACGGATCTCTGCGATTCGGGATTTATTGATATTGACTATTAAAGAGTTTTACTTGCATTCTGCTTCCGCATCATTACTCGTGACAGTTTCCTTTCGCGTTTGGAACATTTGAAGTTTGATATTTCTCATCCGGACAAAAAAATTACAGAGAACAATCAGAAATTTGTAGTTGCACCAAAGCGACCTCTTGCAAAATTTAATTGCACTGTTAGGAAAAATGGTTGAAAAATTAGTCCGGAGCCTTGATTTATTTTTGTGGATTCTGATCATTTTCCACGGCACACCTGACAATCTTTCACAACACACTAGTGTGCCGCGGCAACGTGGTTGGGAAACACTGGATTAGTGTGCACTTAAATGCTTATAAGCTTGTTTATTAAGTGTTCACTGTATTTGTCATGAACAAAACAGACAACGACATTATAATTTGCATTTATTTTAAGGACAATTAATCATCAGCCAACATTTGTGACAGCTTTCTTCTAACCCATAATCAAAGTGTACTTTTAGCTCTACTTATCTTTGCTTTTTAAGCTAAGGTGTATTTTAACAATGAAAACACACATCAAAAAGTTGCGAAAAAGGATTCAGTGGAAGAACTTCAGTTCAAGGCTTTATAGTAATTTGAAAAGGGTTGTAAAACCTCAGGTTAAAATATCTGTATGAAGTGTTCTCTCAATTAATGAAAAAGTACCAAATCATATGAGCTTCGCTCAGAAGTTAAACAGAAAAGGCACTACACATGCACTACACATGCACTACACATGCATTCTGTACTCCTAATACAAGTAAATCAAGCTGCTCTTGCCAGCAACTTTTCATTTGGGGTGAACAACATGTACTTGAGCAGTCAAGCCAAGATAAAGTCAGGTTATAGCTCCAAAGAGCATAGAATAATTGCCAATAGACCTTTTTCACGGACTGTGATGATGCGTTTCTGACTTATTAATCAATGTAAATCTTGCAATTTTTTAAATATTATAATTTTTGTAAATATTGAGTGTAAATTTATAACATTACGCTTTGTGTTATATTACCCTGGAATTAGTTTTTAAAAAAACGTATTACCACAGCTGCAATGGAGTTTTGATTAAAGTTGCTGAGAGAGTGACAGTAAATTTGGCATCATCTTAATCCTCTCTATTTATTTCCTCTTCTGGAAAGTCATTCAAACGTAAAAGTGGATTATTTCTCTTGGTCTTAGAGCAAAATTTACTTCCGCATTCCAAAACCCAGAGTGTGAAAAAAGGTCTATAGGGATAAACCAGAGGACAACCTCAACTTCCATAAAAAATAGAGGCTCCCAAAGCCTATTCAACAACTCTTGAATAATGCAATGTGTAAACAAATGTATTACAAAAATGCTCAATATTTAAATAGTCATTTTTGTTTTGCAACAAAAGCAGGTACATACTGTAACTAGGTGTTTGTTAAGATAAGCATTGGCATTACAATTGCTAATACTTAGGGTTGGGGATTTGAACAAACCCCAAATTAACTTCAGCATTTAACTCATCCCTCATTGTTTGAGCTACAGATATGAATGATGCTTCAAACCAATTGGCTTGTTGAGGAAAGGTGTGCTAGTACTTTTCTAAGAGATAGGACATATATGATTTTGTAAAACATGCAAACAATCCAATTGACTTACAGTGAAGGAGGTATTTGAGAAATTTCTAGAGACCAGAATATCATAGAGACTATAGAGGCTCTTTTGGTAGCAACTACCTACAGTAGCCTAAGGAAACACATATTAACCACTCAGAACACCGTAGCAATGTGGTTTGGAGTTTTGACGGGCAAGCATTATTATCTTAATAATAGTTATCTTTACAGTAAAACAAGCATCTCTTTTATGACTTATCTAGAAGCCTCTCGCCAAATACTGAAATCAGTGTTGCTTATCAGGTGTTGAACACCAGCTATGTGGTACACCGCCCTTTACTGTGCTCAACACAGCATCCTCCTCCTTCATTGTGACAAGTCTTCCTTCAAGCCAAGCTGCTGGCAACTAGGGCTGCACAATGAATTGAAATAAAATCAAAATCGCGATATGACCTTGTGCGATTATTAAATCGCAAAGGGCTGTAATTTAATTAAATAAATAATCTGCTCGCTTCAAACATCTTTATTAAATGATTGCCGAGCAAACATTAACAGTAGCACCTGTAACCTGAGTCCAAAAACATGCACTCTTCACCTATCCAAAACAATTATTTTTTTTCATTTCCCCCGTATTACACTCCCAGCGGCAACAAAAGAAAGCGGAACTAATATTTCCAACATTTAACCAAATGAAAAGGAAGTGACGTACATATAATAAATATTTATAAAATATTTAGGTACTATAATATAATGCATTGTTAAATTAAATATAATAAAATAATGAATACAAATAATTAAATGAAATGAAATGGTGACAAACTAACCAAAATTTTCATTTTAAGTTTAATTACACTGTAATCAGTTCAAATTCAGTTTGACATTAAACCTCATTCTTTAGAATTATCTTATATACAATAGACAATAGTTTGGGTAAGCCTACTTGTTTTTAAGGCCTGGAGTAAAGAGTAAAATTGAACATTTTGTGTTTATTTAATTATTCAACCAACCAACAGAATATTTGACAACAAAAACTAGGCAACAACTATGATATTACCAACAGGGTCATTCAGTTAATGGTGACATTGAGCAGACAGCTTACATATAACCAGTTTTAACAGAGCTGCTGATAAAAAGTTAAACGAACGAAAAGAAAATTGGAGATCGAATGTTAAAATCCTGATTGGAGCATCCCTACGTTGACTAAACTAATGATGATGATGATTAGTGGGCTGAGACCCTATCACAAAATGGACAAAAACATATACACAGTGGATGTGTACAATTTGAATATGAAGAAGTATTGTTTTTTATTTGTTCACTGTTTATATGTGTATTTGTTGGTAGGTGAATTGAAATAAAGGTCTCAGTTGGGTTCTTTTTAAGAGAATTCAAGTGTGAAAACCCCAGTAGCCTTTTGGCAGTTGAATGTATGAAATAACATTATCAAAATTGCAGTTTAAATCGCAATCGCAATATTTTCCAAAATTATCGCAATATTCTTGTGTCCAAATTGTGCAGCCCTACAGGCAACCCCCGACTTTGTTTCCAGACATGTTTCCTGACAAATGACTGGAGGCCGGAGCAGATAAGCTGGGTGCGCTGAGGCTGCTGCAGATATTAGGCTTTTGAAGGAAAAGAGGAGGTGGTCCATATCCCAGCTGCTTCAGATAAGGGCCGTCCTGTTCATCACGGCCCAGGATAAGCATGACAGGATGAGGATATGCACATCCATCTGTTCCACTTCCCAACACACTAACACATGGACACAAACTTTGTTCTTCCTTTCTATTAAGCTTTACTCAATGTATGAAAAAACAACCACAGTACACTTCCTTAAAGAACTGTTGCTGCTCAAAGTAGTTAATTATATCAAAGTAACTAACCTTGGGCCATTGCTTTATATCATCAACCCACTCGGGTGAGACACTGTCAAAAGACGGTTATCACGACTCTGTAATATTGGCACTATGGAGCCAGTTTTTTTATTTGGAAATATTTTTACATTGTATACACTAAACAACACTATGCTACAACAATATGGCAGAGCAAGTGAAAACACTGTTATGAATCATAGAACACTTCTGCGTTGAGAAAAAAGGCGGATATTTGGTAACGAAGCGTCAGGCAGTTCTTGGAGGTAATTGTAGCCAATCACTTTGATAACAGGCTGTTTTAGTTTCCATAGTAGTTCACGCTCATGTCTTCTAATTGAATAAAAAGAAATTATCCATCTGAAGCAACCGTATGTTACCATCCATTTTATGCAATATCGCAAAATTTGCATAACAATGCGTGGATGGAAACCCAGTCTAAACACTGGAGCGTAAAAGTTTACTCAATCAATCTGATGTTAAACATCATTGTAACACTGATTAAATTTACATAGACACCAGAAAGTGGCTTCTTGGAAAAAAGTGGTTAATGCGAGAAAGCAGCGTTCCTGTTTACATTCGCTGTATAAGCGGTGTACTCTTTACTCCCATATAGATGCAGTTCGGTCAGTAAGCAGCTTCTTCCACAGCAACATAATTTACCCACAACGCTTGTGTAAATAACAAACATGGTATACAAGGAAGACTTTGCTATTTTATTTTCTGTTGCTTTGCTTTTTTCCCACATATTCCAGAGTTGTTGCTGTGTTTGTTTCCTTTCTATCGCGACCTGCAGTGGAATTGTTCTGCAATAGTGGGGTTTACCTCTTACTTAATACTCAGGGATTCCCCCAGTGTATGAGCACATATACGTGAACATGAGAGACGATATTTTACATTGGTGTGTATAAATGGGAATAATATAAGGTGTATGTGCTTTTCCCCATGTACTCCCAGAAATGTTGATTTATTTTTGCTGTGTTGACATTTTGTTGGGCTCCATCCTATGACGTTTGTTATCCGGTCTGTTCACGCGCATGCACACTCATCAATAACCTGTAAGAATGTCGCTTATGCATTCACATGACCGCATAAGCCGCATTCTCCGGGAGAAACCTGGTTGTGTTAAACCACTTTCTTTTAATCCCTTTTGCAGCACAAGAAAAGTGGGGTTCCCCGTGTGTCGCTCACTTCGACATCGTGTCGAAGAAGCGACACTAGGGGTCTCTCTTGAGCGCCGAAAGATCTCTGATCTATGAAAAAAGGCCAATGAGAGTTGGCGAACAGTATTTGCATACTCTGCCTCCGGATACGGATATAAAGGCGAGAGAAATACGGTCGTTCATTCAGTAATTTTCTTCGGAGCCGATGGTCGTGTGAATGCTGTCTGCTGTGCTACACACAACTTACCCTGCCTCTGATCCTCTGACGCGCTGCTGCTGTTGGATTTACGGCGCAACTTCAGTGGCTTTTCTCTTCTCTGCCGGCGTGCAGTTTGCCCCTGAGCGCTTCGGCAGCGCCGTGTCTAAAAGAGTTTATTAAGAGCAATTTTCTCGTAAAGAGTTTATTTCTCTAAAAGAGCAATACACAGTGGTGTTGAATGCCCTTTTCAGGGCGCGTCTTTATAAAGATGCCATTCAAACCCTGTGTAGTTCCTGGATTTGGTAGAATGCTCTCCGCATCTGACGGCCACAGGCGCTGTCTCGTGTGTCTGGGCGCCGATCACACCGAGGCAGCGTTTGTGGACGGTTCATGTTCTCATTGCGAGAATATGACCGTGGCAGCGTTGTGGTCGAGGCTCGCTTTCAACAGAAAGCACGCCACTCCTGCCGCCCCCCGTATCGCTCCTTCTTCCCACGGGATTGAGGACGATGCGGTTGGAGCTGGAGGCGATTTGGGGAGGGCAGTGGGTGCAGCTCCGCCGTGTACGCCCCCTCGGACCACCCGCCCCCCCGACACGCTCGCTGACCTCCGTTCAGTCTCGAGGTAATGGCGACTCGCCTCCGGGCCGGTTTGCCTATCCTCTAGAGCTCGAAGCTGATGAGTTCGCCGCTCCATCGGAGAGCGCGGTGTCTGACGCTGACTCCTCCCCTGGGCTGCCGCCTTCGGGCCAGCACGCCCAGGTTGAGGCGGATGCGCAGATGTCCGACATGCTTGCCCGGGCCGCCGTCGGGGCGGGGTTGGACTGGAAACCTCCACCCTCCCCACACCCGTCACGGTTGGACGACTGGTTCCTGGGGTCTGGGCGCCGCTAACAGCCACGCCCCCCCCCCGGTCCCATTTTTCCCGGAGGTGCATGACGAGCAGACGTCGTCATGGAGAGCCCCGCTCTCCGTCCGTCAAAAGCCCTCCTTGTCCGCTCTCGCTACCCTCGATGTCGGAGAGGCCCACGGGTACACGGCGATTCCCCAGGTGGATAGGGCGGTTGCGATCCATCTCTGTCCCGGTGACCCTACCACCTGGCGCGGGCGCCCTGTACCCCCTTTCCAAGGCCTGTAGGACTGTGTCCTCGTTCAACCACAAAGCCTACAGCGCCGCGGGACAGGCCGCCTCCGCCTTGCACGCCATGGCCCTCCTGCAAGTCCACCAGGCCAAGGCGCTCAGAGATCTGCATGAGGGTAGCCCTGACCCCGATGTGCTGCAGGAACTGCGCTCAGCGACCGACCTCGCCCTCAGAGCCACGAAGGTCACCGCGCAGGCACTCGGGCAGGCGATGGCCACCCTAGTGGTCCAGGAACGTCACCTTTGGCTCAACCTGGTCGAGATGCGCAAGGCTGACAAAGTTCGCTTCCTCGACGCCCCTGTCTCCCAGCTTGGCCCAAAGACGCGATAGAGCCTGTCCCTCCAACCGAGATGAAGGAGGGTTTCTACAGTCCGTACTTCATCATGCCCAAGAAAGGCGGCGGCTTACGACCAATCTTGGATCTGCGAGTTCTCAACCAAGCGTTGCACAAACTCCCGTTCAAAATGCTCACGCAGAAGTACATTCTAACCTGCGTCCGGCATCTAGATTGGTTCGCAGCGGTAGACATGAAGGACGCGTACTTTCACGTCTCCATCCTGCCTCAACACCACCCCTTCCTGCGGTTTGCGTTCGATGGCCAGGCGTATCAGTACAAAGTCCTCCCCTTCGGCCTGTCTCTGTCCCCTCGCGTCTTCACGAAAGTCGCAGAGGCAGCTCTTGCCCCGCTCCGAGTAGCCGGCATCCGCATACTCAACTACCTCGACGACTGGCTCATTCTGGCCCACTCGCGAGAATCACTATGCGCTCACAGAGACCAGGTGCTCGGGCACCTCAGCCGCTTGGGGCTTCAGGTCAACTGGGAAAAGAGCAAGCTCACTCCAGTTCAGAGCATCTCTTTTCTCGGGATGGAGTTAGACTCGGTCTCAATGACGGCGCGTCTCACCAACGAGCGCGCCCAGTCAGTGTTGAACTGCCTTGCCGCCTTCAGGCCGGGCACAGCGGTCCCTTTAAAACTTTTCCAGAGGCTCCTGGGGCATATGGCATCCTCCGCGGCAGTCGCGGCGCTGGGGTTGATGCATATGAGACTGCTCCAACACTGGCTTCAGACCCGAGTCCCGAGACGAGCATGGCGCCACGGCACACACCGGGTAACGATCACCCCCGCCTGCCGCAAAGCATTCAACCCCTGGACAGACCTCTGTTTCTTACGGGCTGGAGTACCCCTACAGCAGGTGTCCAGACGAGTCCTGGTCACGACCGACGCCTCCAGATCGGGTTGGGGCGCCGTTTGCAATGGGCACGCAGCCTCAGGCCATTGGAAAAGGGCCCAGCTGCGTTGGCACATCAATTGCCTCGAGTTGTTGACCGTCCTTCTAGCCCTGCGGCAGTTTCTCCCGTTAATTTGCGACAAACATGTCCTGGTCAGGTCGGACAACACCACTGCGGTCGCGTACATAAATCGCCAAGGCGGCGTACGCTCCCGCCACATGCCGCAACTCGCCCGTCGTCTCCTCCTTTGGAGCCAGCACCGACTCAGGTTGCTGCGTGCCACTCACATCCCCGGCAACCTCAATGTGATGGCGGACGCACTGTCACGACAACGCTTGCCTGGAGGAGAGTGGAGGCTTCACCCCCACTCGGTTCAGCTGATTTGGGAACGGTTCGGCAAGGCCCAGGTAGACCTGTTTGCCTCCCGAGAGACCTCCCACTGCCCGCTCTGGTACGCCCGCTCAGAGGCTCCCCAAGGGGCAGATGCACTGGCACACAGCTGGCCAGTGGGGCTGCGCAAGTACGCATTCCCCCCAGTGAGCCTTCTTGCACAGGTGCTGTGCAAGGTCAGGGAGGACGAGGAGCAAGTCACTCTCGTGGCTCCTTACTGGCCCACCCGGGCCTGGTTCTCGGACCTCGTACTCCTCGCGACAGCCCCTCCCTGGCGAATTCCCCTGAGGAAGGACCTTCTTTCTCAGGGACGGGGCACGCTCTGGCATCCGCACCCAGACCTCTGGAACCTCCACGTCTGGCCCCTGGATGGGACGCGGAAGATCTAGCTGGGCTACCACCCACGGTCGTAGCCACGATCAACCAAGCCAGAGCCCCTTCTACCAGGCAACTCTACGCCCTGAAATGGCATCTGTTCGTGAATTGGTGTTCTTCCCGGGCAGAAGACCCACAGAGGTGCGCAATTAGGTCTGTGCTCCTGTTCCTACATGAGAGGTTGGAGGGGAGGCTGTCCCCGTCCACCTTGAAGGTGTATGTTGCCGCTATCGCAGCTCACCATGACCCAGTAGACGGAAAGTCCCTGGGTAAGCACGACTTAATTGTCAGGTTCCTAAGAGGTGCCCGGAGGTTAAATCCCTCCCGGCCAAACCTGTTCCCCTCCTGGAATCTCTCGGTGGTCCTCGCCGGTCTTCAGAGATCCCCTTTCGAGCCACTAGGATCAGCTAGACTCAGGGCTCTCTCTTTAAAGACGGCCCTGCTGATCGCGCTCGCCTCCATCAAGAGGGTCGGGGACCTGCAAGTGTTCTCTACCAACGACACTTGCCTGGAGTTCGGTCCGGCAGACACTCATGTGATCCTAAGACCTCGACCGGGCTATGTGCCCAAGGTTCCTACCACGCCCTTCAGAGATCAGGTAGTGAACCTACAAGCGCTGCCCCGGGAGGAGGCAGACCCAGCCCTCTCACTGCTGTGTCCGGTACGTGCCTTGTGTGCCTACCTGGAACGCACCCAGAGCTTTAGGCGCTGTGAGGAGCTCTTTGTCTGCTTTGGAGGACAGCAGAAAGAGAACGCTGTCTCCAAACAGAGGCTGTCTCACTGGGTGGTGGAGGCCATTCAGTTGGCCTATCACACCCAGGCCGTGCCACCCCCTTTGCGGGTTCGAGCCCACTCTACCAGGAGTGTGGCATCCTCATGGGCACTGGCTAGAGGCACCTCGCTAGCAGACATATGTAGAGCTGCGGGCTGGGCAACACCTAACACCTTCACAAGGTTTTACATTCTCAGGGTTGAGTCAGTCTCGTCCCGTGTTCTCTCAGGTCCGAGCCCGTAGAACTCGGTACACGCCGACGATCTGACAGGGTGAATCGCTTGTTTCCAGCGCCGTTTCCCTCTCCGAGGCAGAACAGTGCACTTCTTTCCCAGAGAGCTTAGGTCCCTGGTTGATTCCTCCCTAGCCCTCTCAGGCCCGCAACAGTTCATCGGAGGAACTTGCCGGCCCAGTCCACTACGGGTACCTCCGGCTACCCCTACTGGAATAGATGCTCCACAGATCAGGCCTCCTACGGGACTCCTCCTGTGTGTATTTCTGCGGTACGGTCACCTTGCGAGCTGACCCGCGTCTCCCTTAGGCAGTCCTTCGCTGCCCTCCGGTCGCCGTGTTGTAGCAACTCCCCCCTCCTCGAGGTTGGATCTACCACCGCGCCATTTCTTCCCACATGCCCAAAGTGGCCATGTGATGTATTTTGCCACCTTTACCTCCCCTGCTGGGCGGGTGTGGCCTCCGCAGGGTCTTTTCCCCCTGAAAGAATAGGAATTCGGGTAAGACCCCCCTTCCCTCGATGCGGTAAGGGCCCCGGCTGCTCTTGCTCTATGCCGAGAAAACATAGAGAGAAAAGAGGCCCAGCCAGGCTTGGCCCGTTCCCTAGTTGGGAGCGTCACCTTGTTCCCCCCTAGGGTGACCAAAAGGATTCTGACGACTCTTTCGGGGCATTGGGGAAGAGTACGTGCAGTCTGAACACAGTTGGTCGCTGTGCACGTAGAAATACCTGCCCGCTTCTGTGTAAGCAGTACACGTACACGGCTCAGCGCATGGCGAGTTTTGAAGTGGACCCCTAATGTCGCTTCTTCGACACGACGTCGAAGTGAGCGACAGACGGGGAACGTCTAGGTTACGTATGTAACCTCCGTTCCCTGATGGAGGGAACGAGACGTCGTGTCTTCCCGGCCATGTCGCTGAGCCAAGCCGCTGAGGTGCCCGGTACACTCCCGGCTCCTCAGAAAAATCCTGAATGAACGAGCGTATTTCTCTCGCCTTTATATCTGTATCCGGAGGCGGAGTATGCAAATACTGTTCGCCAACTCTCATTGGCCTTTTTTCATAGATCAGAGGTATCTTTCGGCGCTCAAGAGAGACCCCTAGTGTCGCTTCTTCGACACGACGTCTCGTTCCCTCCATCAGGGAACGGAGGTTACATACGTAACCTAGACGTTCTCATTTACACAATGTTTCAAAATGCTGCTTTCTGCAAAAACCCTGGAATAAACCATTTTCTTAAGTGCATGTAAATGTGATCAATTAAAAATCTTACCTAAATGTTCTTTCATATTATTATGTTTACACAAGTTTATGACCTCTTATTAATTGAGAGGCTATATAGAATACTTGTATTTTAAAAATACATTTGTCACAACAAAAGACCATTAAAAATTAATTAGTAATGGCATTAGGTGAATTAGGTGAGTGTGATTAAAAATTGTGTAAAACTAAAGAAATGGTGATTACCAGTTTTAGGACTTAAAACATACACATATTCCATATCCCTCTCGAGGCAGGCGTTGCTGATTTGCAACAGTTAAAAACGAACTACCTTATTACTCCAGATACATATTTTATGAGTTTTTTTTACTCAGAAGTACCACTGCAGGACTTGGTTGACCATTAGCAACAAACAGTTTCCCACTTGCTCACCAGATGGCAGTGTAGTCTCACTTCCAACATGTCTGTTTCCATGGGTTCCCTGAAACTGATTTTCTTGGCATCAATTTCGTGTAAGTATCACTATCAACCTCAATTAATTTGAAACTAAAACTGCATAAGAAGAATCATAAGTGTATATAGACACAGTAAATGCCAATTAGTAGATTTTATCTCTTCTGGATTTTTCCCCTGGTGCAGCTCTATTTCAACGTAGCAGATTTGCAACGTGTGGCCGGATAGGTACCACTGGATACCACATGCTTTATCTACTAGTTTGCCTATATTTTGAGCAACAGTTTATACTAGGGTTATTTTCCTATCACCAGTGTTTACGTATTACTTTGAGGTGTCACTGAGGGTATATCATATGGAAAATTTAATAATTTGGAGTGAAGTTACAAACAATCAGAGGCAGATTTGATCAAAAGCAATGGCACAATACCATGTTCATCTGACTGTGCAGTGAGGAAAACTGATGTAGCCTAAATTCCATGGCACTTTTATTAGTACAGATCATTGTGTCAAAGCATTTTTTGGCAAACTACCTTACAGAATACTCTCTATGCAGGATTTGCAGTGTGTTATGGCAGGCAGACGAAAGATTTACTCAGCCAGGGAAGTCATCGAGTACATTTGCCTTCCTGATGGTGCTTTATCTGACACAGAATCCATTCCAGACGATAAAATTGCTGATCGAGATTTTGAGGAATCTCCTGAAGCATACGAGTCTGACTCGAGCTTTGATGATGATAAGCCACTGGCAGCAATACCAAAAGCTAATCTCAACCACCTTGTTGTTGAAATTCATAACATACATGCAGACAGTGACACTGAGGTCCCAGATGACAATGAACCTCAGCCAGGTCCAGCTCCAGTCAACAAAGAGTTTTCTTGGAGGCAGAGGAAACCCCCAGCAGCTGACATAGACTCTTCATTCCGAGGACCTGCATTCTCACCTCCCCCAGACGAAATACCAAGTCCAAAGTGGTATTTTGATCAGTTCATGGACAAATCTGTGTTTGAACATATTTCTCACCAATCTAACTTGTATGCAGTTATGAAGAATGGCTCAGAACTGAAAACAACTTCCTTCTGAAATAGAGCAATTCATTGGTTTACACATCTTGATGACCGTAGTACGTATGCCATCGTACCGCATGTACTGGCAGACGGCAACCCGCTACGACCCAATTGCGACAGTCATGGGACGTAAGCGATTTGATAATCTGCGTACATACATCCACATGAACGACAATACCAATGTGAAGCAAAAGGGTGAGCCTGGATACGATCCATTATTCAAGGTGCGTCCAGTTCTTGAGAAAGTCCGTGCCAACTGTTTGAAGGTTGAACCAGAAGAAAACCACTCCATTGATGAGCAGATGATCCCCTTCAAAGGAAAGATTGGAATGAAACAGTATATCAAGAACAAGCCGCATAAATGGGGAATCAAGGTCTTTACTCGTGCAGGTGTCACTGGACTAGTCTATGACTTTGAAGTATACACTGGAAAAGGGACCGTGACCAATGAGCGTGGACTTGGTGTTGCCGGTGAAGTTGTGCTTCGTCTCGTATCAGAAGTTCCAAAAGGACTAAACTACAAGTGCTTCTTCGACAACTGGTTCACTTCCCCTGAACTCATTGTGGAACTGAAGAAAATGGGAATTCTAACAGTTGCTACCATCAATCGTAACCGTCTCCGTGGATGTACCCTCAAGAGTGACAAGGAACTCTCAAAGGCCGGGCGTGGTGCGTATGAAGTGAAATACGAAAAGACAAGTGGGATGTCCATCGTGAAGTGGTATGATAACAAAGCAGTGTTGCTGGCATCATCCTTCATTGGCCCTGAACCTGTTGAGAGATGCAGAAGGTGGTCGAAAGAGAAGAGGGAATATGTGGAAGTGGACAGACCCCACATTGTCAAGGTGTACAACCACAACATGGGAGGAGTAGACTTAGCAGACATGTTTGCAGCTCTCTATCGCATTGACATCCGCCTACGTCGTTGGTATCTGCGCATCTTGTACTACTTGATTGACCTATCACTGGTCAATGGTTGGCTCCTCTATCGCCGTCATCTCACCCAGAAGCAGGAGAAGAAGTATATGCCACTTCTTGACTTCCGTGTTCAAGTTGCAGATGCCCTCATCAAGGTTGGCAAACAGGCTGACTTGAACAGTAGGAAAAGAGGATGACCGTCATTGGAAGATGATCCAACGTCCCATCAAGCTGCCCCACCTCCACCTCCACTTCAGAGGATCTCTGCACCATCGGTTGATGTCAGATTAGACCGATGCGATCATTTCCCCATCCATGCTGAGAAACGTGGACGATGCAGACTGTGCAAGAAAGGCTACACGCAAATGGCCTGCCTGAAGTGCAAAGTACTTCTGTGCTTTACAAAAGACAAAAACTGTTTCTTGGAGTACCACATGACAAAGTGACTTGGAAACATGCCCTACTCAATGAGGATTTGAGATATTGGATTTGGATCCCATATTGTTTTTGTTGTTGTTCTGCCACTGAAAAGCACTTTGTTACATTGTTTGAAAAGTTGTATATAAAAAGTTATTGTTCATATCATATTCAGTTGTCAGTGTCTAATTACCACACTGGGCCAATGTCGCAAATCTGCAACATCCCAGAACGCCTTGCATGTGAAGGCCTCTCTAAAAAAAAAGTCAGGATTCTATTGTACTACCCCATTTGATAATTTTCCCCAAATATCAGATTTTTCCTGTTACTAAAACTTAATTTGAGCCTGAGAGGGATATACATATATAATTTTTTTTATGAAAAATGTATTACATTTACTGATATGTCAACTATACAAATAGTATTTTTTCAATCTTTCCAACAGAAAGTTTAAACATACAAAAACTTTATTATAAAACAATAAATATAATATTTAGTATTAAACCTTTACTTGGCATGGTGCTAAGAATTGGTTCTGTCCAAGGTTGTGCATGCTTCATTTAGCTGTTGATGAAGTTTTCTCTTACAGTAAAATCTGCCACGTGAATTTTTTTTAAGACAACAGCTTTTGGGTCCAAACAAAGATATGTTAGCTGATGTGAAGGGCTTTGGAGGAGAGCAGCCCACCTCCTGAGAAACGATCAATACACATGAAAACAAGAGGTCAGCAACCTTTGACATCTCCATTCAGAGGGGGGAGAGGACATGATCTTTTGTAAAATTAGCTACATTGATCCAATTGTGTGATATTGTCGAATCGAAACCCCAGATTGTTAGGCTGACACTTTTTTGAAATGTTCAGAAAGGACACCTACTATCTAGGCTATACTTGGAAAATATTTTGTCTTCAAACACAAAAGGTTTCAATTTTTTAATCATTGTTTTGCCATCATTAGTTAATTTTAAATGGTACAAATATCCCATGCAGTCTCTCGATTAATATGAGGTCATACAAACTGCATTTATAAAATAATTAGCTAAATGCTAAAATAGTTTTAGAATGGCACCGCAGGACATGTCAACTTCCCTAAAGTATTTAATGTCAACTACCCCCATGACTTATATGGAACTGAATATTGTAAAATCAATACATAAAAGATTAATACAGTAGTCACTGGTGCCATCATATAGCATTCAGTAATGGCCTTTATGTCTTTTAACTAATCTTTCAAACTTCTAACTTGCTCACATTCTCTCACATTAGTGTGCTATTAATGAGAATAATGTGAGAGGACATTAATGAAATACCTAATTTGGCTCTTATTAATCCAATCAACATCCCAGCTTCCATTCCCTCTGCAGTTTGTACACAAGGGAGGAGAAGAAATGGCAAAGCAGAGTTCCAGGCATTCTTGCCCTGTTGTTAAAGAAAGGGACAGGTTAAAAGTTTACTAGACAACCAAATCACCAATGCAGCTGATGAGACTCCTGGTAGAGGACAGGGGTCAGCGCTGATTTCCAGAGACATCAGGTGGTAAGGGGGCAATTGGCCATTGGCCGATTTGGCAAAGCGTGGTAAACTTAACTGCTTCCAATCAGGCATGTAGTATTGAGCAGATGTTTTTCAATCTCAGCTCTACATCAAGTTTATGACAGACAAAATAAATAAATAAATCAGTAAGCAAGATCAAGTGGAACATGGACTGATGATAAGCCTTTTTGGAACCATTTAGGTCAAATATTAAAGTTCAAGGGATGGTCAGTTTGTATTGCCATTATCACATTTTATTTACACAATGTAGGATTATTTCACAAAATAATGTTATGATTTATTGTCACAAATGACTACATTGTGCAATTAAAATCTGACATTTGTCTAAATTAACAATTAAAAAAATGACTGAATGCCCAAACAGTCACTTTTACTTGATTGGGAGACAATTGAACTCATCCAGAAAGAATCCAAGATTATGCAAACCACTGGGACACACACAACAATGGCCAAAAACATGCCACAAGATCCACAGCCTGTATGTTGGTTGCCATGCAGTGAGAAAATAAATCAGGCATATGCTTGCTCTTGAGTCACTTAAATAATAGAAAATAAAAAATAAAGACAAATTATTTCAGTAGTCTGACTGAAATTGGACTTTAAAAGTGCATGTAAACACACGGTTACAAACAACTTCCTTCTCCCTAGATAAATGCTGTTGTACTCTACTGAGCCAAAGCCTTCTAGCTGACAACTGAACCACCTCTGACCTTCAACTGGTAACCACGGCCACAGCACACTATGGCTGTGTCTCGTTTCGAAGGCTGTGTCCTCCAGATTTCGCATTTGTCGGCCACATACGTCATCGAGGCTATCTCATTTCAGAAAAGAAAGTAGGACACTCCGAATGCAGCCTTCAAATGTGACGACCTTTCACGGGAATTCGTAGGATGCATGAGGTATAGCCTTCATGGGCATTCACAACCCACAGTTCTTTGCTTCAATGGAAATGAACATCATTTGTCTAAAAAATTATGATGTTCAAATGCAAGTAATGTTAATTCTCAAGTTGAAGTACCTCAGTAGACGGGTGCAGTGTATATAATATGCATAATTATATTAATATATAATTAAAATAAATTATTAGACCATATTTCCATTTGTCCTACGAAGGCGGTCTCATTTAAACGAGGCTTGCTTAAAGGAGGACACTCGGTATACTGCAGCCTTCAAAGGACACATTCTAGCTAGCACGCATCCTTCAAAACGAGACACAGCTAATGTCACTGGAGAGAATGGGGAACATTCATTTGAGATCCATGTGCTAAATCTTTGCACTGACCTTGGAGAAGTATTTTACATCCCAAATTTAGAGTTCAAGGCAGAGCAGTTCAAAACATATTCTGCTTTTTTTAAACAGATTCAAAATTGGTCTCTGATCTGCCCATCCGAGCACTATAATGGCAAACTTTAAGTAGAGGTTCAGAATGGAATTTAATGGTAGGGCTAAATGTGGCAATTGATAACTATGGATTAAATGCAGTGGAAAAGACTGCTGCTTAAGAAAGACCAATATGTTTGTCTACAGAAAGAAGCACCTGCTGCCTGAATCGAGTTGAATCTATACCAAGAGTGTATAACAATAGGAGGGATTATAACAGCTAGTTGGGCATCTCTTTATCTTGCCATTTGTACATCACTGGTGGCCAAATTAATCTTCTGCTTATCTGCAGCACTGAGGTATGAGAGACTCAATAAAACAAGATAATATATGCCCATTATAAGATGATCGCCATCGGCCAATAACAGTGTCCACTAGGCTAATTAACAGAAGTGTTACTTTCCCTGTTTACATGCACACCAATATGCTGATTACTCTCTAAAATCAGCTTATTTTATCTCACAGTGTACTGATTTTCAGTAAACTTGTTTTTGTGATATTGCTTACATGTAATAATAATAATAATAAAACCATTTATTATAAAATTATTGTTATTAGTAGTATTATTGCTATTACTTACTTTGAATAAATATATTTTCTATACAATAGTAATATCTTTCTGTCATAATGTCTTAAATTTCATGCATCCAGTTAAACAGAGCTTTTATTTTGGTGGGAGTTTTTTTTTTTGATGGAGCTTTGAGTCTCTCCTGTCTGTTAGTTTTGAATGTCCTCATTCTAAATTAAGTTGAGATCTCAGAGCAGCACTGGAGAAGTCTGTGTGATTGTTCACACTGCATCAGGTGCAATCTGTTTGTGTGTGTGTGTGTGTTAAGTATGACAAGGAGCACAGCAGCACCTATCGTTCATTCTGAAGTGTGACTGCATATTATTTAATTAAATTATATCCTTCCACTGTTTAATGATAACACTTGGTCAGTACAAGTATTTAATTTGGTTAATTGTCAAATTGTCATTGATATCTAATAAAAAAAAGTCACATCCCTTAACATTTTGCTAATAGAGCCACACTGTAGTATCAGAATGAGCTTTATTACCAACTGTTCTCCCATACACAAGGATTTTTTTTTGTTGATAGAAGAAACAATTGCACAGAACATTACAGTGAGACACAGAATATAAGAGTATAAATAGACATACAAATAACAGGACATATAACAGAATATAACAAAGTGGTAATGTATGTGCAAGGTAGGGGTATATAGAGTTATTTAATTAAATATGTCAATTTACATATGTACATGAGATATGTATTTACATTATTGCACTATGAGGAAGTCCTGAAGCAGTTTAATTGTTCATGGAGGTAAAAACTGTTCTTGTGCCTGGATGTCCTGGCGCTCAGTGCTCTGTAGCGCTGCCCAGAGGGCAACAGTTCAAAGAGGCAGTGGGCAGGATGTGTGGGGTCCAGAATGACTCTACCAGCACGTTTCCTCACACTGGAGATGTACAGGTCTTGGAGTGTGGGCAGGGGGGGCAACAATAATCCTCTCTGCAGTCCTGACTGTCCGTTGTAATTTCCTTCTGTCTGATTTGGTGGCTGAACCAAACCAGACAGCTATGTACACAGGACAGACTCAATGACGGCCAAGTAGAATTGTGTCAGCAGCTCCTGTGGCAGGTCGAATTTCCTCAGCTGGCGAAGGTATTACAATCTCTGCTGAGCCCAGGAACCTGAATGACTCCCACTGCAGTAAAGGGGCCCATTGATGTCATTCAGGCAGGCCAAAACCAGTCTCTCAAATGACTTCATGACCACAAACGTAAGAGCGACAGGTCTGTAGTCATTAAGTCCTGTGATTTTGGGTTTTTTGGGGACCGGAATATATGTGGAGCATTTGAAGCAGATCTGTGTGAAGATGGGGGCCAGTTGGTCAGCGCAGACTTTCAGGCAGGCAGGTGAAACACCATCTGGACCTGAAGCTATCCTAGTCTTTTGTTTCCAAAAGACCCGGCACACATCCCTCTCACAAATAATAAGTGCAGATTGAGTAGAAGGAGTGGGGAGGAGGGCGTTCTTGGTGGTGTTGGTACGTATGAAGTGAATATCAGAGCAGGGGAGGGGTGTGAGACTAGGAGTTTCTAACCTGCAGTAAACACATTGTTTATCCACAGAGCGAGGGGGAGGTGTCTTGTACTTGGTAATGCCTTTTAGGCCTTTCCACACAGATGCAGGATTGTTTGCTGGAAACTTGTTTCTTCTTTTAGCCATTCTGATTTCTGTAGTAAGTGTGTTCCTGGCCTGGTTGTACAATATTGTATCCCCACTTCTGCAAGCATCCTCTTTAGCATGACAAAGCTGTCTGTGTCTTCCTGTAAACCATGGTGTGGCAGCGGGGGCGTGGTCAAGCGCCCGTCCGGAGAGGGGGAGCGGTAAGGGTGCTTACACCTGAGCTAAAATATGTCGATCCCCTGTTGTTTGCAGTGCGAGAGGTCCCGCAAGCCTCAACCGGCTTCTCTCCATTTGAGCTGTTGTACGGGCGACGCCTGCGCAGCATCTTCGATGTCTTACGAGAAGGCTGGGAGGAAGGACCTACGAATAGCAAAAATGAAATTCAATACGTTCTTGACCTCAGAGCAAAGCTCCACACTTTGGGAAAACTAACACAGGAGAATTTGCTCCGGGCCCAAGAACGTCAATGTCGGCTGTACGACAGGGGAACGCAGCTGAGGGAATTTGCACCGGGAGATAAAGTTCTTGTATTGCTTCCCACATCGAGCTCCAAATTACTCGCCAAGTGGCAAGGGCCCTTCGAGGTCACACGACGAGTGGGGGATCTCGATTATGAGGTTAAGCGAACCGATAGGGGGAATGCGCGTCAAATTTACCACCTCAACCTCCTTAAATTATGGAGGGAGGCGGTCCCTGTATCGTTGGCTACGGTGGTCCCAGAGAGGGCGGAGCTCGGACCGGAGGTAAATCCAAAACCAGATCTCAATGCCCCGGTCAATTGTGGAGACCACCTCTCCCCGTGCCTGCAAGCAGAGGTTGCCAGGTTGCAGAAGGATTTTGCGAACATGTTTTCTCCCCTGCCGGGTCGCATGAACCTCATCCAGCACCATATCAAGACCGAGCCGGGGGTGGTCGTTCGTTGCCGTGCTTATCGCCTCCCCGAGCATAGAAAGAAAATTGTCCGGGACGAATTGGATGCCATGCTTGATATGGGGGTAATAGAAGAATCCCACAGCGACTGGTCCAGCTGGTCGTTCTTGTTCCCAAGAGTGAAGGGTCGGTGCAGTTCTGTGTGGATTACAGAAAAGTCAACACAGTGTCTAAATTTGACGCGTACCCAATGCCCCGCGTTGATGAACTGCTCGATCGGTTAGGTACTGCTCGCTTTTATTCGACATTAGATTTAACAAAGGGTTATTGGCAGATCCCCTTGACGCCAGTCTCCCGAGAAAAAACAGCCTTCACCACGCCGTTCGGATTACACCAATTCGTGACACTTCCATTCGGTTTATTCGGGGCCCCAGCCACGTTCCAGCGTTTAATGGACCGTGTCCTCAGGCCGCACTCTGCTTACGCCGCTGCCTACATAGACGATATTATTATTTATAGTAATGACTGGCAGCGGCATATACAACATCTGAGGGCGGTCCTGAAGTCGCTGAGGCGGGCGGGGCTCACTGCAAACCCTAAGAAGTGCGCGATTGGGCGTGTGGAGGTACGGTATCTGGGGTTCCACTTGGGCCATGACCAGGTGTGTCCCCAAATTGATAAAACCGCGGCGATTGCGACTTGTCCTAGGCCCAAGACCAAAAAGGGGGTGAGGCAGTTCCTGGGGCTGGCTGGCTACTACAAAAGGTTTGTACCTAATTATTCGGACGTCACCAGCCCGCTGACTGACCTCACTAAAAAGGGGGCTCCAGATCCGGTCCAATGGTCGGAGCAGTGCCAACAGGTGTTCACACAAATTAAAGCCGCACTCTGTGGGGGGCCGCTCTTGTATTCACCTAACTTCTCTCTCCCTTTCTTATTACAGACGGACGCTTCAGACAGGGGGCTGGGGGCCGTACTCTCGCAGGTGGTGGAGGGGGAGGAGCGCCCGGTGCTATACATCAGTAGGAAGCTCTTCTTGAGGGAAACGAAGTAATAGCACCGTGGAGAAGGAGTGTCTGGCCATCAAGTGGGCGGTCCTCACACTCCGCTACTACCTGCTGGGGTGGGCCTTCACCCACTGCTCGGATCATGCCCCACTGCAGTGGCTCCACCGCATGAAGGATACTAACGCCCGGATCACCTGTTGGTATCTGGCTCTCCAGCCTTTTAAGTTCGAGGTGATCCACAGACCGGGGGTGCAGATGGCTGTTGCCGACTTCCTTTCCAGAAATGGGGGGGGGGGGGGGGGGGGGAGTGGTAGGCAGGCCGGATGGCGCCCCGGCCTGAGTCGGGCGGTGGGGGTATGTGGCAGCGGGGGCGTGGTCAAGCGCCCGTCCGGAGAGGGGGAGTGGTAAGGGCGCTTACACCTGAGCTAAAATGTCTAACACCTGTCTCTAATTTCAGTGAGCACGGGGAGAGCGGCATAAAAGAGCCACAACACCACCAGTTGGGGCACGATGCCAGTCCAGTGTTGGCAGCCTTATTCAAAGACCATTTCTAAAAAGATTATTTGTGTTCACCTTTATGTTACCCCGTTCCCTGACAAATTAAAGAAACCCTTACCTTTGAGTTCACCAGCCTGTCACCGTGTCCTTCTTCCCCTGTCCAGTCAAGACCCTCATTACACATGGTTTATCGTTAATGAATGATAAAAATGTCCTAGTAGGTATGCACATATCCTCATAGAAACTGATATATGATGTCACAGTAAATGTGCGCTCATTCAGTCCTGTGGCTGCAGCCTCAGAAACACTCCAATCAGTGCAGCCAAAGCAGGCTTGTAGTTCCAGCTCTGCTTCATTGGTCGATGACTTTACAGTCCTTATTACAGGCTTAGCTGATTTTAATTTCTGTAGCAGTGGTCCAATATATTTCTTTCTCTGGTGGGGCATGTGATGTGTTGTTTGTATTTTGGCAGTTCATGGGTGAGGTTTAATTTATTAAAATCTCCCAGAATAATAATAAGAGAGTCCGGGTGTTGTTGCTCCATGTCTGTGATGTGATCAGCCAACTGTTGCAATGCTGCATTCATGCATGCTTGTGGTGGGAAATAAACACTCACCAGAATAAACGAGAGAAACTGCCATGGCAAGTAGAAAGGCACATTTTCTTCAATGCTGTTAAATCTCTACCCAAACTTTCGTTGATGTAAAAGCATGTTCGAATGCCTCTCGTATGCCTTGATAACTCACGTGTGTTTTTTGGATCACTTGTTGAGCACCGCTGAGCCTCCATCTAAGATGTCTAATAAAACATCTGAATAATCAAACACCAGCAAAAAAAATTACAGGTACGCTCTGCCGAATATTCAGCAGCTCATCCCTGGTGAAACTGATTGGGAAAGAGCGACAAAAAACATGACAAACAAACATAAGTAACAAAAATGCTAGAGCGCTCAACACCAAGGCCGCCATCTGTGGCAATATCTTTTTAGCATTCAGTAGTATGTTACCGTAATTGCAACAAGATGATATTGTAGAGTTTACCATTTTTTGGTATCACGATATTTTGTTAGTACATTATGCATTAGCTCATCCTGTGTCCTTTCCTACTCACGACCAGTTTCAGTAAATGGTATATCGCCCTCTTGTGGTCTCCAGTAGGGAAAGTGAGTAGGAAAGCATGCAAATTAGGCTTCTAATTAAAATGTTGGCTGATTTTAATATGTTGATGCCTCAAAAATATATTGATAAAACGTGCCGATCAATAATCAATAAATTGATTTTTTATGACAATCATGATATAATACAATTATTATTTTATTCACATTACAGTAATGAGAATACTGTTTGTTTTGATTTAAAGGTAAATTATGACCTGGACATGTTCTTTACAGGTTTCGTAAGATTCACCCAAATATAACAGCAACCCACAAAAATATTTAAAGTGCATAAACACCAAGCAGTTACTGGCATTCACTGATTAAGTGGCCAAAAGGTGATTCTATAAATCATCAATGGACAAGAATTACAAAACTGCATCTATAATTGTAATCGTAATTAAATTTTACTTATCGGTTTGCTTTTCTTTGTCCAGTGATCAATCATATAGTTACACAGATCAATACTGGATACTGAAAGCCAACCTCTCTTGAATTTATTGATTTCCAATGTTGTTTATATTCGATTTTCCAGTATTCCCTTTACCTTATGACTGAAAAATATATTACTATAGACAGAAATGTAAAAACAGAGGAAATAAGAGAGAAAAAAGAAAGAACAATAATGAAAGATCACCAAGGGGAAGATCTTAAAAACAATCTTTTCCCTGGCAACAGGAAAACTAAAAATAAGAAATCAATCAACAATGGAGGGTCTAAGTCACATTCAGCCATGTTATCTGTGTAGGAGATGTCAAGCAGCTTTCAGCAGAACCTTTGTCTTCTCACTGCAGGTTCCTGGCCCACAGAGACAAAAGCGTTTCATGTATAACCATGGACAAGAGCTTTAGGGTGAAGGAGTGCATTCTCATTGGCAACCAACAAACAGCAAACAATCCATGGCTCTCTTTTCAATCACTCCTTTGGCAACATGGGTGAGCTAAATGTTGAATTTAAACTCAGACTGAAAGGCCTTCAGGAAGCGGAATGATGAGGCAGTCTTAAAAGCTGACAGGAACCAAGTAAGCTGGTTTACTGAACCTACAATTTCGCTATTAGTTATGTCCGGTGCCTTATCTTACAGCACAACATTGCCAATATAATGCTGTGTAGAGTAATGATGATTCAAAGGCTTGAAATGGAGATGAAATGTTGAGCAATTACTTTGCATGTTGATTAACTGAAGATTATCAAAGACCAAGACAGTGTGTGCAAATACAGAACTAGTTTGTAAGGGCTGGGTGATATAGCACAATTAATTAAATGTCTATTTCCAACATGTTTTTTTTTTTTCTTCTTTATTCTGTTTTTGCAATTGTTTACCATTGGGATGAATCACAGTTTCTCTGTGCATAATTTATTAAAAATTTGAATAATAGTTTTGTTTTGTTTTTTCATATAAAACGTCAATAAAGTAATTCAGAAACACAGTTCTTTTTTTTTTACATGTGTTGCTTACACAAAGAATATGGCATTCAATTGTCCCACACAAAATAATTGTTTAATATAAATCTATTAAACAAAAATAACAGAATTTGCAATATCAATGGAAATATTTCTGTCAAATTATGTCAACATTGTGCAACTCTTCTGGGTTATATTATTATTCATAATTCAATTTAATATTAATTTAATATTAAATTGTTATTATTTTTGTTTCAGTAATTATTGAGACTTTAAGAAATTAAGCAAAATTGCGATAATCGTACCAATTTTGATACGCTTCTTTATTCTAAGTTCTTGACTTAAAAGTATGAGAGTGCTAAGACAGATGTTTTAATAGCCAAAAAAAACTTGCAATGGAGTTAGTTAGTTACAGGGGTGTCGCAATACTGGTATAAAAATTGGATCCGATAAGAAAATACTCAGATACCAAAAACCGTGATGAATGTCATTCCGTAAACATTCAGCGCACAAATTTAAATCAAGTTATGTCCTAGTGAGATTATTAAACCACAAAAGCTCAGATTTAATGAGATAAATCTATAGCTTGCATGTACGGTGCACTTCAAATGTGAGCACTAGTGAATGTGTGGAGACAATGTTGTGCTGATGCCGTCTGCACGTACCTTTTAAAGTACCTCCTCGGCTTATATATGGAAACCGCCATCAAGAGCACAGAGGGCACTGTTTGTAGCAGATGACAGTGAACTGAGCACAAATTCACTAAGGAACATTTTAAATGCATTAAACATTCTGAATGGCTCCAATGACTGTTTGAAATGATAATTCATCTGAAAAAAAATCTGTTTTAAACTATTTCAGAGCATGAGAACAATTGAGATATATATTTGTTGTAGTCCAAAAGCTAAAAAAAAAAAATGTATATAAAGATATAATTTGTTCATTTGCTTTATCTCCCAGCACTAGTTGGTAACCAAACCCCCTAAAGAGCAGCAGCAGATCAGAAAATTGACTGCTGAAAAGTAAGACCATTTTTGTTCCAATCCCCCCCTCAAAAAAGGGAAGCTGGTCATTCAGAGCCTCTTTCAAGCAAGAGAAAGAAGGAGAAAGAGATGTCTCTTTACATGCTATGTGAAGACGGGCTGATGGCAGCAATGTAACAGAGGCTATTCTTATCTCCTCCAGATTAACTTCCAATTGTTTTGGGCAAACAAAGGCTGCATCTTAGGAAACCACCCCCTAAAGGTCCAGATGGTCACCGTCCAAGACCCCTGACCTAAAGGCTCCGCCAAGGGACACAACTGCACATGCCTCAAGCACAGAAAGGCCACCTAGTAAACTTGCATCTTCACAGCCAATCAAATGAGAACTCTGGTCACACTTTTTATAAGCTCTAAGCTTGTGCTGATGGAGTGGCAGCTAAGCCAGTTGGTCTGGTGGCCTAATCACATTGGAGTGGTAAATTAGAAGCAGGAGGAACCCGATTAAATTACCACTATAGACGGATTGTGTAGAAAGTGTATAACTTAATACCCGATGATACCATCTTGATTAAAACCTGACCTCGGTTGAGTCTTGGTTCCTCTACTAACCTAAACATCTTAGTGAGATCTTCCTTGCCACTGTCACCTATGGCTTGCTCACTGGCATTATTCTTTGTAAAGCCACTTGGGAATGATTAATATTAATGAATGTAATTAGAATTTACCTCTACATTGGTAACAACAGTAAATTTGTAAGTTATCTGATAAAATAACAACTAATTATATCAATACAGAGTAACACAATACAGCTTTTAAGATGTACACTTTTACAGCACTTTTACTAGTACAACTAGTGCACTGCTGTAATTTAATGTGGCTTTTATATAGTTATATAAATAGTCTTAAGTACAAAGCCTTAAAAGAGTCACTCTTGCTTGAAGTCAGCATGAAATCAAAATGTACCCTATTTGCTAATGTAATACACCTTTCTGGTATAATAGTGAATAAAAATGTTGATTTTTTTTTCATAATGATTCATCAAAATGTAATAACTGCCTCTGATACAACTTTCCTTTTTGGCTGACATCACCAAGCCCTCTAATTTTTCAACCCATCACCTCCAATCACCAGCCACATACAGACTTTTAAAACACGGTCTCATTACAAGCTGCAATAATTAGTACGAGATAGCGAAATTGTAGGAAATCAAAAACGTCTTTTAACCCCAGAGAAAAATGAACAATGCAACAAACTGTATTATTACAATTTTTCTTAAGTTTAACCCCTAACCCAAACCTAACCGTTACCTCCTGAGACCCAAGCATGACTGGTGTGAGCATTTTCCATTACCCTTTTTGATTTGTAATTAGTAGAACACAATAAACATGCAAAAAAAAAAAAAAAAAAAAAAAAGTTGTGAAATGTAATAATGCCAGGTTATTGAGTTTTTTTTTATATATATATATATATATATATATATATATATATATATAAATGTCTTATGTTTCCAAGACTGTTGGTTATTCATGTTTCTGAGACCTTACAGACTTAACAGCTGATTTTGTGTAAAGCTGCTTTGGAGCACACCAATTATTGGGAAAAGCACACATAAAAAAACTATACAAATACAAAAAACTTAAATTAAATGTTATGTTACAATGTATCTTTGCATTGTCAAACAAACAAGTGATAGCCAGCGCTGAAGCATTTTACCAATCAGAAATTAGCATAATTAATACTAATACAAGTAATGGCCAGCATTGTCCAATAAATGCCAAACAAGTTAAAATAAAATTATACATTATACATTCTGAATCTATGCACTGATTTCCATTGTCCCATGTCTGCCAAACATGTTGAGTGGTTCAAACATCATCTACAGCTTGAAACTGAACTTTTGATAGCAAGTTTGGATCAAATGCACTTGGCTTCATAGGAGAGCAATAGGATGCTCATTTGCTCCATATTTAGTGAATGACTTAACCTCCAGTGTACTGTTTGTCTGTACTGGCCTCAAAACAGTTCAAAATGCACCTTGTTTTCATCCTAACTCAGTACAAAGCCTACAAAAAACATTTTCTCAATGTGAAAATACACAGTAAATTTGATTTCTAACCTTGTGCTTTTGTACACAATAGTGTACATTGTGTTTACCAGCAAGACAAACTCCGCTGTGGTCAGCACCATGTTGCTTTGTCACATGACTGCGTGCGTCAAAAATGTAACCCTTTACTGACAGCACGGAGTCTCCTGAACTGAAATCACTCAGTTTAATTAATTAATTTATGCGCTGCATATAGTAAAGAAAAAATACAATGTCCACGTTGGATAAAGTCTAAGCCCTCAACCAAACCCTAAAACCTAACAATAATTTTAATAGGGGAATAACTTTTGCGTACCACAGAAGAAAGAAAACATTAGAGTGTTTGGATGGGAAGATTATTTTAATCTAGTACAAGTGATTATTAGTTGTCATGAGACTATGTTGGGCCAGAGACTATTTAGCCAATTACTGGTATTAAAAATACAGATGTGGAAAAAGAAGTCCCGCCTTACAGGCAAAAAAGCCAAATGCCTTATAGATACTGCTTGTCAATCAACTCAAGAAATTGCATGTGCATTAGCTGAACCAGCCTGGAAAATAGAGCTAAACAAGCACAATTTAAGAAAATAGCTGCCTGATAGCTTTCCAAATATAGCTGCCAAGTTAACTGACTTGCCTTGAAAGGGACTTTGGTTGTTTTCATGATCCATCCAGCTCCAGATTTATAAAATTCTAGTAAGTCCTACCATACTTGCATTTCTTGGTAAAATATGTCAAATTACAGAAGTAAATTGGGTTGCAAAAATGGGTTTTAGGAACAGTTCAGCTAGGTCAATATATATATATATATATATATATATATATATATATATATATATATATATATATATATATATATATATATAGACACACACACACATACATACATACATGCTGGAATTTTCTTAACCTTGACACCAAATTCAACTTTATAATGGCAATGGCAGGCCAACAGCTGACAGTGCTGCCTTCTTTTCTGAGGTGAACTTTCAGTTCCATTACCAAATGCCTTTTAGGAGTCCAGCTTTCTCATAGCTGGCTTTTGACTTAGGCTCCGAAGTGTCTGTGACCTCAAATGCCACTGAGCAGAAATGTTCAGGGGGTGGGAGAAAGAATGAGGCTGTAATGACACAGGAATGTGACCAAAACATTGCCTTAAAACCTCCAGGTCATGGGACCTTGAAGGACATCAGATGAACATCCAGTTTAGATGGGAATGCGTTCAAGACAGACAGGTTTATGTGTCGTACCAGGAATGCAACCCAGAACTGACTGAAGATTCACTGAGTATCACTGATTGATTGTGACACTTTAAAGCTTTTTATTTAACAGTCATCATTGAATTCATGACCTTATCTACTAACAGCTTACTTCAGACGGCTTAAACAGCTGAAAGTTGACAACTCAGAGCTTTGGACTCCAGTGTATCCTTTCCTATCACATCCCTTAAAAACATGATATGTTTCCACCATAATATGTTCACAATCATAAATTCGTAAGGGATCTCATTCAAACAAGACGCTTTTAGAACCTTTCTGCAGAAGCTTTCTCTATTTCCCCATTGATGATGTACTTACTGGCTAATACCAAGTTTACTGTGAAAATATGGTTACGTCAGTTGTAACTTGTGGTATACAAACTTACCATGGTCCTTTTTTGTTAGTGATGCCCCTAAACCTACTAATAAATGGCATCAGTGGAAAGATCATCAGTGCCAGGCTAACAAAAAACCTTATACACTCGCTGTGCAGTTATGTCTAAAATTACTGGATAGATGCAAATGTTATGTTCAAAAACTGACAAACGAAGAACAATGCCCATAAAGATATCCGATATATGGCCATATATGAACATAGAAAAATTATAGTTCATATATTTGAGCATATAGGCATGTATGTATTCACGTTCCACTAGTATTTGGGAAAATATACGTTGTGAAATGAAAACAACAGAGTTTCTATATACAAAGAAATAAAGTGAATTCAACTTATTTCAAGTTATAACCAATGATGAATGTTAACGCGTTTATTTTAGACAATGTTTATTTTCTACTGTGTGTTTGAATTTTAACTCCAATGAGATCTGTCAATAGACGCAAGTTTAACTACAGTAAGAGAATTGGCTGAAAGTTTGGTTTAAATTCATCTTTATATTTCCATGAATCTGGTCAAATTTGCTGTTCTTTAACCCTTTGTAAACAAGTGTTACCGGTTAGAAACGTGACGTGATCTCGCGATTCCATTGCTTAATTAGTCAACATATCGCGCAACTTTAATAAAACACACGTTAACACAAGTTCACAAATACGAGTCGAGCTTTCAACACCAATGAAAGGAGACATCCGTTGACTAAACCGAATGTGTATGGCATCAGTCCTGACTCAACCTTGAACCTAATGTGTAATGCACATGAAAATTAAACGTAATTACTTACCGAATTCAGTGACCAGAAGAAGGGTTTCTTCCAGATGTGAGATCTCAGCTTTGTCTGCTCCCTCTCGTGTCCTCCTGACTATCAGCCGCTGTGAGACTCGTCATGACGTCAAAAGAACTGACTGTATGTTCTGTCACGTACCGTACCGTTTCTGTGTATTTGAACATTCACATCCAGCTCCGTGAAACTCGCATGGACTGTTCTAAAGGTTCAGTTATATTTTCCAAGAATATCAAATAACTGTAGAAATGACTACCGGACCAGCACTGCTGGTAACTACAAACTTTTCAATTCCAACATCTACTTTTTTCTCTTTTAAAACATTTTATTTGCTGCTGTTTGTATTATAAAGTGTACTATGGCTATATTTCGGCATTTTATCAGCGTAACACTTTACAATAAGGTTGTATTTATTAACATTTGTTAAAGGTGCACACAGATTAACTCCTAAAGACATGAATAATTTTGCAATATAAGTAGGAAATTATGACCACTCACATTAAAATGAAGACTCCATTCATATCAGTATCCTTATAAAACTGTTTTATTCTACATGGAGAGGGTCCACACATGGGGGCAGCCATGTTTGAATCACATGACTAGCTGAATACTACTTGCTTAATCAAAGTGAACACCCTGTTAATTGACACCTTTACTCATTGATTAAATTAATCATGGCTGACTGTGTATACTACATCTCTACAATGTCATCTGAAACTGAAAACTATTGATTTTATATGATGCTGCATCCAAGCAGCTAGGTGTCAGTGTAAATTCAAGATGACACAAAGAAAAACGTTACTGAGTGCACCTTAAGTTAACTACTTTGCCCTGATAGCACACATGCAACCGGTCCTGCTCGACCCATTCTGAACGGGACTTGAACTGGCATGGGAGGCGGGTGCTCTAATGAGGAGGCTAGAGGCTACAGCCTCTAGTGTCAGTCGCTAGTGTGCCTCTTGAGGCCAGGGGAGCGATGTTTACATACTGCACAGCTACCTACCAGCTGACTCCCGTTACACTCACCCCCCTAAACTTCACTCCGATCCGGGTCACGGCACCACTGCCACCGGTCCTGCTCGACCCACTCCGAACGGAACTCGGACCGACATCTCCAGCATGGGTGGTGGGCAAAGAACGTGGAGGCTAAAGGCTTCAAACTACGGCATCAGTCGCTAGTGTGCCACTTGAGGCCAGGGGAGCGATGTTTACATACTGCACAGCTACCTACCAGCTGACTCACGTTACACTCACCCCCCTAAACTTCACTCCGATCCGGGTCACGGCACCACTGCCACCGGTCCTGCTCGACCCACTCCGAACGGAACTCGGACCGGCATCTCCAGCATGGGTGGTGGGCAAAGAAACGCGGAGGCTAAAGGCTACAAACTACAGCATCAGTTGCTAGTGTGCCTCTTGAGGGCAGGGGAGTGAGGTTTTCATACTGCACAGTTACCTACCAGCTGGCTCCCATTACACATACATCATATGATGTGTGTGTGTGTGTTTACATCTGGAAGATGTAATTTTTTTACATTGTTTGCTCGTCTGCAATACATCTAAGACGTATATCAATAAGTATGTCTCTTATATCAATAAGACATTCAGAAGATGCCTTTGAGATCATTTTGATTTTGAATGTTTGTAAATCTGATGTTTTTAAGATATTTAACAGATCATAATTAGATTGTGATGCTTTCCAGATGAAAAGATCTAAAACAGATATCTCAGAAATGGACGTGTGCTATAACGTGAACTAACAATAGACAAGTGTAACGGTGGCCAGCTAATAGATAGCTGTGCAATGTGTAAACCTCACTCTCCTAACCTCAAGAGGTTCACTAGCGACTGACGTTAAAGGCTGTAGCCTTTAGCCTCCTTGTTAGCACACCCACCTCCCATGCCGGAGATGCCGGTTCGAGTCCCTTACAGAGCGGGTAGAACAGGGGCGTCACAATGGTGCCGTGACCCGGATGGGAGTGAGGTTTAGGGGGGTGAGTGTAACGGTGGCCAGCTGATAGTTAGCTGTGCAATGTGTATACACCTCACTCTCCTGACCTCAAGAGATGCACAAGTGACTGACGCTAGAAGCTGTAGACTTTAGCCTCCTTGTTAGCGAACCCGCCTCCCACGCCGGAGATGCCAATTCGTGTCCCGTACAGAATGGGAAGAACAGGAGCATCACACAATACTTTTACAGCATGTGATCTTGGTTAATGTTCATTTCAACACATAGTAATAAAAAAATGTTTTATCAAAAGTTGTTTATGTTAACATTAGGGAAATCACTCACATGAACTAACACTGAACAATTGTATTTTCGTAAATTATCATTAACCTAGATTAATAAATGCTTTAATAAAATATTGTTCATCATCAGTGCATGATTCCTTTTATATTTACTGATGTTTACAAATGCAACCTTATTGTAATGAACACTGTTTTATTTAGTAAATGCATAAGCTGTCAAAATCAATCTCACTAAGACCAAATCAAATAAATTCAACGTCTATACAAACTACAGTCACAGTCTTCACTCAAGACAGTGAACACTTAAAATGACAGAATTTGAGCCAAAGCGAATCTATTGTTAAAAATTGACTGGGATAGACTGGGATAGAGCTCCCACTACTGGAGGTTTATCCACTCCAAGATATTGGTCTCATCCAGAATAGGCAGGTTGGAGGATTTTAGGTCTTCTTCATCCAGCAAAACACTAAATCATTCTTCACTACTTGTACCCTAATAATAATAATAATAATAATAATAATAATTGTACTAACCTTTTTGTGCTGGAGATATTTCATTCTTTAAACTGGCATATTATTTTAGGGACAAAAGAAATTGAGCTCATTTTAGATGTACTGTAGTCTATAGAGTGATATTACATAGAATATAAAATTATTATTAGACAACAAGTGATCTAATACTGATGTTATCTAATACCTAAGATAAACATATCTTATTTATCATGGAGCTCGAAGCTGTTCATGAGCAGGCAGAATAATTAAAGACTTTTCATATGTTCCCATTAGTATATTTTGTCATATCTCGCTAGGACACCAGAAGGGTTCCCCCACCTCCAAAACAACATGATCACACAGAAATGGAACATGTTGCTAATATATATATACACACCTCACAATGCCTGATTTAAATGCTTAAAGACGGTCACTTATAGAAACGTTGCTGTTTAATTATTTATTATTATTATTGCGAGCTTTGACAACGAGTAGAACTTTTTTCTACAATTTTATAAACACTTAATAACACATATTTATTCTTATCATATCATTACCTCACAATCTTCATTTGATTAAACAGATGAAAAGGTTTTTACTTTATGAATATCTAAACTGATTGTCATGCTTTCAGTTTGGAACTAGGAACAGCTAGTCAGACTTCTCAAACATTATAAACAACAACTGCTCTCTTTTTGCTACATTATAGGGACTAACCCCCCAAACAGATTCCTTGTGAAACACCCTCTGACAACAAATGCAGTGAGTTTGCACCTTTTTTCATGAAGAAGATCAATGATATTAAAATGGCGATCTGCTTGTCCTCATGTTGCTCCCACCACAAAAATATCAGAAATTAGTCACTATGTCTGATTTTGAGGAAATTGATGGCACAACCATGGAAGACATAGTACAGCATCTTAAAACGTCGACCTGCGGTCTTGACACACTCCCTACTTCATTTTTCAAAAATATGTTTAACTGTTTAGAAAAAGATCTGTTAGAAATGGTCAATGCCTCACCCCTTTCAGGCACGTTTCCTAAGTCCCTGAAAACTGCAGTTGTAAAGCACCTCCAAAAAAAAGAGCAATCTTGATAACTCTATATTAAACAACTACAGACCAATCTCAAATCTTCCATTCATAGGCAAGATTATTGAAAAGGTTGTCTTTGAACAGCTGAGCATATTTTTAAACTGGAATGGCTACTTGGACACTTTCCAGTCTGGTTTCTGACCGCATTACAGCACAGGGACGGCACTCATAAAGATTCTTAATGATATTCGGCTAAATACTGATTGTGGCAAAATATCAGTGCTGCTTTTGACACTGTTGACCACAATATCCTCCTAGACAGACTGGAAAACTGGGTTGGGCTCTCTGGGACGGTCATCAGCTGGTTCAGGTCATATCTAAAAGAGAGTTGTGCAACTATGAATCTGAATGGACATTCATGACGTGTGAAGTCTCACAAGGCTCAATTCTTGCACCACTACTGTTCAACCTGCATATGCTTCCACTAGGCCAAATTATGAAAAAGAACCAAATTGCGTACCATAGCTACACAAACGACATCCAGATATACCTTGCCCTATCGCCAAATGACTTATCACCCCATGGACTCTCTGTGCCAGTGCATTGATGAAATTAACATTTGATGTGCCGAAACGTCCTTCAGTTAAACAATGACAAGACAGAGGTCATTGTATTTGGCAACAAAGGCGAAATTCCCAAGGTTAGCACATATACAGTACCTTGACTCCAGGGGTTTTAAGGGAGTCAGGCCTTAGTTTCAGTTTACATTAAATCAATAACTAAATCAGCCTATTATCATCTAAAAAATATAGTGAGAATTAAATATTTTGTAACCAGTCAAGACTTGTTCATACATTCATCATTAGGGTGGACTTCTGCAATGGACTCCTCAACAGCCTTCCCAAAAAGACCAAAAGACACCTGCAGCTCATTCAGAATGGTGCTGCCAGGATTCTTAACCAAACCAAAAAAATCTGAGCATACTACTCCAGTCCTCATGTCTTTACACTGGCTTCCAGTTACATTTATAATTGATTTTAAAGTACTATTACTCGTTTAGAAAACACTCAATGGCCTACAACCTAAATGCATTGCAGATATGCTTGTTGAATATGAAACTAACAGACCTCTCAGATCATTAGGATCAAGTCGGTTTGAAATACTAAAGGTTTTCTCAAAACAAGGAGAGACTGCATTTGGCTTTTATGCCACCTGTAGCTGGAACCAGCTTCCAGAAGAGGTCAGATGTGCTCCAACGGGAGCCACATTCAAATCCAGACAGAAAACACATCTGAGCTGTGTTTCACTGAGCACTGTGCTACACTTAATGATTGCACTGGATCATTATTTCTGTATTTTTTTTAAAATTATTCTTCATTTTAATAATTTTTAGTTTTTAAAATATATCTTATTACTTTTTATTCTTATTTCTTGTTCTTAATTGATTTTAAAATCAATTCTGATTCAGATCCTATATTAAACTACAAACCCATGACAGAGAGGTTGAGTGAATGTGGTCTGTGCTCTGTGGATGGGGGTCATTGTGTCAGAGACGCTGTAGAAGGACAGAATTCCTGCACTGTGACCCACATACACTCCTATTCCAGAAGAGCTGCAGGACACGGGGGGTTTAGACTCTTTATTATTGTGTCTGAGTGTGTATCTGGAGGGAGAACATTCCAATCTCCAAGACCGATTATTATATCCAAATAAACACTTAAACCCTCCCTTCCTGCTGATGCTCTTATATGACACTGAAATACCCTCACGTTACTCCCACTCAATCTCCCAGTAACAGCGTCCACACACACTCTTTCTACACAACACCTGAGAATAATCATCAAATCTGTCTGGATGATCAGTGTGTTGTGTAAGAGCCACTCTGTTCCCCTCAGACAGATGGAGGTTTTGATTCAGTATGTTTGAATCCAGAGTGAACTGACTGGAATCTGATGAAGATAAAAACATTAGCATGTCATTTCATTTCAAGTTTGTTATTTTGTGAATGCCTACATACGTGGGGGACACTTCCCCTGAACTCTTTAAAAAGTAGATTTTGTCCCCCACATTTTTTCAAGCTGAACCCAAACCGAGTCCAAATGGTGGACAGTACAATATACAATATACAGTATTCTTTACGTTTTGTTACTTTGAGCAGATTTAGCGTCCATCCAGCCAATCGCAGGTGAGTCGAAACACCCCTTACGTAATAGGACGTCAGTCAGACAGTCTAATGAACGAGGCTCCGTTAATTTCTAAGCAAATTGCTAGATCTGTGTTATACATGTAAAGGTATTTTAATTTTACCTCTATGTTGGTGTCCTGTCATTTTCTCCCCAATTTGGAATGCCCAATTCCCAATGTGCTCTAAGTCCTCGTGGTGGCATTGTAACTTGCCTCAATCAGGGTGGCGGAGGACGAACCTCGGTTGCCTCTGCATCTGTGACCGTCAATCTTGCCACAAATCTTATCACATGGCTTGTTTAGCGTGTTACCGCGGACAAAGCGCGTGTGGTGGCTTCACGCTATTCTCTGTGGCATCCATGCACAACTCGCCATGCACCCCACAGAGAGCGAACCACATTATAGTGACCATGAGGAGGTTGCCCCATGTGACTCTACCCTCCCTAGCAACCGGGCCAATTTGGTTGCTTAGGAGACCTGGCTGGAGTCACTCAGCACTGGAAACTCTACAGGAATAAATCAACATTAACAAAAAACAAAAAGATTTTAATGAGCACACTGATGAGTCCTGTCGGTTTACTGAGATCATTATATAATGAGATCATATTGTATTCCTGACCGAATTCCAGATGGCCATCTTCTGGATTACAATATTGATAAACATTAGGTTAATTTAAGTAAAATTAGAAAAGAATATACCATATTAATGATCACTGTCATGTTTTTCAAAGTTGTGTTACCTGCAGGAAATGTATGCGATCGTGTTTGTTTATGTGTATGTGTACTGCTCCAGCTCAGCGTCTCTCCTCCTCAGGTTTCCTGCTCCAGTCGCTCCAAGAGTCTTTCAGCTCGACTCACTGCAGCCTTTTCCTGATCTCTGATCAGGTGTGTCACCACAGAGCGGCTTCTCTCACTGTCCTCCACTGCTGTCTGTGCAGAGCGCTGTTACATTACAAACTGCTCTTACTGATTCCTCACACAGATCCATCAGATTATGCCTCTTATCGTTGAAGAACCTCTCATGTTGTTCAAGATGGGTTTGACAGTAAGAGTTCAGACACTCCAGACAGGACTTTTCTCCCAGTACAGATGTCCCTCTATCTCCAGGTCCAGTGTAACAGTGAGTAGAATGAGCAATTTGAAGTTTTGTCTTCTTTAGGTCTTATAGTGAATGAGTCCAGCAGTCTGTAATAAAGCTCGCACAGTAACTGGGTTCATAGGGAATCGTCACTGGATCCTTCAGTAGATCCAGACACACAGGACAGCAAAACTGATCCTGAGAAAAACAGCCTTCTGCCATTTCAATATATACAATATACAAACAGAAACAGACACACATACTGTACAACAGCTGGAGTTTTGGTTTCCTGGTTCTGCACTTGAGACATGTGCAAAATGTGTGTGCTTCTGTAATATTTAACTTCTATAGTTCAGATGTCCACCAGGTGTCAGTGTCACACTAGATGACACACAGACTTGACTAGAAACACCACTGTAAACATGTGAGTCTGTCTGCTACTGAAACAGTTACTCACCCCCTTCTGTTTGACATTTTTTAAGAATCATTTAGCAGAATGTCTAAGTTGCTTTTTCCATACATTGAAAGCTCTGAATAGACTAAAAAACGGCCAGTGGTAGCTCAGCGGTTAAGGCTTTGGGTTACTGACCAGAAAGTTTGGTGGTTCAAGCCCCAGAACCGTCAAGATACCACTGTTGGGCCCTTGAGCAAGGCCCTTGACCCTATCTGCTCCAGGGGTGCATGTTTCATGGCTGACCCTGTGCTCTGACCCCAGCTAAGTTGGGATATGTGAAAAAACTGCATTTCATTGGCTCTGTACCTGAACTCTGCACAATGACAATAAAGTTGAATTTTAATCTTAAAAAGCACCACACTGTAAAATCTAATTAGTTCTAATTAGTAAACATGTAAACCGATTGCTATAACAAATGAGTAAATGTACATATTTGGCTCAAGTAAAGTGAACTATTAACAGTATGTACATTATTATTTTTTTTTTTTAAAGCAATTGGTTTCCTCACTTTATTTTTTTAAGTCAACTTATTACATTTTAAATTGCACAACAGTAGCCCATACGACTCGTGCACTATATTCCAAGTCTTCTGAAACTATATTAAATAAAGTTGAATATTGTAATACACTGAACAACACTTTGAAATTTTAGTAGACTTAAGGATAAAACATTTCATGAAATGTCCTACCTCTGTTTGGAAATGTATCACAAATATTTCTATATTCTTCTTTCACATGGAACAACAGATATATATCATTAAGAAAATGTCTGTATTTATACGGAGTTGGTATGACAGCTGATCTGTTCAAAGAAGGGGTTTCTTGTTTGATTATGAGGAATTTTTTTATCGAGGCTGTGTTTGATTTGTTTCACATCCGAAACAAAAAAAAGAAAAATTGCAATGCAATTTTCCAGTCATGGAAAAGTTATGGAAAATTTTAAAAATACCTAAATGTCCTGGAAAATATTTAAGTAGAATAAAACAATTTGACTGTGTGGCTAACAGGGTTGAGAAGGGCCCTTTTTAAATTTATTATAGAATACATGCTGTAAAATGGCATCTCCAGCATGGGAGGCAGGCACGCTACAAGGAGGCTAAAGGCTACAGCGCTTACCATCATTCACTAGTGCGCCTCTTGAGGGCAGGGGAGTGAGGTTTACACACTGCACAGTTACCTACCAGCTGGCAACCATTATACTCACCCCACTAAACCTCACTCCTATCCGGGTCACGGCACCACTGTAACCAGCCCTGCTCGACCCACTCAGAGCAGCATTCAAACCGGGGTCTCCGATAATGGAGGCGTGTGTGCTAATGACGAGGGTAAATACCACAACCATTAGCGTCAGTCGCTAATGCGCCTCTTGAGGCCAGGGGAGTGAGATTTATACACTGCACAGCTATCACGTACCAGCTGACTCCCGTTACATTGGGGATTTTGTATTCATTATTATTATTATTATTATTTATTTTTAAACAGCTCTATATGCCTAATGATGCCTCACATGAAGCTGTTTTGGAGATAATATGTAATATATCTTATTTTTTAACATATATGGTGTTGCTGAATCAGTGTTTATTACTTGTGCCAGTAACACATCGTCATCTGTTCTCTGTGCCTGGCTATAGAGCTAGCTACGCCGTCACTACTGCTGACGACACTCACAAAGCAATTTTGCAGCCAGACTGTGTGTTTTGACATAGAAGGAAATTGTTTTTGTGACATTTAGAGGGGAACGCGTGCAATTTAGCATTTGAGTCACTTTTCAAAAGTTGCTAAAAGTTCCAAATATATTTTAGAAAGTAGCTAAATTTGATGCTAGGTGCTTTTTGGGAAAAAAGTTGGTAGTCTGAAAATTTGCTAAATCTAGCAGCAAAACTGGTAAGTTGGCATCACTGATGATGTCATATCCATCCTTTCACTCATAACAATGTGAGAGTGCCCTCTGTCTGCTCGTATGAATGTAACACATCATAAGTAAGTGTTTCACCACTGTTCAAATTCTCCTTGGATCGCATCATTTATATGGATAAATGTTTTCAAACTGAATAGATTAAAAATGTAATTAAACAAATGATAACAAAACGCAAGTAATCTCTTCAGTAATCAAAATACTTTTTGTATGTAACTGTATTCTGATTACCAAGGATTTCAATTGAACTGTGGAATACAGTTACTAATATTTTGTATTTTAAATACGTAATCATGTTACATTTTCCGTTACTGTCCACCCTGGTTGCTAACAAGGTTTTCATTACATGTACAAAAACATGGTAATGATCGGGACAGATGTTAAATATACAAAATTAGATTGTAACCATAGCCTTGATCTGTGTGCTGATTGCTTTTCTTACAAATGGCCAGCAAAATGCAAAAATGCATTTCCCCTTTCCGGTTGCTACACCACGTTCTGTGCAAGTTCAGGAAGACTGTGTTGCTGGTTGTGCCGGAGTAGCCCATTTGCCCTTGGTTCCCAGAGCCGGTAGAGCTCTTGGATGCACCCCATTAGGAAATTACTGCTCTGTGCTGCCTGCCTCACTGGACTCACTGCAATAACTGCTCCACTGATGATGCCATTGCATCTACAATACACACTCTCCCACCTGGAAAAAAGGAACACATATGTGAGAATGCTGTTTATAGACTACAGCTCATCATTCAACACCATAATGCCCTCCAAGCTTGATGTGAAACTCTGGGCTTAAACGGCTCGCTGTGCAGCTGGATCTTCCTGTCAAGCAGATGCCAGGTTGTTAGAATGGGCAGCAACATCTCCTCATCACTGACCCTCAACACAGTGGGCTGTGTTCTCAGCCCACTCCTGTATTCCCTGTACACACATGACTGTGTGGCAACACATAGCTCCAATGCCATCATTAAGTTTGCTGACAATACGACGGTTGTAGGTCTGATCACTGACAATGATGAAACAGCCTACAGAGAGGAGGTGCACACTCTGACGCGCTGGTGTCAGGAGCACAACCTCTCCCTCAACGTCAGTAAAACCAAGGAGCTTGTGGTGGACTTCAGGAAGAAAGACAGAGAACACAGCCCCATCACCATTAATGGAGCACCGGTGGAGAGAGTCAGCAGCTTCAAGTTCCTCGGTGTCCACATTACTGAGGAACTCACATGGTCCGTCCACACTGAGGCCGTTGCGAAGAAGGCTCACCAGCGCCTCTTCTTCCTGAGGCGGCTGAGGAAGTTTGGAATGAACCAACACATCCTCACACAGTTCTACATCAAAATAAAAAAAAAGAGAGATATATATACACACACACACACATATATATATATATATATATATATACAAAACGACTTAAGTTAAAAATAAGTATTACATTAGAAAGTTATTTTAAAACTTTATATAAATATCTATTCTATAACAAATGAAAATAACAAATTAAGTCTATGTACTACTTATATGCTGTGTGAAGGACATTTTCAGTCCCACCACAAAGTCTTTAACAGAATAAATACAATTTTGACAAAGTACAAATAAATTTAAAGGCATTCTGGACAAAGAAAAGTATTGTCAGTCCTAACACAATCTTAGTGGAACCACATGCTACACTTTTCAGACTGAATCTGTGAAAAAGTAACAGGTCTGGAGCGACGCCTTCTTCTAAGGCTTGTTGCCATCTTTCATGCCACAGTAGTGGCACAGGTCAGACAGATCATCTAGATAAATTACAGGTGTAGAAAGGCCGTACCAAGATTTAACATCATATGTAAATTTGAGTGGTTTCATATAACAATTGAAAAGTTTAACATAAAACACTAATGAATGTAAACACTAGTGCTTGCTTATCATAGATACTAGATAGGAAAACTTGTAAACAAATGTATTAAAAAAAAAAACTAGTCTTTTCAAGGACAGTAAGCTGTTGCTTTTAAAGGATCCAGCAGGACGGTCCTCTGCTGTTTTGGGTAGATTATCTAAAATTTTGAAACCCCACACATACCCAAGGAACTGTCTTGGTTACACACAACAAAGGCTGCTGCTATAAAACATATTGCTATATCAGTTTTTAAGTCTCACCAGTAGTATCTAGTGATGGTTGTCATTAACAACACCCAAAATTATCTTTGAATTTTCAGGAACATGCTGTAACATAATACAATAAACATTAATTAAGCCACATTATTAGTTACCATAACATTCTATTATAATATGTTGGCGTTACTCCTATTAAATGCAATCTTACACATGTGTTCACTTACCTTTAATTTGGACTTCCCACTATTCCAGATCCAAGTAATTTCAAAAGAATCAACAAAAAGGGCCTTTTCCTGATGGAGCTTGTTGTACTTCCTCACCAGTAACCATACATAAGCATTGACAGCCTTGAAATAAAAATTGAATAGAAGATAAATAAATAAAAGTCCTGCACAGAACAGTTCTTGCCTCACTCTCCAATTCTTGGTCTGGGCCTGTCTTTGCAATGTCCAAATAAAATATTTTATAGAGACCAATCCAAGACAGTAGAACATGTACAAGTTTCCCAACATAAGCATCACTTATGTCTGCATAGAATAATGACAAATTTTTGTTTTGCATTTGTTTTAACTGATCATATTTTTTTTTTCCTGTTTTACAGAAGTTATGGACTTCTCCATGGACTGTGTACAAAAATCACAAGTTTCCTGCAGTGATGGAGGCCTAACTGTAATTTCTCCATTGCTGGCTTCTCCTATGGAGGTGGTGCGATGTTTGGGGGCTGTCTTGTCTGGTGGTGGTGTCCTGTATGTTTTGTGAGCTGTCTTCTCTTGTGCCTGTGGCAACAGCTTGCTGCCCCAAATTTCTATGGCATTCAGATCTGCAGATATGATCACTCTGATCACATTTCAGTGTAAGTCTATGGGATTTTTTAGCGCAGAAGGTGTGAAATGTATGCCTGATTGCTCATGTCCATAACACAAACGGTGCAGGACGATTTAGACATAAAGGTTTAGAAGAAGATGATGTATGTGAGATAATAATTGTGACGCAAACGCCACTAATGACTGTCGCTTATTCTGTCATTGATTGTACAAATTTCTATTTCACCCCCCAAATCATGCCATTGGTTAAGTCGGAAGTTGACATTTCAGAATGGTTGATCAAACAGCTACAGTATTTGAACTTTTCGGAGAATCGGGCAATGAATAGCTTACTTATAGTCATATCTGCACATTAAAGAATTACACACTTCACCTTTAACTTTGACATTTAGCGAAATACATTTTAAAGCAAATTTACTGGATTTCAATTAAATTCATTAATTAAAAGTAATTTTGTAATATAAGTACACACAGAATTCACAAATTCCTTTCCTTGACCAGAGAGGATTCTTTTTGGTGCCTCGAACTGATAAAATAACTTTACTATACAGTTGGTAACCTCACTGGCTGACTTGGACTTCAGGGGATAGGCCTGAGGCCACATTGTGAAGTATTCAATGAGGACACAGATATATTGATATCCTTCCTCTGTCATTGTCAGCTTCCCAATGAGATCCAAAGGGGGCAGTGAGTTGATCAATTATATTAGAATACATTAAGCATGAACAGAGCAAACAATGTTTATTAATCTTGATTGCACTTGTAGAAATGTTAATCAGTTTAGCAAATTACTCAAATTAAAGCACATAAGTCAAACTCATGCAGAGTTTAGCTTCAACCCCAATTAAACATGTGAACCAGCTAATCAAGGTCTTCAGGATTACTTGAGTATTACAAGCAAGTGTGTTGGAACAGGCTTGTATAAGTAAACTATGCAGAACTGTGGCCCCGCAGAAGATTTTGACACCTCTGAATTAAAGGAATAGATTACAAATTAAAATATATCAATAACAAATACTCTCAAATATACAACAATGGAATGCATTTAATTAATCTGAGAGAGTTTGAAGTTTAAATTTCAACATTCAAAATTTTATAAAACCTTGATATACAGTCACATCAGGCCATTCTTAGTACTCAACTCAAAATACCTGTATAGGGGTGTATCCCACAGCTTTTTGGATTCATTCATTTGTGCTGTTAAAAGAAACTTCTTAACGTTTTCCTTTCTTTATATTAAACAAGCTTACTTCTGGGAGCTGTGAAATCATGCAGGCTAAACCCCATTTCAATCATTCTCACCTGTCATTGTTGCCAAAAAATGAATGGTTCAACGATACTAAACATGGCACAAACCAGAAGCGAGCACAAACGATGGAGACAGGTGAGAGTGATTGACGTACGGTTTAGCCTGCGCGATCAGTGTGCATGCTCAGGTATGGCCATGCTTGGCATTTCGCAGCAACAGTGAACAAGCCCTTCTTCTTTGGATTTATTGGCGGTTGGCAAACCAGCTTAGGTGCATTTTCGCCACCTACTGGGATGGAGTGTAAGGCATTGACGAAGAAGGAAATAAAAAGATGGAAGAGAGTGGAAGAAAAAAATACATCTGAAATCTAATTGTTTAATCTGAATACCATATTATTTCCCAAGGACTTAATGTCATATTCTTCTAACCAGACATGTTGTCTTTAGGTAAGCTAATACAGCCTTAGGAGTCTATCCATACTCCCAGGAACTTGATTTTTGATACTTGTTCTAATACCTGATTGTACAATTTTGGTTTAAAGCTTTTTTTTTTCCTTCTTGAAAAACATACTACCAGCATTTGAGTTACTGAGAATCGGAACCCCCAACTGTTAGCCCACTTTCCAACTTCATCTGTTGCCTCCTGCATTCGATCCTCCACATATTTGACATTCCTTCCCCTTTTCCATAATGCTCCATCGTCTGCATATAGAGATCTTCTTACCCAAGTCCCAATTTTTGAAAAGATTTCATTTATCATATTATTAAACATAATGAGACAGCAGACACTACCTTGAGGTGTACCATTATCTATTGAGCATACTTTTGAATATGATGTTCCCACCCTTAGCTGTATTGTCCGATCCATTAAAAAAAACTCATAACCCAGTTATATAACATCCCTTTTATTCCCATTTCTTCATTTTAGATTAGCAGACCTTCTTTCCACATCATCTCATAAGCCTTCTTGATATCAAAGAATATCCCTATTAGTATTTCTTTATTCACTATTTCCTTTCTAATATCAGTTTCTAGATATAAAACTGCAGCCAATGTACTGCAACCTTTCCTGAAGCCACTTTGATGTGGATATAGCAACCTCTTATTTTCAAGCATATAAACTAAACGATTCATCACTATTCTTTCCATTAATTTGCAAATCCTTACCTGGCTTTCCTATTGGAACCACACCACCATGTTTCCAGGAAGAGGGAAGCTTTCATTCTTCCCATATCCTATTGAAAAGATCTAATATTAAATTTAATGGTGGATCTGATAGATGTTTAAGCATTTCTTAACAAACTTGGTCCTACCATGGAGATGTGTCTCACCCCTGTTTTAGCTCATATAAGGAAAAAAATACATCTATAGTAGATCCAGAAAGACCTGTATTCTTCTTGACTACTGGGTATTCTCTCAAACACTGTTCTCTGTATCTCCTCACCTCATCTGACACATTACCACTACTATGCATATTAACAAAGGTTTTAGCTAATACTTCTGCTTTTTCTTCATCACTGACTATTTGTTTCTCTTTACTTATCAAAACAGGAAGACTGCAGCTCCTATGAATCCTGACATTTTTCCTTATCATACCCCATAAATCACTGATATCTATTTTCTCTCCAATTGTGTCACACAATTCTCTCCAATGCTTTCTTTTGGCAGTTCTTATCACTTTCCTAAACTGTACTCCTTTATACATAATAAAATCTTCAAATGAGAAAGACTTTCTTAATTTCCTTAATGCTCTGTTTCTGGCTCTTATCATCTTACTTTACATTTGGGCAGAGCAATTAACTTCTACCATGAAAGCAATGAATAACAGTTTATCAAATATCATTGTCTTGTCATTCACTCTACATTGGTTAGTGCATTTATCTACCTCTCCATGATCTATTTCCTTCTGTTCTGTCTGCTGATCTTTTCTACTAATATTCTTGATTGCTTAAGCATATGTCAATCCCTCTAATACCTTTATATTTTGAATTTCCTCAGCCTCTTTCCTGACCTGGCATCCACCGCATCCCACACTGTGGTCCCCTCCACAGTTGCAACACTTCAGACTACCTTCTGTCCCACACTTCCCATTTTCATGCTCACCACCACATCTTGCACAATGTTTTCCTTTCCATTTCCTTTACCATTGCCACGTGTCCAAACCTCTGACATTTTAAGCAACTTACCGGAGGTGGTATATAAGGATAGACCCTGTAGCTTACAAATCCAAGAAATACCCTGTTAGGTAGTTTTTCCTCATCAAATTGTATCAAGTATCATGACTGAGAGACTATCCATTTTCTCCTTGTTCTTGACACATTTAAATCACTTGACTTCCATTACTGCCACCTTGGACAAATTCTTCTTTACTATGGAGGGATTATTGGGACAGATTGAAAACTATAAGTCTAAAACTAAAAGTCTTAAACGAAAACTAAAAGTCTAAATCTGAAACTAAAAGTCAAAGTCGAAAACTTGAATTTGGTATTTAGGATTGGGCATTTTGTATTTAGGATTGGGCATTTTGTATTTAGGATTGGGCATTTGGTCATTTAGGATTGGGCATTTGGTCATTTAGCCATTTAGGATTTAGGATTGGGCATTTAATCATTTAGCCATTCAGGATGTAGGATTGGACATTTAGGGATTTAGGATTGTGAATTTGGTATTTAGGATTGGGCATTTGAGGATTGAGGAGTGTATGCAAATAAGGAGGCGTGGCCCAAATACTGGAGGCTGGATTTGAAATGGCTGGTGCGCAGAGGCACCTTATGGACAGCAGAGGGAGCTCCAGTGCTAAAGAGCACACTGGCAGAGCGTCCTCTTCAAAGTGGACGTTGGCTGCCATATTGACAATGGCAAAGCCAGAGCTGGCATCTCTGTTGAGACAGGTGCTGGATGTTTTGGACAAAGAAAATGCTTCCGGAGAGGCGAGGACTATACTTTATGTAAGGGATAATGTATAGCGAGGCGGTTGTTATAGCGAATACAACCCCGACAGGTCTTGAATCAGCCAGAAGGTTGCATTCGCTATACAACCGCCTCGCTATACATTATCCCGCTTATTACATGGCTACCTACAAAATAAATCAATAATTTGACACAAAATATTGATTTAAAAAGGAGTTTATTGATTTAAAAACGATTGTATTGCTTCCATTAAAGAAAATAGTCAGTTCCGTCTCTACAGTTAGAATCCTGCATCCATAGCAACGCTCTGGAAGGCTTTATTGGAAGAACCACAGCATTTTCTTGTTCCCAGACTTTACGAATTCGACAAGAGAGATGTGTGAACGATTCAAGGAATGCAAGAAACTCTTACATCAATGGAAGGTCACTTTTGTGCTCATGTTTCTGGCCAAACTGAGGATAGATGCTAAGGATGGATGTAGAGAATTTATATGCCCACAGCAAGCACTATCTTTCATAAAAACATTGGAGTGTGTAAGCCATTTGGTGATTTTCATTTTGCTGTTTACTGAACCGACTCACTGAACACTCGACTGCCCGAGGATGCTGGGTGCCTTTTTCGTTTCATTTTGTGCTGGTTCCGCCAAGCGGCTGAGTTTGTTTTGTGTAATATAAATTCTTCGGGACAGCTTGTGGATGAATCTGTTCATTTTGGATACTTACGCCTCCTGTTGGCTACAGATGGTTTGGTGGAACATTTCATGCAGGACAAAAGAGTAAGTTTGACTCCCCAAAGTACTGAATGGCCTGTTCTTTTTTTTTTTTTTTTTTTTTGCTGGATCCGCTAGCGGCTGGAGCTTGTTTTGTGGAGGCACACACCTTCGAGACAGTTAAATGGATGAATCTACATGTTTTTATGTTGTGTTTACTCCGCTTATGGGCTGCAGTTTGTTTTATAGATTTTCTTCTGTTATGTAATTCTGTCTTACAAATTTTTGTATAAAAACACCAGACTTGAGCAATCCGAAAGTTGTCACAGGGACTCTCGTAGCTGTATATGGACTGTTTGAGTGTAGAGTGTTTTTGCTCTGGGGAAAGTTCGGGGGTTTATTGTTGCACCAATGTGGAATGTGGTCTTTATATATGACAAAATCTATATTTTCTAATATGTAAAAATGGCAAATGTTAATATGAGTGGATTTTCTCTCTCCACACGGAATGTGAATGGGTTGGGGCACCCCATAAAACAAAGGAAGGTTATTTCTTTTCTTAAACGTAAGAAATCTGATAAAGTGTTTCATCAAGAAACGCATCTTTCTTCGCAGGAAGTTGAAAAATTTGGGAGGATATGAGGTGGGCATGTTTTCTTTAGTGCTGGCTCACGTAAGAGCAGGGGAATCATTACACTGATAAGTAAACATCTATAATTCAGATGTCTCAAACAGATTAAAGATAAATTAGGAAGAATCATTATTGGTTTAGCTGAAATTCTGTGGCAAAGGTTTATTTTGGCTAATATTTACATACCTAATGTTGATGATCAGAGCTTGTTTATAGATCTTGAAGGGATGTTGCAAGCCGTTGGCACCCCTCATGATATACTATTGAGAGGAATCTTTAATCTTTTGTTGGACTCAGTCCTTGATCATAGTGAAGCAAAAGTGTGCAAACCCCCTAGAGCAACACTGACGCTTCACAGGATGTGTGAAAATCTTGGTCTCACAGATATTTGGAGACTTTTGAACCCATCTGGTAGGGACTATAATTTTTTTTCATCAGTCCATAAGATTTATTCTAGAATTGATTATAATTATTTTTAGATATATATATATCCAAGTCCCTCAATTCATCTGGTGTTGATTGCTCAATAGGAAACTTTTCAGTCTCAGCTCATGCCCTGGTGAGTTTAGAGATGTTGCCACATACGGAGAAAAAAATTATTATATAGTTGGTGCTTTAATGTTTCCCTTTTGCAAAATCCTGAATTCCAACAAATGCTAAAGACTGAAATAAATGTTTATATGGAGACCAACTGGTCCTCAGTATCCTCTGTGGGCATGGCTTGGGAGGCACTTAATGTGGTTCTTAGGGGTCGGATCATACAGTATGCCTCATTCATCAAAAAATCCAAAGCACGAGAACTCGTGGAGTTGGAAGGGAATATTAAAAGTGCAGAGGGAGAGCTGAAGCACCAAATGTCATCTGATGGCCTCAGAGAATTGACCCGATTGAAACACAGATATAATACTATTTTGTCACGGAAAGTGTTTTGGTTATTCAGGGCAAGACCGTCATACTTTGAGTTGGGTAACAAAGCAGAGAAGCTTTTTCTAGATAAATAAATCAGAGAGAGTCTTTTTCTACCATTCTCACAGAGAAAACTGCTAGTGGTGGAATATTTACCTCAGTCATTGATATTAAAAATGCTTCTAAAGAATTAGATCTTGATCTTTATAGTTCCACATCTTCATCTACTGATGAAGATATTAGACTCTGTGGAATCATTAGATCTCCCTAAACTGGCACCTGAGCAAAACAATTCTGTTGATTCTGAGCTAACTTTGGAGGAGCTTGATGAAGCCTTGATTAAGGCTTTACCTACAGGAAAGGCTCCAGGGCCAGATGGTTTTGCTGCTGAATTTTTTATAATTATGCTACAGAACTGGCTCCACATTTGTTCGAATTTTATACAGAATCATTAAAGAACAGAAAGCTTCCTCAAGCCCGGATCGGTCTGATACTTAAAAAGGACAAAGATCCAAGTGAGTGTAAGAGGTACCATCCAGTTTACCTGATTCAGCTAGACTTTAAAATTGTCAAAATGTGTACAAACTGTAGATGAGGAGGGGTTTATTTGGGGTCGTAGCTCTTCTGATAACATTAGGCGTTTCATCAATATCATGTGGTCAGTGGTGAATGATCAGACTCCAGTTGCTTCCATCTCACATGACGCCGATAAAGTATTTGATATGGTAGAATGGGATTATCTTTTTAAGATTTTGGATATATACAGGTTCGGGAATACTTTTATTGAATGGATTAAATTACTTTATAGACACCCTATAGCAGCGGTACAAACAAATTGATTAATTTCAGATTATTTACATTGGATATGGGCACTCGGCAGGGTTGCCCTGTTTCCCCATTATTGTTCTGTCTTGCACTGGAACATTAGCAGCCGAGATATGAAAGGAGGATGATTTTCCAGGGGTGGTGGTGGGAGGCGTGGTGCATAAGCTTTAGCATTACGCAGATGATATTTTGTTATTTCTCTCTGACCCAACTAGATTTATGCCTGCCTCCAGAGGATTCCTTCTCTTAGTTCTCAGGATACAGAGTAAATTGGTCTAAATCTGAAACTTTGACTCTGACAGCGTATTACCTCTGGCACCTTCCAGTGGCCCAATGGACCATTAAGTATTTGGGCATTTTAATGTGTAATTTAGTTTTGACCCTTTAATAAAAAGGTTTTCGAGCAATGTGGGCATGCTGGCTTTATTACATTTATCTATGATTGGAAGGTGAATGTTATTAAATGTAGAAATTCATCCCAAGTTTAAAATCTTTCAGTAAACAGGGATTATTATGTTTTCTGTTTCTGTGAGATTTAAACATTCCACAGATATTTGTTCGAAAGTTACAACCTAAAAACATACATGTTATCACTTCATTTTTCTTCAGATGTGCATTAATATTAATGTCACAAATCACATAATAAAAAAAAAAAAAAAAAAAAAAAAATCACACAAAAATGGTTAAGTGTGGCAGTTATTTGACAGCAAATTTTATATACTACTATATATCTATCTGGATGTTCCTTCAACTTCAGGCACTTGTCCAAGGGGTTGATATTTTTTAAAACACATTTCAACTTACACATTGAACATTATGGCAGGCCTTCATTGAATTTGATACTTTTCAAAAGCTTTTGGTGTGTGTATAATAGGAATGGGCACGAGTACTCAAGGTCTTGTACGTGGCAGCAATGATCGATCATGAAAACGATGATCGATGACGCATGATGTGACTTTTCACTTAATTTGAAATTCAGTGACAATTACCTGACAAATAAATGTATTGGGCCTAGGACTGGGCTTGAATGTAATGTATCTTCTATGAAAGTGATTTTGTTCCTATCATACTTATATTAAAACATTAACTCTATTACCAGATTCAATGTTATGGGAAAAAACATCATGACAGAAATATTCACAAAGTCATAAATTGCAAGAAATAAAGAAGCTAAAATCTGAATGACAAAATGATTGAATTTCTCTCTGAGACTACTCGTTCTGAGTCATATAAAAGAATTGTTTAAAAATAATGAATCATTCATGAACGACCAATCACTGTAAAGGCCTTCGGAGCCCCTTGAGGACAAAAATGGAACATGTGGCATTACTTATACAAGTTTACAGAAATGATTACATTTTCAAGAAAAAAGCAGTGCTTAAAGTCCAGAAGTTGAGGAAACACCCATATATGTGGTAATGATCACCAACACCATAACAATCCCCCACAATTTATACTGATAAATAAAGCAACATACTGAACTACAATATCATTTCATTACACAAAGCCTAGTGGTCATTACTGACAGAGAGATTCGATTAGCTTATTTAGAAAGGAAACATTTACCCACCATTGGTCAAAGAGCTCCTGGCATCTCACCAGAACATGAACTCTCCTCATAAAACTGGTGTTGTTTAAAATATGTTATTCCTTAAAGAAATATTAGATCGATTTAAATAAACCACAACTCTGTTTTATCACAACTATATTCCCAGGTTCACAATGAAGCATTAGGAAGCAAGTTAAGTAACCCAGTGTAGACGGTGACCAAAAACCTAATCGGCTTAATCATTTGTTATCGACATTTAACAACGTGTATGTTATCTTAACCCACTATTTCTTGGAAGTAACGTTTGGTGGACAGCAATTTTTCAGAAAACAATCACATTTATCACATTTCTTACCTTCTACCACACTTTCTTGCCAGCCTGCCAGTCAGCAAACCAGTATAAATATACTGTATACGTGTGTGTGTGTGTGTGTGTATATATATATATCTATATATATATACTGTATACGTGTGTGTATATATATATATATATATATATACTGTATACGTGTGTGTGTGTATATACATATACAGGTGCTGGTCATATAATTAGAATATCATCAAAAAGTTGATTTCAGTAATTCCATTCAAAAAGTGAAACTTGTATAATGTATACACTCATTCCACACAGACTGATATATTTCAAGTGTTCATTCCTTTTAATTTTGATGATTATAACTGACAACTAATGAAAACCCCAAAATCAGTATCTCAGAAAATTAGAATATTGTGAAAAGGTTCAATATTGAAGACATGTGCCACACTCTAATCAGCTAATTAACTCAAAACACCTGCAAAGGCCTTTAAATGGTCTCTCAGTCTAGTTCTGTAGGCTACACAATCATGGGGAAGACTGCTGACTTGACAGCTGTCCAAAAGACGACCATTGACATCTTGCACAAGGAGGACAAGACACAAAAGGTCACTGCTAAAGAGGCTGGCTGTTCACAGAGCTCTGTGTCCAAGCACATTAATAGAGAGGTGAAGGGAAGAAAAAGATGTGGTAGAAAAAGTGTACAAGCAATAGGGATAACCGCACCCTGGAGAGGATTGTGAAACAAAACACATTCAAAAATGTGGGGGAGATTCACAAAGAGTGGACTGCAGCTGGAGTCAGTGCTTCAAGAACCACCACGCACAGACGTATGCAAGACATGGGTTTCAGCTGTCGCATTCCTTGTGTCAAGCCACTCTTGAACAAGACACAGCGTCAGAAGCGTCTCGCCTGGGCTAAAGACAAAAATGACTGGACTGCTGCTGAGTGGTCCAAAGTATGTTCTCTGATGAAAGTAAATTTTGCATTTCCTTTGGAAATCAAGGTCCCAGAGTCTGGAGGAAGAGAGGAGAGGCACAGAATCCACGTTGCTTGAAGTCCAGTGTAAAGTTTCCACAGTCAGTGATGGTTTGGGGTGCCATGTCATCTGCTGGTGTTGGTCCACTGTGTTTTCTGAGGTCCAAGGTCAACGCAGCCGTCTACCAGGAAGTTTTAGAGCACTTCATGCTTCCTGCTGCTGACCAGTTTTATGGAGATGCAGATTTCATTTTCCAACAGGACTTGGCACCTGCACACAGTGCCAAAGCTACCAGTACCTGGTTTAAGGACCATGGTATCCCTGTTCTTAATTGGCCAGCAAACTCGCCTGACCTTAACCCTATAGAAAATCTATGGGGTATTGTGAAGAGGAAGATGCGATACGCCAGACCCAACAATGCAGAAGAGCTGAAGGCCACTATCAGAGCAACCTGGGCTCTCATATCACCTGAGCAGTGCCACAGACTGATCGACTCCATGCCACGCCGCATTGCTGCAGTAATTCAGGCAAAAGGAGCCCCAACTAAGTATTGAGTGCTGTACATGCTCATACTTTTCATGTTCATACTTTTCAGTTGGCCAACATTTCTAAAAATCCTTTTTTTGTATTGGTCTTAAGTAATATTCTAATTTTCGGAGATACTGATTTTGGGGTTTTCATCAGTTGTCAGTTTTAATCATCACAATTAAATGAAATAAACATTTGAAATATATCAGTCTGTGTGTAATGAATGAATAAAATATCCAAGTTTCACTTTTTGAGTGGAATTACTGAAATAAATCAACTTTTTGATGATATTCTAATTATATGACCAGCACCTGTATATATACTGTATACGTGTGTGTGTATATATATATATATTTATATATATACTGTATACGTGTGTGTGTATATATATATATATATATATATATATATACTGTATACGTGTGTGTGTGTGTATATATATATATACTGTATACGTGTGTGTGTATATATATACATATATATATATGTATATATATACTGAATACGTGTGTGTATATATATATATATTGTATACGTGTGTGTATATATATATATATATATTGTATACGTGTGTGTGTGTGTATATATATATATATATACTGTATACGTGTGTGTATGTGTATATATATATATATATATATATATATATATATATATATGTGTGTGTGTGTGTGTGTGTGTATATACATATATATATATACACTGTATACGTGTGTGTATATATATATATATATATATATATACACGTGTGTGTGTGTGTGTGTATATATATATATATATATATATATATATATATATATATATGTGTGTGTATATATAGATAGATAGATATATATATATATGTATATATATATTAGGGCTGACGATTTAATGTGACGATTTTTTGAGATGTCCTTTAAACTGTTACACCGTTTTTACCCAGTCAATATTTATTTAAGGAACATGCTCCCTGAAATAGATCCCCTTCGCTCCTTTTGTTATGCTGTAGATGAATCTGCCCCTCACCTTTTTTGGGAATGTGTCCACGCTGTAGTATTTTGGAGAAAATTTGGAGTACATACCTCTATTTTAAATAGTTTTTCTTTGCTTTATAAACACGTTTTGTTTGGTTTTCACAGTTTTGATAACTTAAGTTAATATTTTCAGATTAATCTGTTTATTTTTCTTGCCATGTTTTTTATACATAAGTGTAAATTTATGTCTATAAATCCCCTATTTGCAAATTTTTTGTAAAGACTTGAAATATTTAAAAACTCTTTATACCTCCAACAAGTCCAAAGCATCGAAAACCATTGCACTATGTAATGAATATAATGTCTTGCCATTATTGTAAAATATATCCGTAGTATTGTGAACTATGACCCCTGGCTTGTTTCTAAAAAAAAATTAAAAATGTCTGACGCAGGTGTAAATTGACGGGTCCTTAAACAAGCCCTCATAATAAATCTCGAACTGATTGACAAATTCACTTGTGAAATGGATTGTTGTGAACTGTGCGCCAATGATTGACTTATGATCAATAATATGCTAGTAAACAATACATTGTATTCTAAAGCTGCTTTTTGTATCGTCTTATCAATGATTAAAAATGTAATGCATTTTAATTATCTGAATATTTTATTTATATATATATATATATATATATATATATATATATATATATTTTTTTTTTTTTTAATATTTAAAGATAACTATGTATAATTTTATATTGATATCAAAATGTATAATCATTATATATTGAATTATTTTTATATGAGGGGCTTTCTCAGCAAATATTTGTATATGCGATTAATCGTGATTAATTAATCGAGATACCATGTAATTAATTTGATTAAACGGTTTAATCGATCGACAGCCCTAATATATATATATTAGCAGACTAACACAATTTTCTGTGGACATTCTAGAGTGTTCGTCAAACACCTTCTGGTAGAAAGTCTCATTACATTTCAAAGTAACATTATCTTCAGATAACTATCACAGATACATTGACCCAACAAATATTATTTACATAGTCCCAACAAAATTGGACTTTGTAAACAAAGATGTATTGTAAACAACTAAATTGTGTTGCATTATCTCATTTTAATGAAGTAAACTAAGCGAGCAGTAAAAATCATGTTGAGTGAACACCATTTGAACACTTCATTGCAATGTAATCGTTTCACTTTTCATAACTGTGTTGAATTTTACTTGGACCTTAAACAAAATAATTATGTTCTCATCTCAAACATAAATGCATTAAGTTATAATTGTACTGTTTTAGTGTTTTCAATAGAACTGCTTTCCCTTTTTTTGCAGAGCAATTCTCTAGGTTATATTTTTAAAACCATAAACTAACCTTCCCAAAACATTGCAGGTAGGTTTTTCTGTATTCTGAGTTAAATATAAACTATCGTATTGATCATGGTGGATTGGGTGAGTATCCATGGTTTTAGTGTTCTGATCACAATATGTTTTAGAGTCCGTTTGCCACTGTGTTTAGCCTTGACCACTTGTGATCAGACCACCCAAAATATCTTAAATTTACATCTTAATACCAAGTGTACAGGGCTCTTGCTTAAGAGTTTGGACCAGGCATATCGAAAGCCATTCTCAAGCCTAGAGAGGGTTATTTGCCCAAAATACTGGCCAACCCCTTCAGGGCTCAGGTTGTTACCTTGCAAGTATTCTCTCTTCCTCCCTTTGAGTCGGACAAGGCTAAAAACCTGCACGTTGACCAAACGAGTCAATTTAGGGTGTCTGAAAAGCTCTTTGTCTTCTCTGGAGGCCACTTAAAAGGTTTGGCCGTCTCCAAGCAAAGCATTACTGAGAATTAGCAGAGACACAGTTTAAATGGCAGTTCCTCGCAGACAGAATGGATAGAACATCATGACTAATTTGTGTTAAAGTGGACAAAATGCATTTTTTGACACAAAATTGTGTCTTACATTCCATTTTGATTGTTTGAGCGTTTCCATTACAACAGGAACCCAGTTCTTATATTCTGAATTATACAGTGACACCACATAATTGGCCATCTAATCATGTTGTTTAAGATTCATTAAGAGAGTCTAAATATCACCTGAATTTCAGAATGTTATTACATTTAGTATGTCCTCCAGATTGCCTGAGTACCGTTGGACTTTGCATTTAGAAGAAAAAGGTTCATTAGTCAATACGGCTCATACCCCAACATTTAAAATGATGGAAAACTGATGAAAACAAAAACAAAGCAACATGAAGACTTGGGACGACTCAATGTTTGATTCTAGCTCATAGCCTTAAATTACATATTCATTGAAAATAAATTTTATAGCACAAACTTGAGGCTGCTTTTCATACATGAAATTATTGACAGCTGAAATTAAATGGGTTACTGGTGGCCACAGTGGTCCTACTGGTATTATGCTGCAGGTTAAGTTAGCACTTAAAGAGAAAGTGTGCCAACGTGCGCCAAAAAGCAGCCTGAAGTTTGTGCTATAAAATGCATATTTTCATTTGTAACTCAGGAACTGTACAAGCTAGAATCAAATATTGAGTCCTCCCAAGTCTTCAAGTTTCCCCCCTCATCACTTCATTTCAGCAGCCTCAATTATGTCACCCCAACCCCCTGCCTTTATTGTACAATTGTTGATATGCAATACTGCATATCAACAGGTCAACTTCAGTGGACAAGGAATCATCTTAAAGGTTTCTTTCGACGTAGGTAAAAACAGATGACACACACACACACACACACACACACACAGAGGGACGTCTTAGGTGATAGATAAAGATATGTTTATTGACACATATCCATCAGTGCGGCCTCCAATGCTATTTAACATGCAATTCAACCAAGACAAAACAGATCATAGTTCCAGTGCTTAATTAACTGAACACATATGTAAAAACCAGGTTGGATAATTCGGGAGGTATTCATGATCTTGTTTCATTTATTGTACACTGAAGGAGACGGATTAAAGGGGAAGGTGGGAAAGTTACCTGCTTTTATATATTTTGATATCAGAGAAAAGCAGGTCGTCATGCCTTCATCATGTTGCATCATGCAGAATGCTTAATAATGAACTCGAACTTTGGATGACAATGTTTAATGCGATAGAGTGGATTGTTCGAATAAAATCATGACGCGTTAGATATGTTTCTTTGATGTTTTCAAAGGATGATTATGGTTAATATTTGTCTTGTTTTGGAGAGGAACACAAACAGATATGGCAGTAAAATCATTATCCAAAAGGCACTAGGTGAGCCAAATGCTACACCTGTTTAGTCTTCTACAAATAACTTACAATTCAAACAGTGCAGTTTTACATTTGTTAACTTAATGTTTTCCTTTTTGAACCATTTATCTATGAATCAAATGTAAGGCAATACATTACAAAAAAGATAAACAAAACATATTACAGAAACGATGTACCCAATGAACGCACACAAGAAAAAAACGAAACTTTTCAATGGTTTCTATGACATTTTATATCTCCTGATGCCATTATGATGGTATTCCTATGGCTTGGAGCCACCAAAAACAATAATAATAATGATAATGACAAATGTGATAATATTATGCATAGACTGTAATGATCTTGCATGCTCCTTGAAAAGGAAACCCCTCAAAGCTCTCAGTACCCAATACTTTGCCCCAACCAGATTTATTTTTCATTCAGACTTTGAGGGAGAGAATAAGGCAACCAGAGTCCATCAGAGGAAGGCATCAAAGTCCATTTAAGTGGAAATACTTTGCAAATCAGAATGATTGTCCCCAAAGACTTCTTACAGTTAATTCCCCAAAATGTACCCTTTCACCATGGAATCAAGCTATGGTCCCAATCCCAGAAGTTCTGCGTCCAAACAGAGAGACATGGGCTTGTGAGCAGCTTATTGTTTCCTTCCCATGTTGTAAATAAAAGAAAAAGAAGTAGAAAAAAAAGATGTCCAAGCGTTCTTCTGGGAAGTCATGGTGTGGAAGTGTTATTGAGAGGACAGGGCAGAAAAGAAGGCCTTAAAATGTCCATGATGCCTCGTGATGGGTGAATCCTGAATTTCAGCACCAATTACTGTCTGTTTTGTTTAATTCAATTGTGAAATGTAACTTTAAGGTTAATTCCAAGTTTTGTATTACAATTTTTTTTGTTTAAAATGTACGATTTTTTTTTGTTGTTTTTTTCTAAGAGGAAAACAAAAAGTCCCAATTCAATCCAATGGTTGAGATGGTTAGCTGGAAGAAAGAAGAAAAAGAAATGTCCAGTGTATGTTTTGGCTTTGTAATGAAGTTTGAATTTGGGATCGTATGTTACTATAGAGCTTTTCATGTTGTGATCCAAAATTCAACACACATCTCAAGTTACATAACCTGGGTGAATCTCACGAAAAAATGTACAGGTCAACTTTTCACCCCAAAATCAAGAAGAAAAAAAATTATGAAATTATATTTTGCTTAAATGAAGCATTAAACAAGCACTGTAAGATCATTTTCATGACAATTAAGTACATTTTCCCCACCCCCCAAATTCTTATTACCGTAATGCACAAGTTTGTTTTCTGTAATACGTCGATTTATTATTATATTACTGTAAAAATAAATGTAATACAATTATTTTGTATATAAATTTGCAGAAATTAAAGGCAGTACAACAAATAATGCCATGTTTTACCATGCAAATATATTATAACTTTTTTCACAATAATGAGAATTAATATTATTAAATTTTTTTTGCATTATGGTAATGAGAATGAGTATTTATTATCAAAATAATCTTACAATGCAATTTTTTTTTGGTCCTAAAAATAGACTTTAAACAATTACAATAAAAATGAATATATATATATATTAATTTCTTCTTTTTTCTGATAAGGATTGAGGGTGAAATATGAGCAGACCGTATTCTTGACAGGTTTCGTGAAATTAACCCATGTCCCTTAGTTTGACACCAAAGTATAAAGACAAGGAAGAAAGAATATACATCTTGATTCATGTTTTGAGTTGCCTTCACTTACTTTTTTATGTTGATATTACTTTAGACTCCATTTGTAACTATTCAAGTGAAAATATGAGCTCCACAATGGCAAATGGAAACCTGAACTTGTGGTATTTTTGACAAATGAGTGCAAATGTGCAAATTTGAAGAACGTTGTGGTGAAAAAAATCTGTTTTAAAGCAAAGCCTGCAGCAGTCTACAGTAACTAAAGTAAATTCCCTTTTAATTGTCCCAAAGATGGTTAAGTTATTTAAGGACAGAATGTGCCATTCTGGTGCACAATACCCCAGAGTAAACAGAAAAAGGCCATCCCACAAGAGGACAAGTCACCACAGTCAACCTCAACCTTAAACACTGTTAATGAATGCACTAGACAAACATGGAAGAACGACTAGACTGAAGACACCATGAGAAAATTAAGGTCTGGAGCAGCTGCATGTTGTTGTCAGCATGTACTGGATGTTGTGTCAGCAGCTTGGAGAATGGACTGCGCCCTGCTACAAGACAACAGCAGATAAAGAGCCAGTCACGACACTACCTCGCCCCTACAACCTGCGCTTTCATGGCCTTCATGATCTGAATTATAGCTCTCTAAATCTATAACTGCAAGGGTTAAAGGGTGAACCTCACTAAACATGTCAGTCACACTTCACTCAATTAAAAAAAATAAATAAATAAAATTGTATATATAAATTATATTAAGCCTGTTTTAGGACTATTACATTTTATTTGTGATATTATTTTCAGAAAAATTGGAAAATGTTAATAAAACATTATATTGTTAAATATTTTTTCTTCCACGATGGAAATAAATATATTTTGACATGGAGATACAGTATATATAGTGTCAAATTTCAGCACTTTCAAAATCTGCGATTAACTACAAAAATTCTGTGATAAATCACAATTAAAATTTGTATCAAATGACAGCAGTAATTCTATTGAAATCAATAGAAATTCAAGGCAGAAAACTAAATAGCAACACGATATATAAATTAGGGCTGTTATTTAACGCATTAATTCAGTGCGATTACTTATATAAAATACAATGCGTTAAAATTTTTTATATAATTAATCATGTCCACGGACTGTAATAAGGAATATTCCAACTATCTGAGCAATTAAAGCTTGAAGTACCACCTGTTTTCTCCAGGGGGCAGTAAGCGAAACTCCAACTGTATAGGCAATGCACAGCTTACAGAGAACAAACTTACCGACAGCAGGCAGCACAAGATATGAAATGCATTCAAACACAACACGATGAAGCGCAAATCGGAACTCTGGGATCTCAAGACTTGTTTTAAAGTTTCAAACTACATTCAACTTAACATTGCGACCAAAAAACGGTACGTTTAAGATCGTCCAAAAACATCCGTCTGATGCATGTATAAACTGACGCGTCCTTAGAAAAGCCCTTATAATAAAACTTGAGCAGATTGACAAATTAAATGCATAATGGATTGCTGTGAACTGTGGGCTAATGATTAGATTATGATCAATAATATAGAAATAAACAATATATTGCCTTTTAACACCTCTTTTTGTATCGTCTCATCAATGCTTTACACGTCCGCCACAATAATGCAATGCATTTTAATTATCTGAATTACTATTCTATTTTTATAATAGAAATATTTTATTTATAATTATTTAAATATAACTATTTATAATGAATCATTATATATATATTGAATTGTTGTTATTTGAAGGGCTTTCTCTTTAAATATTTATATATGCTATTAATTTGATTAATTAATTTGTATACAATGCAATTAAGTCTACTAAAAATTTGTATCGATTGGGAGGGCCTGGGTAACTCGAGTACTGACGCTGACTACCACCCCTGGAGTCACGAGTTTGAATCCAGGGTGTGCCGAGTGACTCCAGCCAGGTCTCATAAGCAACCAAATGGTCTCGGTTGCTAGGGAGGGTAGAGTCAAATGGGGTAACCTCCTTGTGGTCGTGATTAGTGGTTCTTGCTCTCAATGGGGCGTGGTAAGTTGTGCATAGATCGCAGAGAGTAGCATGAGTCTCCACGGTGTCATGCACAACGAGTCAGGTGATAAGGTATGCGGATTGACGGTCTCAGAAGCGGAGGCAACTGAGACTTGTCCTCCGCCACATGAATTGAGGTGAGTAACCGCGCCACCATGAGGACCTACTAAATAGTGGGAATTGGGCATTCCAAATTGGGAGAAAAGGGGATTAAAAAAATAAATAATGTAATCAATTGGCAACCCTAATATAAATACTTTTTTATTTAAATTGAATTATATTATTATAATACAATTAAATTCCTTTCCACATTAAAGATTTGATTTGATTCTGATTCAAATGGGTTTTTAAATATAAAGTCAATTTTAAAGTCAAATCGAGATTTTATCGAAACGTGAACCTCATATCGTTTATCAAACCTAATCTTGAGAACCATATCATCCCATCCCTAGTGATTAGATTTAAATGTTTCTATTTCTATTTTGGGGTGAAATATGACCTGGACATGTTCTTGACAGGTTTTGTGAGATTTACCCATTTATTTAACCAGTTAATGTTCACTGGGTTAATATACTAAACTGCAATGAAAACGTCTCTCTTGCTAAAGCAAGTAGTGTGTGATGCATAACCTGATTTCAGATGAGAGTGGAACTGCACGGTTGTAGTTACCTTGGCTTGCCTGGGTTGTTTTTGGGGTTTTTGCGGAAAGACTGGTTTGCTACGGAGCGAGTGGACATGGTGCGTGGAGATGCCCTCGAAAAGTTTGAAGGTGGAGTCTTAGGGATCTTCTTGCCGAGATGCCCGATCCATTTCTTCTGCTCATCTTGAGACAAAGCCAGAAGCAGCATGTCTCGAGCTGACGTAACATCGTAATTCACTGAGGGTTAAGAACAAAATGAAATATGAGTATATTTTAAATCAGGCACTTTCACATATACAACCTTTGCCATTACATTTAGTTTTAGTAAAGCTGGTTAACCATAATTTCTGTTGAGTTGAGTGTTTCAACATCACATAGATGGTGCAGTGTGATTGGAAACAATACAGTGGCTTATGTAAGATTTACTTATTAAATTGAAAATCTTATGTCAATAATTTTTAAGAAACACTTGCCTAAAAACAAGAATCAAAGTGAAAGCAAAATTCTGTAATTCCATAAATCACATGTATTGCAGTACAAACCTGATGGATTTAAAGAATCCTAATGTAATTGAGAAAAAACAAACATCTGTTTCTGCTGGTGTCTCACCTTTGCAGGGGGCGATAACATCCTCCTTCTTGTCCAGATGGTCTTTGTGGCACTTGACGTGGCATCTGCGGCATTCCAGGGCTGGCGGGGGCTTGAACACGTGCCACAGTGGTTTGGAGCAAGCCTCACAGTTAGAGGGGAAATGGTAGAGGGTGGGGATGAACTCGTGACCTTTGTGGGGCAAGCAATTGGCTTTATCGCCCTGAGGAACGCTCTCCATTTCTGCTTCTTTCCTACACTCACCTTCATTGGCATAAAGGATCTGAGGAACAAAAACTATATTTTTCATTTTGCTTCATTTGTGGAATATAAATGATGTTAAGAACAGTGTACCAGGTGCTCTTTTCCATACAGTGAATGTGAAGGTCAAACAAGAACAATAAAGCCCCCTAAAAATAATCCATACGATGTGTGCGCTATATTCAAAATCTTCTGAATTCCTACAATAGCTTTGTGTGATGAACAGACCGAAATCAAGAATGTTTTACTGAAAATCTTCCCCTCCACCACAGCTCTAAAATGTCTTATGCGAATGTTTACAGTTGAAGTCAGAAGTTTACATGCACCGTAGCCAAATACATTTAAACTCAGTTTTTCACAATTCCTGACATCTAATCGTAGAAAAGATTCCCTGTATTAGGTCAGTTAAGATCACTACTTTATTTTAAGAATGTGAAATGTAGAGAGAATTATTTATTTCAGCTTTTATTTCCTTCATCACATTCCCAGTTTAAATACACATTGTTAGTATTTGGTAGCATTGCCTTTAAATGGTTTAAGTTGGGTCAAAATGTTTTGGGTAGACTTCTCACAATACGCTACTGGAATTTTGGCCCATTGCTCCAGTCAGAACTTGTGTAACTGCTTCAGGTTTGAAGGCCTCCTTGCTCACACAGTTCTGCCCTTAAATTTTCTATCAGACTGAGGTCAGGGCTTTGTGATGTCCACTCAAACACCTTGACTTTGTTGTCCTTAAGCCATTTTGCCACAACTTTGGAGATATGCTTGAGGTCATTGTCCATTTGGAAGACCCATTTGCGACCAAGCTTTAACTTCCTGGCTGATGTCTTGAGATGTTGCTTCAATATATCCACATAATTTCCCTTCCTCATGATGCCATCTATTTTGTGAAGTGCACCAGTCCCTTCTGCAGCAAAGCACCCCCACAACATGATGCTGCCATCCCCATGCTTCACCCATGCTTGGTGCAGTGGCACATTCCTTGCTGACCAGCCTTTCAGTTTATGTTGATATAGGGCTTGTTTTATTGTGGATATAGATACTTGTCTACCTGATTCCTCCAGCATCTTCAGAAGGTTCTTTGCTGTTGTTCTGGGATTGATTTGCTCTTTTCACACCAAACTATATTCATCTCTAGGAGACAGAATGCATCTCCTTCCTGAGGGGTATGATGGCTGCGTGGTCCCATGGTGCTTATACTTGCGTACTATTGTTTGTACAGATGAGTGAGGTAACTTTTTTTAGGCATTTGGAAATTGCTCCCAAGTATGAACCTGACTTGTGGAGGTCCAAATTGTTTTTTTCTGAGGTCTTGGCTGATTTCTTTAGATTTTTTCATGATGTCAAACAAAGAGTCACTGCTTGAAGGTAGGCCTTAAAATACATCCACAGGTACACATTCAGTGCACCTCCTATCAGAAGCTAATTGTCTAAATGCTTGACATCATTTTCTGGAATTTTCCAAGCTGCTTAAAGGCACAGTTATCTTAATGTAAACTTCTGACCCACTGGAACTGTGATATAGTCAAATAAAAGTCTTAATCTATCTGCAAACAATTGCTGGAAAAATTACTTGTGTCATGCACAAAGTAGATGTCCTAAACGACTTGCCAAAACTAGAGTTTGCTAATAGTAAATCTGTAGAGAGGTTAAAAAATGAGTTTTAATGACTTCAAGCTAAGTTTATGTAAACTTATGACTTCAACTGTAAAAATGCCATATGAAAATGTTTCGTGGCAGATTTGACATCAACGATTCTGAACACTACCGTTTCTCTTGTGAAATTTGAATAAGATCTGAGAGCAACAGCAGAGTGGAAGATTTTCAGTGAATAACAAGTTGAACTAAGCTATCGCATGGCTTCAGAAGACTTGAAAAATAACGTACAAGCTGTGTGGAATATTTTTATGGTGTTTTATTTCATTTGTAGAGCTTGACAGCAAAACTCACCATCCTGTTTCATTGTGTGAAAAAAGAGCAATGTAAAAATTCTTATAAGAATATCCTTTTGTGTTCCACCAAGGATAGAAAGTCGGAAGGGTTCGGAACGACATGAGGATGAGTAAATAATTATCAATGATGTGAATGTTTTTTTATTTTGTCAGGATCTTTTAAATGATACAAAAATAAATTTAAAATGCAATTCACACAAAACAATTACTTGAATAAACCTGTACTACGATGAACGTGAGTTCAAAGTCATTTTGATATATTGGATTTAAAGTTAAAATGTCTAAGTGGTGTAACCATCACCAGAGAGTAAACAATAACATTTTTATTAAAAGTTGAAACTGGTTTGAAAAAAACAACAACATAAAATTGGAATATGTAGTTTAAAATAATCTTTTATTGATATTTCTTTAAAAACAAAAGCAGTGAAACTATTCAGTCAGTTGGTCTAACCACCATGAAGGTGGCCATTTTGTTGTCATAAAAAAAAATTTTTTTTTTTTTATTTTTATTAATTTTTAGGATCCTCAAGACCCTCAAAAAAATAAAAGAAAGATATTTTGACATTTTTATAAAAAGTCGGTAATATGGAGTAACCCTGTGAAACTTTGTTTAATTTGACTCAAAAATCCATGATATTTGAAAAAAAATAAAAATAATCATACCTTTAAAAATATATGTTTGGATACATTTATGAAATTAATGATTAAGTTGTGTACGTTCTCATTTTTTTAAGGTGCAAGGAAAGTATTTTTTATACATTTTACTTGGTCACACCACCTGACATTTTTAAACTCTCTCTCTCTCTCTCTCTCTCTCTCTCTCTCTCTATATATATATATATATATATATATATATATATATATATATATATATATATACACACACACTATATAAATATATATATACATACTATATACTATATATATATTTTAAGACAATGCTATAAATGTTTGTCAAAAATGTATGCAACCAATATGGACACAAAAATGTAATTCTCAAAACTCCTCGGGTAAAAAATTCTTCGGGTAATCTTATGACCCACATACAAAATTGCAATTTTTTGTCGCAATTTTTTGTTGCTGTGTGAAGTCTGAAAACAACTAACCTGAAATATTCTGGGAATTTCATCCGTCTCAGCTCGATATACGTCGCCTTGTGTGACAGGACGTACATGAAACAGTTTGCTGTTTGCAAAAGTTTTAACGTGTTAGAAAAGAAAACATTTAGTTTTATTGTTCACCTTCAATTTGAAGAAAACTGACATGAAAAAAATTGTAGATATTCATCAGAATACTTACTCAATATCTAGTACCATAGAGGGGTTGGACTGCTCCTTGTCTTGCTCATCATTGTAAAACAGTATTTTCTTACTGCTCACCACAACATACTGACAGAAACAAAAACACATGTTTTTATTTGGTTTTAAAGGGCAGTAAACTTCTTTGAGCAAAACCACAATTCTTCATGTACTGTAAATCTCACCTGCTTCTTCCAGCCATATCTTTTAATGTTGGGCTTGTTAGGTATTGAGAGCCAACCTTCAAGCCTTGATTCTGAAGATAAATGAATAAGTATTAAAAAACAAGCCAGATTACATAAAACAAACTCTTGAAATAGACATGCAGTAAACGTAAAGATATCTGGGAACAGAAACGAAGGTCAACACACAACGCATAAACATCAAATAGCTTTTACGAACATGCGTAAACCAGGTACACCTTAAAACAATCACCCCACATCAAAAAGTTGTAGTCTTAACATCCCATGCTGTTGCTTTGACTTGAGCACACTTTAAACCCAATGAATTTTTAGTTTTTCTTGCAGTATAACAGTATTAGTGACCAAAATAATATGCATTGTATTAGTTATTTCATTAATTTAGTTATATTTATATCTATAAGGTTAGTTCAAACGAAATTTGAACTATCATGTCGTTCCAAACCTGTATGACAGACGGTTTTTCATCCAGCGTACAAAAATAAAAAAATGATTTTAGCCAGAATGTTACAGACTTACAGTCTCAGTTAACATTCACGTTCATAGTCGGAAAAAAACAATGAAAGTGAATGGTTACTGATGCGAACCTCTCTTTCCACAGAAATGATATAGCTAAAATGGTTTGGAGTGACATGAGTGTGAGTATATGATGAATTTTCCACTTTTGGGTGAATTATTCCTTTAAGTTAAAGTGACAAGACTAGTTAATGATAAGCGTGTAATGCCAGGAAATGTCAACCAAACAGTATTTAACAGACTGTGACACAATTAGGTTAAAATGTTACTGGTTTGAAAGTACACTTTCACACAGTGGTGGTAAGACAGACAGGGAGGTAAAACAGGATATGTTGAAGGAATCATGCTAAATCTCATTCATTCTGTGCCGAGCACAAGATAGCTCATTTAACCACACGGTGAATCATACACATGCGTGCTTACAGGTATAAACAAGTAAACCTACACACATTTATAAAATAATATGTAAAAACACATCGGATAGTGCTCAGAGTAGGGGTTAGCATGAAAAGATTTGGATAAGCTAAGTATTTTTTACTTATTTCAACTGCTGTATTGCAAATTGGTGCAATACGTAATTTACATACAATCGCAATTAAATTAAAAGAATGTTAACAGTTCAACACACTAAGTTCTATCGACAGCATTTGTGGCATAATGTCAATTACTACAGAAAATAATTGACTTAATTTTGATCAATTGACTAAGTTTGGAAAAACAAGCAAAAAGCTTGTTCACAATAATGCACTTACAATATACGTCAATGGGGCAAGGCATTATAAATGGAATTGTCATTAAAATACACACAGTTTCAAAACAAATCTTAAACACTATACCTGTAACCGTGAATGATGTGATAGTCACTTACTAACTTTGTGTGTGAAAAGTCATATCCATAAAACCAGAAGCTCATCCACCTAGTACACTAGTCTTAGTCTTACCACCAAAAGAATAATTTAACCGATCAAATAACACATTTTTGTAAGAGTTAATATAGCACTTTTATAAACATACAACCTGCACATTTCTGTTTTAAAACCTTCCAGAATATCTTGCCCCATTGACTTGCATCATAAGGGCATTTCTGCAAAAATGATTTTTGCTTGTTTTTACCATTAGGGCTGGGTGTCGTTATAGATGTCTCAATTCTCAAGCTCTTGATTCACTTCGATTTTGATTTTAAGCGTTGCTACGGCGGTTACTTCGTAGCCTGATGTGCACCTCCAAAATGTAACTGCGTGTCACATCGACCCAGACCACAACAGCTGTGACTGACCCACCCCCAGCAAGACTAGAAATTATCTGAGGTAGTGCCACATTATTTGAAATCTATACATCGCATGTATCTACTGATCAGTAATCGCGCCACATTGAATTTTGACTTTTCATTTTTTTGTGAGCATTTGCTGTTTTTCATGAGCAAGCGAAAAATGTGACAAAAGACACACTGTTTACAACTTATAAACTCTGTGCATTTTTCTCTGGTCTTATACGCTATACACCTATGAGCCAAAACATTATCACAACCTGCCTAATATGCTGTTGGTCCTCCATGTGCCGCCTAAACATCGCCGACCTGGTGAGGCAAGGACTCTACAAGACCTCTGAAGTTGTCCTGCGGTATCTGGCACCAAGACATTAGCAGCAGATCCTTTAAATCCTGTAAGTAGTGAGGTGGAGCCGCAGTGGATCGGACTTGTTGGTCCAGCACATCCCATAGATGCTCCAATTGGATTGAGATCTGGGGAATTTTGAGGCCAGGGAAACACCTTTATCATGTTCCTCAAACCATTCCTGAACAATGTGTGCAGTGTGGCAGGACGCATTATCATGCTGAAAGAGGCCACTGACATCAGTTTGACATGTAACACCTACCTAAACATCATTGCAGACCAGGTACACCCCATCATGGCAATGGTTTCCTGCCATGATGGGGTGTACCTGGCTGCAATGATGTTTAGGTAGGTGTTACATGTCAAATTGACATCCACATGAATGGCTGGACCCAGTGCTTTCCAGCAGTACATTGCTCAGAGCATCAGACTCCCTACACCGGCTTGTCATCTTCCCACAGTTCATCCTCTTAAACGGTGCACACGTACACGGATGTCCATGTGATGTAAAAAAAACAAAAAAAAAAAAACAGGACCCATCAGACCAGGCGATCTTTTTCCACTGTTCCAAGGTCTAGTTCCAATGCTCGAGTGCCCATTGTATGTGCTTTCGATGATGGACGGGTCATCGTCAGCATTCTGACTGTTCTGCTGTAATGCACTGTGTGTTGCGACACATTCCTCCTGTAACCATCATTAACACGTTGACTACGAGAACTGATTGTTCACTTACCATCTAATCTACATAGACCTTGACATGTGGCCTTGTTAGGAGATGACCAACATTATTCGCTTCACCTGTGAGTGGTCATAATGTTTTGACTCATCAGTGCATAAATCAGGTATGTGAGTGAAACACTACTTTCCACATCATATTCTAATCTAGAACTTTCTGATCCGTATGATGTTTTGACGTTACGTTTGACAGTATGGTGTACAGTAAATAATCATATTATATATGTTATGAAACTGAAGCACTCCTAATTTGTCAGTAGATTAAAACAGCACCTGTTAAAAGTTGTTATTTTGCCTAAAAGCATAGTAAAGCTTCTAAGATTTAAAACAAAACAGGTTGTGTTGGTCAAGAAGCAGTTATTCATTATTTGATTAATTTTTCTAGCACGGAGTGTCTCATTTTATAAATACTTTTGAATCCAAGAAAAC